>JANRMT010062808.1:57307449-57383893 GCA_026402145.1 Polypterus bichir lapradei | reverse complement strand
AGGGGGCAATTACTTTTTCACACAGGGCCATGTAGGTTTGGATTTTTTTTTTCTCCCTAAATAATAAAAACCATCATTTAAAAACTGCATTTTGTGTTTACTTGTGTTATATTTGACTAATGGTTACATGTGTTTGATGATCAGAAACATTTTGTGTGACAAACATGCAAAAGAATAAGAAATCAGGAAGGGGGCAAATAGTTTTTCACACCACTGTATATATATATATATATATATATATAGTGGAACATGGCCCGGACACAGACAGATGGACATTGGTTTTAGTCACCCAACACACGTTTATTTACACTATTTACAGTAATGAACCACATAACCCAGTGCCTCAGCACCAATCAGCACCAATCACCCCAAATTCCAGGACTCTTCCAACTGCCTTGTCCTTTCTTCAGGAGGTGGCCCCTTTTATATCCACCCGGATGTGCTCCAGGTGTCCTCCAGTAATCTTCCGCTGGCACTCCCCTGTGTGGCGGAAGTACCGGCTGTGTACCCAGAAGCACTACGGGTGTCCCCGATACTCTTCCCCCCAGCACGTCTGGGTGTGGCTCTCCAGGCATTGGGGCGCCCCCTAGTGGTGACCACGGGCCCCTACAGAGTTGAGCTTCAAAGCTTTGCACCCATGGTCCCCAACACAACCAGGGCGGTCGCCCCCTCGTGGTCTGGAGTAGGCATAAGCCCTCCTCCGGTCCTCTTGGGAGTCCCGGATCATTTTCCTTAATAAATAAATGACTAAGTATAATATCTTTGTCTCATTTGTTTAACTGGTTTCTCTTTATCTACTTTTAGGACTTGAGAGAAAATCTAATGATGTTTTAGTTCATATTTATGCAGAAATATAGAAAATTCTAAAGGGTTCACAAACTTTCAAGGACAACTGTATATATATATGTGTGTGTGTGTGTTTTTATCAGCAGCTATCCAAAATTTGATTCTAGACTTTCAGGTTTGCTTAACTTTCACTGTGTGAAAGGGCATCAACATTTCATGAGGAACAACTGTTCAACAATGGGTATATCTGCCCTTACTTGTAATGCCTGATGCAGGTCTGTACAAATTGTGCCAGGTGCCTGATATACCGTATATACTTGCGTTTAAGTTCTCCTGTAGATAAGTCGGGGCTTGATTTTATCATATAATTTCTGGTATTTTATAATATTGGTCGTATAAGCCAAATACTGCGGTGGGTTGGCACCCTGCCCGGGATTGGTTCCTATCTTGTGCCCTGTGTTGGCTGGGATTGGCTCCAGCAGACCCCCGTGACCCTGTGTTCGGATTCAGTGGGTTGGAAAATGGATGGATGGATAAGTCAAATATGGAAAATTCACGCTATTGATCCACGAGATTATGATATGCTAATGCCCACCTGAGAGAGTAATCATGGAGCACCCTGTCTTTTTTTTCTATGTATTGTGCCTACATGACCACACCGCAATACCCGAACTATTTTGAAGCAACGTTTGTACTGTTTTGTGTTTTTTGTATCTCACACCTTTATTGTACCTGCGGTGGGAGGCGCCCTGCCCGGGGATTTGTTCTTGCCTTGCGCCCTGTGTTGGCTGGGATTGGCTCCAGCAGACACCCGTGACCCTGTATGTTAGAATACAGTGGGTTGGATAATGACTGACTGACTGACCTTTATTGTACGAGCATCCCTTATCTATGATGGAACGTTCAATCCGAAGAAAATATGAAGCTGGTTTTAAGTTAAAAGTCATTGAAGTGGCAAAAGAAATTGGTAACTGCGCTGCTGCAACAAAATTCTATGTGTCTGAGAAACTAGTGCGAGATTGGAGGAAGCAAGAAAATTTAAACATCGTATTTTTGAATGGGCGTTTAAGTCGGTGTTTGATTTTATGATTGATTTTTCGGGTTTTAAGTCCCAACTTATACATGAGTATATACTATAGCAACAAAGGTGTAAGTATATGAATGGCACAGTCAGCATCAGTTTTATGTGGGGAAAGCAAGAAACACAAGATGGCACATTGTGAATGGAGTGATCCACACGCTTACTTGCAGTGTTTTCACAGACAGGGCAGATCTGACAATGTAGGCAAATACAAGAATAAGCAGTTATATTTCTTTCAGTGTTTATGCATCTGACATCAAACCATGCATGTGATTTAATACATGAAATTGTATGTACACATAATTCAATACATATGTCAGCATTTCAATATAGCTATATTACAATCACATTTTTTTCTCCCAAAATTTGCCTCATTAATGCTTTCCAGTGGAATCCAAATGTCCTCACTAAGCTGTAGCTCACCATTTAATTTAAGAAGACTTGCATTTAAATACTGCTTTGATAGAGGCTTCATAACACTGGCAAATTATTTACAATATCATGGACAGCATTTTTTTTGAGAACGAGCAAGAGACAGAGAAAGAGAAAGAAAGATAGGCAGATGTAGAACGAGAGGGACAGATAGAGCATCCTGATTGGTCTCCCTTTTTGCTAAGCAGACTTATCAGTTTTCTTTGAGGAGCGGCGTTACAATCAACCTTTCTCTCTCTTTCATTGTCCATCAGGTCAGTTTAGTGTCGTGCAGCACCTTATACCTAACTTGGTTTACAGATTGGACAAAATGACTAAATAAAGTATTACATAAGACAATATAATAAGGAAACACCTTATGCTTTTATTTATTTTAGGGACGACAACATATTACGGAGGCTAAGTACAGGTCATCCTGATTAAATCTTTCACAGTTCTTTTCAGTAGAAAACCAAAATCTGACAGAGAAGGTCCCTAGAGCTTTGGTGTACTTTACATGTTTTATCATTGAACATAACCTGGCATATTAGGTGTGTAAGCATATTTGCAAGCTATTCTGGAAAATATTTCCTGATTCAGAAAAACCAAACCACTAACCAAGACAGCAGCTATTGTGAAATTACCCCTGAAACCTGAATGTTTAGTGGATGTGTACAAGTTCATCTGAAAAGAAAAAGGCCATACAGTACATTGGTTGATGAAAGCACCAATATCATGTAAGCGTAACATGTGCCATCTTAGCCAGGTACTATAACGAAACACAGGATAAGGTAAAAGTTGGATTTGTAGACATACCAATGTGCAATGATATTAAAGCTGAAAACATATTTAACTACATTGCCTCATTTATGCAAGACAAAGTCGTTGAATGGTTTAATTGTGGGATTTAGCAGTGACAACTGGAATGTAATGACTTGTAAAAACAACTCTGTCTTTTCAAGAGTGAAAGCACAGGCCCCTCATATTTATTTACAAGGTTGGCTGTCCAAGTCACTAGGTCAACATTTGTGCCAAGACTGCTGCTGAGGAGCTCTAAATGTCACCTGAAGAACTGATAATGGACATCTACTGTACTACTACATCAAGAAAAGTTCCAAATGAAGAGAAGACCTAAAACAGTTTCAAGAGTTCTGCAATGCTGTGCAACAGAGAGCACAAAAACATTGTCCTAGACGCTGGCTTTCTTCAGGAACAATTTTGGACCATTTGCTCGACAAACGGCCAACCTTATTTTAATATTTTGAATCAAGTAGTGAGAATCTGAAGTCATCTAATATTCAGGCGAGGCTGAAAGAAGCCCAAATGAAAATATACATATGCTTTCTCCATAATGACACACAATGTTTTGACAACTTTAATATCATTTTTGAAAATAAAGCTCCTCACTTCTTCAAGTTGGACTAGAGTATAGGAAAGCTCCTACATGACATAGCAAGCAGATTTTTTGAACTAGAGTTATTGAGAGAATACAACATTCAGAAGATGTGAAGAACCCTGAAATTCACTGCCCAAGTAAAGAGGTTTTATTGGGTAAATGGCAAGAAGGCAGTTGCTAAGTAAGGAAACAAAAGAGATCCCCCGTACAAGACAAAGCAGTTCTCCAAAGATACTAGCACAACCTGTGCCTGGACCTTTCATAAAATCTTGGGGAAGTTCCCAATAACAAATCTTGAAAACTCTGTCAGTGGTCAATACAGAAAGCCAACATGTGGTGAATCCAGAGCAGATTTTGACTTTATCAGAGAGATTTCCAAATGTGATAAAGGAAGATGCCAAAGAACAGCTCTACTTGGAAATCATGCATTATGTCTCTACTAACCTTGAAGGACTAATGCCAATCTATGAACATTTGCCAGCTGATGAGTTCTGGGGGAAGCTGTCCAAAATAAAAATCTGTGAGCACAGGGCAGTTGAGATTCAAAAGAGCTCTGCCAGTTGCTGAAGCTTCTTCTGGTACCGCCAAATTCTAACTGTGATATAGAAAGGGCTTTTAGCATGGTGCGTCACATTAAGACAGAATTCAGAAGTCAGCTGTCTCTCAAAACACTTGTAAATCTGATTTCTTACAAAATTAACATATTTATTGACACAGACTGCTATGTTAAAATCTGCCAAGCAAGTCACATCACAGTACATGAAAAGTTTGCGAAAGAAACAGAAAAGCTATTTGCATTAGCATTAAATAGAAAAGCTATTTGCATTACAACTTAGCTATTAGCATTGAGACTGCCAACAAAATACTCAATCTGGAATATACATATGTGTGTTTGTGTGCACATGTGTATGTAAATAGTTTCAGTATGCGATCACATAAATTGTTTTCTTTCATAATGAAATCTTCTGTATTCATACACCCTAGGAGGTCGCCTAGGGTGGGATTGAGTTTTTTCAGGTTGGGATTTCTTTTAAATATTGTGTACCTGTCCATGTTATACTCCTGCTCATCTCTTTTATCTACCCATGGTTTCTGTTACTCCTATTATATCACAGTTATTTGCAGCTATATATAAATCCCAGTCATTTATGTTATTTTTAATACTTTCATGTATTAAGGCAAACCATTTTTTATTTTGGCTTTTTAAAGAGTATGAGAATTTTCAAAGTTATCTTGTATATTTGTTTTATACTACTGCCTGTCAATTTATGTCAAACTCTAAGCTAGGTCTGTCCTAAACTACCTACTAAGTGACTGAAAGGTCCACAAGTCTTAAATTAGAGACTCCTGCCACTCAGCTTTCACTTTTTACCACACAACATGTCATACTAATTATGTTACTTGATGCCAGTGTCAGTCAGATTGAATAAGAAAGTAATCATTTGGATGTTTAAAGTGGTATATAATCTACTGTATAGAAAGTAGCAGAATTCACTCTGCAGAAGAGGCAGAACAAATCAAGTAAAAGAATTCCAACTTTGAAGATTCGGCTGGTGATCAATCTAAACAGATAAGTAGAAAGGATACCCCACAGGTATATTTTAATTATTAACTGTAAGAAATAAAAAATATATATTTAAAATTGTAATTAATATGCAATGGAAATTAAGCAACATTGAAACTCATTCAAGTCTATCCCATGATGCTTTTGTAAATGAATGTGTGTGTGTTTAATTGCTCTAAATGAAATCTTTACTCTAGTTATGTTGCAAGAGAAGAGTAGATGTTGCAGTTTACTTATAATTATCAAAGGTTGTAACCTTTTAGTAACTGGAATAAAAGATTTTGCTGTTGGTTTAACATGAAAAAATTGCAGCATGCAAGTAAAGAAATAGGTGGGGGTTAGTTATTGGCAGAACTTGTTACTTCTCCATGTAGCAGTGGTAATCAATAAAGTGAACTGCAGAGTTTTGAAGTCAGGAATGTTGATATAAATTCAGTAAGATAGCTTCAGTATAAATTATTCTTGGGAAATGGGTTAAAACTAATGAACAATATGTCTTTTTCAAGTACTGCCAAATACACACTGACGCCATATTGAGTTGTGCAATTCAGAAATGAGCATAACAAATGTAAATTGTAGCAGAGAAGCCTTAAAGTTCATTTCATTTACTAATCCATTCATTTTTTTCAGCTGGCTTTTCAAAATAACAAGCAAACTGTTCATGACAGTCAGTCACAGGGTACCTATATGCACTCTTAACATAACAAATCACATTTCCTTAAAGACCACTTAATTCAAGTTCAAGGTCACAGACATCAATGCTCATAACAGTGACATTTTTAGAATACATGACCAAATCAGCATACTGTATGTAATTTGACTGAAACTTTATTTTACTAAAATATTCATTTAATTTATTAAACTGAAGTTACATTCTGTCAGATGAGTCAGCTAACGACTACACTATTGTCAAAATTCAGTATGATAATCTCAGGTAGAAAACTGGTGCTACAGGTTTTTGCAGGTGGTGTTTTCTCATGACATTATGTTACAGTGCCTGTTATTTTCAATTCATTTTCCATACTATATTATACTTGCAATAAAAAGCAAATACTACACGTAACTCTTATAATGTTCAGTAGGATAAATCAAATTCCTAAAAAACAGATTTTGTGTGTGAATGGAAGATGTTTTAAAGAACCTTTAGTATGTGCAAAGCAGGAGAATAGTCATATATGTAAAGGCAGGATTTGATAAGTCATTTTATCTTTCAGCATGTAGATAGAACAAAACCAAACTTTAAGTTGAAACACAGCAATGTCCAAAAATACAATAACTTTATGTAAGAAATTATTTGCTATTATTACAGCACTAAGTCTTTTGTGAACGTCTTTGCTTTCTAGCCAAACTTCAAAGTGTGTTCGCCCTTCACTTATACAGTAGCACCTCATTCACTCATATTGTGTTGCCTGGTAATGCCTACACCAAGAAATGGAGTCCTGTATGAAAATGAAAAAATAAAACAGTAAGGAATAAAAATTAAAAACCAATCAAAACAAAATGTCAAAATCTAAATAGAAATGTGTTCCTAACCATGATGCAATTGTATCAATGATGAAAGGAAACAGCAAACTGGAATTAAAGTTTAGTAAAAATTAATAACACAAAGAAACTGAAACCACTCAACCATGACATTGATATAATGTGTGATTTAGGATATAGTTATGTTCTTTATTGGCCATTTTATCCAATATTGGTTAATTTAGCTTTACAGGTACAGTACAGGCCAAAAGTTTGGACACACCTCCTCATTCAATGTGTTTTCTTTATTTTCATGACTGAAGGCATCAAAACTATGAATGAACACATGTGGAGTTATGTACTTAACAAAAAAAGGTGAAATAACTGAAAACATGTTTTATATTCTAGTTTCTTCAAAATAGCCACCCTTTGCTCTGATTACTGCTTTGCACACTCTTGGCATTCTCTCGATGAGCTTCAACAGGTAGTCACCTGAAATGGTTTTCACTTCACAGGTGTGTCTTATCAGGGTTATTTAGTGGAATTTCTTGCTTTATCAATGGGGTTGGGACCATTGGGATCATTTATTTTTCAACAGGACAATGACCCCAAACACACCTCCAGGCTGTGTAAGGGCTATTTGACCAAGAAGGAGAGTGATGGAGTGCTGTAAATGGTCATGAAAATAAAGAAAACACATTGAATGAGGAGGTGTATCCAAACTTTTGGCCTGTACTGTACATAAGAATAGCATGCAGACCAAGCATTTCATTTTAACATGTTATGCAGATATTTGTATCCATCTATCATTTTTTTGTTCAGAAACCTTTTTGCAATTACAGTGTCATGGAGGGCTTGAGCTGAATGCAGAAACCATCTGGTAATAGGACTCTTTTTCAAAACAGAATACTAACCATGTATATTTAGGTGTGCAAAATTTTAAAAAAACAATGCTTCCAAGTGAGCAATAAACATCTCAAGGTTTTTTTTGTTCTCTGGTTTTTCTCCCATATTTCCAGGATGTTTCTGTCATGTTAAATATCAACTCTAAATTGGGTCTCTTGACTGTGAATGTGTGTGTGCCTGTTATTGTAATTGTCCATCCATTTAATGTTGATTTCTGCCTTGACCCATCATGATTGTTGCATTTTAAGAAAAATCCTAATGGATATAATACATTTTCTTGGTGTTTCTATGGGTACAATTTGTGTTTTTTTAATGCAGAGAATGTCATTGTAATCCTGCTGTATTTTTGAAATTAAAGGTCTTATTTTAAAGAGAGAGATTCATTATCATCATATTTATTTTCCATTTTGTTTTTCATTGATATAACCATTTAGTTACCTGGCTGCTAGCATGCAACAAGGTGTTACTAGGGTCATCTCACAGGAAGTCCACCAGATTGCGTTATTGGCGTGATGCTTTATAAATTTGATCACATGAACACTTACTTTATCCAACTTTGTGAATAACTAAGAAACTCTTGTGTGAGTCTCAGTTAGTATTTTTCTTTGGTTTTTAACTTCTTTTTGTTTTTGACTATAAACTTGCCTATTTCTTGTTCTTACAAAAGTATCTATTACAGTGTGTGTTTATCCTTTTGAACAACGTCTTAATGCAACTCTATGTATGCAATAAGGGATTGATTACTACCAAAGTGTAATATTTAGTCCGCATAACATTCTTTGAGATACACACTTGTAATCAAAGTGATGTTGTTACCTCCTTCAATGGAGATGTCCAGGAAGCTGATGTATCTGTTCATTTCACTTTCCATGGTAAATTGAATTGCAGGGAATATTAAGTTGATGTGGCTGCGGAATTCTGTGGGTGGGTTGCTTTTTTTTTAAATTTTATTGATTGTATTGAAATCACACAACATTCCATACAAATAGATCAATTTTACAAGAATAGGATTGAAAACAAATCAACTCCCACCCCTGAGAAAGAGAGCATGGGTAGCAGAATAAAACTTAAACCTAGTAAAAATAAGTAAATAGATACATTAATTAAGTGAATATAGATGAGTGGAGAAGAAAAAAAAGGAATAGGGAGAGAATCTCCTTCCTCAGTGCTTTAAAAGCTTATTCTAAAATGTTATTGATTAGATCCTGCCAGGTCTTGAAAAATTTCTGCACCGATCCTCTAAGTGAGAATTTGATTTTTTTCAATTTTAAATAGTATATAACATCAGTTACCCACTGACTTAAAAGGGGAGAGTTAGGATTCTTCCAGTTGAGCAAGATAAGTCTGTGTTCCAATAGTGTAGTGAAGGCAATCACAGTTTGTTGTCCTTCTACACTTTAAACCCATCTGGAAGTACACCAAACACAGCTGTTAATGGGTTAGGAGGGATTGTGACACCAAGGCTGTCTGAAAGTCATTTAAAAATGTTGGTCCAGGATGATTTTAATTTGTTGCAGGCCCAAAACATGTGACCCAGTGAAGCTGGAACTTGATTGCAGCGTTTGCAGGTTGGATCTTGCCCTGGAAACATTTTGGACAATTTTAAGCTAGACAGATGTGCTCGATATATGATTTTGAGTTGAATAATTGTATGTTTTGCACATATGGAGCTTGAATGAATTCTCTGCATTGCTACCTTCCACTCCTTTTCTGATATGTTGAGGGTGAGATCCTTTTCCCACTGTCCTCTTGGATCTTTGAAAGGAAGGGAATGTAAAATGGTTTTATATATTGCAGAGATGCTGTCTAAGTCCTTGAAATTGATCAATATTTTTTCCAGCATAGAGGAAGGTGGGAGGTGAGGAAATTGGGCAGGTTCTGTTTAACAAAGTTTCTAATTTGAAGTGAAAGAAATGTGTTGCTGGGAAGTTAAATTTAGAATATAATTGTTCATAGGATGCAAAGACATTGTCTATGTATAGATCTGTAAGTGATTTAATCCCAAATATTTTCCAGACATTAAAAACTGCATATGTTTGCAAGGGTTGAAAAAGGTGGTTCTCGTGCAGAGGTGCCACCAATAAAAAATTCTCTATCTTAAAATGCTTTCTACATTGGTTCCATATTCTGAGTGAGTGAAGCACTATTGGGTTATTAGTATATTGCCGATAATTTGCATTTATTGGGGTGCAAAGCAAGGAATATAAAGAGGAATTGCAGGATTTTATTTCTATTGCAGACCAAGCCTGTATATGTTCATCTATTTGTGTCATGTCCAGGTTTTTATATGTTGTATGCTTGCTGCACAGTAGGATGTTTTGAATTCCAAATAAATATGGTTATGGTTTTATCTAATTTCCTAAAGAACGATTTATTGATGTATATTGGAATATTTTTAAATAAGAAGAGAAGCTTAGGAAGGATATTCATCTTAACAATGTTAATTCTTCCAGCTAAAGTGAGATGAAGGATTGACCATCTATGCAAGTCATGCTTGATTTTTTCAATACAGACAGCGAAATTTTGTTGATAAAGAGTTTTATGTTTACTTGTGATGTTTACCCCTAGATATTTAAACTGATCTGTGATGGTAAAAGGGAAGGTGTCCAATCTAATATTGTGTGCTTGAGACTTCACTGGAAAAAGCAGATTTTTAGTCAAATTAATTCTGAGACCAGAAATCATTTGAAATTCTGTAGGTGCTGTTAGGACTGCAGGCACAGTATTCTGTGGGTCTGATATATAAAATACCATATCATCTGCATATAAAGAAATTTTCTGTTCTAGTCATTCTCTGATAATCCCCTTCATCTTATTAGCATTTCGACAGTGAACTGCCAGTGGCTCAATGGCGATTGCAAAAAGTAGTGGTGACAAGGGGTATCCTTGCCTGGTACCACGTTCTAGTTTAAAGTAGTCTGAATTAATGTTGTTAATACAAACTGAAGCTTCTGGATTGGTATACAGTAGTTTGATCCATGCACAAATGTTCGGGCTAAACCCAAATTTCTCCAATATGATGAAAAGGTAGTTCCATTCAATCATATCAAATGCTTTTTCTGTATCCAAAGATAATAAAATCTCTGGGATGTTTGACTTTGCGGGTGAGTATATTACATTAAACAGGCGTCGAAGATTGGACGCTAAATGTCGGCCTTTAATAAATCCAGTTTGATCTTGTTATATTACTGAAGGCAGTACTTTTTCCATCCTTCTAGCTAGGACTTTGGAGAGTATCTTAACATCAGGTTGCTTTTTAATATGACGAATGTATCGTCGACGTAGTCTATCCAGAGTTTAGGTCTGTTCTGGTTTTGAGGGATTGTGGATATCTATCTATCTATCTATCTATCTATCTATCTATCTATCTATCTATCTATCTATCTATCCACCTAAGGAGTTTTGCATGTACATTTAATTAACTGCTCTGAATTTTTGTTCAAAAGTTCAATCAATTCTTCAAATTGAGAATAAGGTAATCTTACCTGCACCTTTCCCTTGTAGGATGGAATACATCAGATGTACAAACAATATAAAACATATAAAACAACTCAGCACCATAAGCAGAATGTAGTGCATAAAATATGACATTTAGGTGTATCTGCATTAAAGAGTGTTAGTCAGCCAGTCAGAGAGTGTTTATCATGAAATGCGTCACTTATTAGGCTTGATACTGGAAAAACATTTCCTGAAATGCAAAAGTTTCAAACAAGTGGGATGGAATACAATTTGAATCAACTTGTATGTGTATTTTTATTTTTTAAAAGCTGTTTTGTATATCATATTCAACAAGTAAACCAAAAAAACCCATCCTTAACTGGAACCCTTGGTGAAAGGCTTAGACAGTTCAGCTTTAAATTTTATAAAAGTGGGTAGTTGGTAGATATTAACATGTTGTTTATGCCGAAACTCAGTGCACTAGCATAATCAGCTGAAGTGTATTATAATGAAGTCATATGAAACTGACTTTCACAATGTGCTAGTTTTTAGGCAAGTTCTTCTTTTGACAGTTTATCAAGTGCCTTAGACAGATTCTGCTCTATTGCTCTGTACACTTCAGGGGAAATGTTTACTTTTGTATCGTTGCTAGGCAATTGCTCTTTTTATATTCAAATGCTTTCCATGTGTATCCATACAGTACATGTCCAAAAAGAGCTGCTGGAAAATATAAATTAACTGCAACAAAATAATAGTAATAAGGAGTGGGTTGGCTAGATGTTAATCATTTTTACTCAACACAAGAGTTTGACTGCTTTCATGAAAAAAACAAAACATGTTAAGATAAAGTATCAGACTTCATATTCATCATTTAGATATCCAGAAGAACCAAGTATAGCATCATTTATAATAAACAAATAAATCCTTCTGGTACTTTTCTGTCATTTTTTGGTGGGTGGCTTCCCAGTTGTAATCCGTTGGATCAAAGATAAAAACTTTCTTCTGTCATGAAAAATCCATCTTTATTGTTTCTAATTAGCTCAATTTCTTAGAATTTCTCATATAATGTTTAGCAATGATAAAAGCAGCAATTATCAATTTGATATTAAAAAATGTCAAGAAAGTATTCTGGTATGCCTTTCATAGCCAGTCTCAACCTTGTGCCTGTTTCTGCCTGGGAACCTGCGGCCCTTCATGACTTTGGACTTAATAAAACTTGAAAGGAAATGTGTACAGAATCTAATACAATGGATATTAATATAAAAGACAATTACACATTCCTGGATCAATCTTTATTGAAGCTGATGTACTGTAGTAATATTTTAAATTTATTTATGTTTTTTTGGAAGGAAACTTTAGAATGATAATATTTCAGTCTTAATTAAAAAACATTAACAGTTTCTATATTGTAATGTTAAAATAGTGTTGCAATTAATGTGAGGATGAATATGCAAATTTTGTTTTGCTAAAATTGTGAATGCTTTAAAAAGTTTCAGTGCAAATGGGGTCTATATCTGTTTCCTGAGACTATTCTGTACTGTTATCAAAGCAGCTTGTACATACAAATAAATCATAAATATTCATCATCTCCACACTTACAAGTTTAGAAAACAATGTTCTGAGCTCACACCACCTTATGAAATAGCACAATGTTAACTTAGGCGCCACACATTCTTCATTATTTATCAAGTTAAAGAATATATAAAGTGGGTGCTAAATTGCTGAGACTTTAACATACTGAATATTAAACGGCAAAGCACATTAAAGCAAGTTTTTTCAATCTAACTGTAGATTTATATTAACAATGAGATTTATATATTTTAGTTTGCCTTTATTATACCCCAGTCTTAAAAAGTTTGCACAAATTCCATTAATGTTTCATTCCTAAAAAGAAATATTAATTTTTCAAGCACTTTAATAATTCAGGAGTCTTAATGAGCTACAGAAGCAGAGGAGCTGGGGTCTGATTTAATCATGCACTAGAAATTATACATTATAAGTACAAAGTATATAGTCCTTGTAGCATATTCAGAAGAAAATCTTTACTTCAAAGTTTACACTTACAGTAATTATAGAATATTTAATAATTGATAGAACTACTAAAGCTGCAAAATGTTGCAAAAACTTTCAAAGAGCCTGCTTTTAATATGCCTTTGTTACACCATGCAAAATGGACTTTTCATCTTTCATTTTGACAGGATAGTTGAACCAGGTTATGTGGTTCTTTTTTAAGTTGACAGTAGGTTGCAAGGATGTAAATGAAGTGACTTTCTTTGTACATTACACTGCAAATATTAAGTCATTAATAGTAGCTTTAACAGCTTTAGGCTTACTTATTTTGAAAGTTTAAGATAAAATATGGTATAAGAGAAGAGACAAGTCATTTTTTCAAGTTAAGTGGCTTCTAAAAATGCACAATTATGCATAAAGCTAATATCCTTTTAATAAAAAGTCTCCACTAGCTTGTATATAGTATAATTTAAAAAGTAAAAAAGAATGATGGATTTTTTCATTTTTTAATTTGATAAATTTAATTACACATTTAAGGTTTTGTTTGTTTGGGCTAGGATTTCTGGGGTTCTCCACTCGCCACTAGGCTTCAGACCTTTTTGTCGGATTGAAGCATTTCCTTAGTATTTTATGCCTGAAAATCATAATAATAGCTGTGTGCTCTAATACTGGAATTTGAAATTTGTAATTATACGTATGAATCTTTATAATCTTTACAACAACATTTATTTCTATAGCACGTCATTTTCATACAAAGGATTTAACTCAAAGTCCTGTACAAAATATCAAAGTAGTTACATGCAAAGAAAAGCAAACTAAATTTAGATAAGACTAATAATAAATAAATAGTATACAAAAGATATATTAATAATGCACATTTAAACTGTATCCACTATGTCCCATATTGGTTATTGGAACCCTGTGTGTATTTAGCAGTTTGTACTTTGTACATTTTGCTTTATTGCACCCAAAAGATAACAAAATAGAATAGAATTGTTTGACAATTCTAATGACACTGAATTAACATAAACTCATTGGAAAGACCATATAAAACCATACAAATGTACTCTGCAAAACTCCCTTACCTGAAAGTATTGTTTAGTGCAGCCACATCCAACAGAAATGCAGCAAATGTCGACATACAGCATACAAAACATACAGGATTTTTTTCCGTAGTTGTGTATTCTGTGTTTAGAACAAAAAAACTTGTGCAATGTAAACTAAGCATACAAAACATCTGTCAAAAAAACTTGTTACAGAGAAAGACTGACATATTCGCAAGTGGTCACTATTGTATGCCTTTAGTCTGGTCAATTGTTTTTTAACTGATCCACATCAAACAATTGATCATTGCTTGTCTTCATTGCAAAACAGTTTTTATAATTAAATATTTTGTGGTCTTATTGCAGTAACATAGGCTGCGAAAACATAAGACTTCTTTGAAATATCACAAGTAAGCAACAAGGATTAACGTGCCTTGCCATTGTTTTAGTAATGTATTTTTTATAAACTTTTATTTATTTTAGTTGTATATACAGTACAGGCCAAAAGTTTGGACACACCTCCTCATTCAATGTGTTTTCTTTATTTTCATGACTGAAGGCATCAAAACTATGAATGAACACATGTGGAGTTATGTACTTAACAAAAAAAGGTGAAATAACTGAAAACATGTTTTATATTCTAGTTTCTTCAAAATAGCCACTCTTTGCTCTGATTACTGCTTTGCACACTCTTGGCATTCTCTCGATGAGCTTCAACAGGTAGTCACCTGAAATGGTTTTCACTTCACAGGTGTGCCTTATCAGGGTTATTTAGTGGAATTTCTTGCTTTATCAATGGGGTTGGGACCAGCAGTTGTGTTGTGCAGAAGTCAGGTTAGTCGGACGATCATTTATTTTTCAACAGGACAATGACCCCAAACACACCTCCAGGCTGTGTAAGGGCTATTTGACCAAGAAGGAGAGTGATGGAGTGCTGTAAATGGTCATGAAAATAAAGAAAACACATTGAATGAGGAGGTGTGTCCAAACTTTTGGCCTGTACTGTACTTTTATTTAATAACTCAATTTAATATGATGCACATTAGCATTCAGAAGATTTAAATCACACAAAAATTGTGATATTTGTTATAGAAAGTTATCTTTTTTTTAATCAACGGACAATTAAATTGTTTTAAAAATGCAGCCAAGACTTTAGTAATGTTAAGTAGTTTATTAGACTGCTTTCTAAAACTGAACACGCCACATACTAGTGTCATCTGCAGAAGTGAAACAACTGCAAGATGCTGGCCTTACAGGTAGAGTTTCAACAAAAAAGCCATATCTGAAACAAGCAACTAAAAAGAAAAGGCTAAACTAATCAAACATTTGGTATCACTCAGAAATCCACCATCCAATATCTGTGTCCTTCTTCCCATTTTAACCTTTTCTTGTCACCGTTGTAGAAAACAAAAATAATGGTATTGAATGGATAAGAAATGTAAAATGTCAACAACTTCAAAACTTCTTAATTCAGTTCAGGGTCATTAGTAGAAAAAGCTTATCCTGTATTTTGCTAAAATTTATCTTGTGTTTTACAGTTTGTTTTTTTTATCTGTCCTCCCTTAACTTGCAATTGCTCCGTCCTGGGTATGACGTTAACCTGCATCCAGCCCTGCAAGTAGGCCCTCCAACCTGCATGGAAAACCTGGGGGTTGGTGGAAGAATTGGCACTCCAGCCACAATAAAAACTTCACACTGTTCCATTCCGTCTGAACTAGTGTCATGCTAAGGTGTCACCCATTGCATGGCTGCACTCGGGTGCTAATCTGGGATCCTGAGTTGGTCTCTCTCTCTCTCCCTCTCCTCCCTACTTACGTATTTCAGGGTCACAGGTAGCCATTGTCTTTCTTGGCTGCATTGGTGCAAAGCAGGAACAAACTCTTGAAAGGATTTTTTTTTTTTAAATTAAAATAATAGCTATAGCGGGCGGCACAGTGGCACAGTGGTAGCGCTGCTGCCTCGCAGTTAGGAGACCCGGGTTCACTTCCCGGGTCCTCCCAGCGTGGAGTTTGCATGTTCTCCCCGTGTCTGCGTGGGTTTCCTCCGGGCGCTCCGGTTTTCTCCCACAGTCCAAAGACATGCAGGTTAGGTGGATTGGAGATTCTAAATTGGCCCTAGTGTGTGCTTGATGTGAGGGTGTGTTTGTGTATGTCCTGTGGTGGGTTGGCACCCTGCCCAGGATTGGTTCCTGCCTTGTGCCCTGTGTTGGCTGGGATTGGCTCCAGCAGACCCCCGTGACCCTGTGTTCGGATTCAGTGGGTTGGAAAATGGATGGATGGATAATAGCTATAGCACTATGACTATAAACTTATGAATGTAAAGTCATGTACGTTATCGTTCCTTTATATTCTTCTTAAAGGCAAAGTCAGAGGAGAGTATTGTATTTATAATTTAAATGTAACAAATAAAATTTGATTTGATATTGAGAGGTGTCACACACATTCGAATAGGGGGAAGCCAATGGGCCCGACAGGGCGCAAAAGAACAAAAGAAGGGGATTTTATATGAAATATTAACGCCTTTCTCCCTTCTTCAGCAGAAAAACAGAGGACTAAACACCGAACCTTTTTGGCGGTCCACCAGGGTAACATCGATTCTGGCTCTCACAGACAACTCCACTTCTGGTTTTACATGAAGATTTTACTTCTGGTCCATTTCCGATGACCTCATTTCCGGCTACTGAATATGTTGTCATCTTTGTCACCCATCTTCAACATGATTTCTTCAGTCTACTTCACTTCCTGCCATACGTCCATGAAAGTCCCATCAAACCTTGTTTCGTTGTCAAATGTCTGATTCTTACTACTTTGACTATGGTATCAGCCTGGATAGATTACTTGGACCAACCAACATTATACGGGGAATTCCCCCAGCCCTTTATTTCTGTGTCTCCTCTGCTTATTTCATTACAGAGGACAAAAGTTTTATTACACATTTGGTGCAAGGATTGTATTAGTTTCCAAAGTCAACATATATGACAACTGGATGGTCCCATCTACCAGGAGAAAACCGACATGGACAATATGTAGAATGCACACATGGAACAGTCTCTCGACCTGTTAGGATGCAATGCTGTAACTATAGTGTTGCAGTTCTATCTATGCATAGGCATGTCTAAAAAATGTTGTAGTTGTGCATGCACATGTGTATATTCAATAATATGCACATATGTTTAGGTTCCAAGTGTTCATATAGCTACATTATAATTTTGTAGATAAAGACATTTAAATATTTTTGAGAAGTGTACACTTACTATTGTTTCCATTAATAAGCACATTAGGGCTACTTAACCCCTGGGCAGTGAAATGTAACTAAAACCCAGCATGGAATAAAGATTTGACAGGCTAAAGGAATATACTTAAAAACTTCAGCAAAATAGTTAAGACATCCAGTTCTACTTTGAGAATGCCAAATGTTCTACTAGTGACAGATGAGAAGAATACTGAAAATTATTGTAATAGTGCTCAAAAGCAGTCTGATTATGCTAAAAGAATCACATTTCTTTCTCTCCTTTTAATAGCAGCTACTGTCACCTATGAACAGAGTATTAGCTAGTGCTGGCATGAGTATTAAAATGACAGTGATGGTTTTCTTTATAATTGGATTTCTTACATAGACTACTGTCAAGTTGTTGTTCGTGGGAAGACTGAAGAAAAATAAACTAAGATGTGCCTGTGCTATGAAACTGTCATTTTAAATGTTTGTATGACATGCCAGATTTATTTTGTTATATTGTTTAAGAAATGTTAATCACTAAGATTAAAGAATGTCTAATTTAACTTAATATTATTGGCTGAAAATAAATTAACTTACTCTGGTATTCTTTGTTCAATTACTTACGTTTATAATTTTAATATATAAAATTTATATATAAGTCTATAAATAATGATGAAAAATTAAAATGAATAAACATTACTAAACAGATGTCTTAACTAGTAAACCAAAATAAAGAACGATACTATTATAAATAAGCAGAACAATTTATATTAGTATTATGCCATAGGTTAATGCATGATACAAGGTTTCATTTATATACTTTTAATTACACTATGCTTGCAGAACTTCCTTTTCCATTTTGGTTTCTATGAAATGTACCTACACTGTGTTGTTAAGAAATCACATAAGTACTTTAAAATTTGTTTTTTTTTATTGTACTAGGTGACAGGATAACCAGTGAGTACATTATTTAGTGTACTAGATTATTTATGTACTACAAATACATTTGTATTGAGCAACTTTTATTTTTTAACTCAAGACTGTAAAATGGCTGAAATTAATGTGAGTACTGTAAGTGCAAAGGCCTTGTTTAGGCTTGGCTCCTATATTGTGTTCAACGTTCCTGAACCTGGCCCCTGTATCCTAGACTGGATTAAATGGGTTCAGTAAATAGAGGGTTAGAAGTTTAGGTTGATGTGTTTTTATAAAGAATCTTCTCAGAAGCAAAGAAATAACTCAGAAAGCTTTAGGGATATATTCACAATATTTGGTCTTTCGCGTTTTTAATGACAAAAATTTTTATAAATGTCATATTTTTTAGCTATCCACAAATACAAGAAAAACTTCATTATTTTCATACAGTACCATAACAGCACAAATAAAAAAACAATTTTGTTATTTTCATACAGTACCATAACAGCACAAATAAAAAAACAACTTCATTATTTTCATGCAGTAACCTTAACAGCATTCCAAACCAGTTTGTGGTGGTGCTTACTGTGAAATCTACTTTATGAAATTAGCACTCTTTGGTTGAAAACTGTTTGGAAAAGTTTTTGGAGGTTCCACCTTAAAATTCAAAGAGACTTGATTGATATTGTGACCTGGGGTTTCCACGTTACATTTTTCCGCTGAGTGAATTATAGGCCTTTGCCCTTATTTATAGAATATAAATTTATGTATTATGTATGTACCATACGTTATTAAAGAATCCATTTACAAGTAAATTGCTTATTTTGTCCTTAATGATATATTTTGGTTAAAGGAATGGAAAGAGCATTGTTGAATACATTTTCCTTGCAGAACTGATAATATTAAAAATGACCTCATATGTATAATAATAAATAACATAACATTCAAGCACCACTTACTTAAGAGGATGCCATCAATTTATTCTTTAAACAGACAAAAACACAAATGTCTAATAACTACAGAATTCAAGTGACCACTTTCAAATCACACAAATTGATTTTCTTAATGCAAATAGTCATAGTACACCTATTGGCAAAATGTGATTGAAAGAAAAAAAATGATGGCTAAGTCTTTGATAGCTAAATATTAGGTGTCAAAGGCAACATACTTAAAAGTAGTTAACATTTTTAATGAAACTAAATGCATTTCTTAATAATTTTGTAGCATACAGTATGAGACATTGTGCATTATCTATGGTTTTGACCAAAAATGTTTTATTTCCTTTCATTTTCAAGCATTTCCAGTAATAGAATTGCTTTTATTCTGTTAACAAAAGAGATAATATGTGTAAATCATGTTAATGAAACAGTTGTTGTGCCACAGCCTCAGATACGCCCATTATGAAGCCTCCAGTAAGTGTCTTCCAGTGTGCAGTCTGCCTTGACTTTCAATTTCAGCTCTACTAGCTGTCTGAAACTTGTCTCAATACTATTGTTCGTTTCATGTTTGTAGTGTTTTCAGCTATGGTTTTTCATGACGATTGTTCTTCGCGTGACTGAATTTTGACATTATAGCCTTCCTTTAATATATTCTTGACTGTTCAATGTTTGTTTATTTTTGCCATTTGGCTATTGACTTTCTCTGTGTCTTTGTTCTATGAACTATTTTCATGTGCCTTCTCACATAATGCATAAAGCTCCTATTGCAAAGGCTCATGACTGTCTGTCCATCCATCCATCTGTCTTTCCGCATGAAACAATTCGCCCCATGGACCAATTTAGTTGAAACATTAATTCTTTAAAAAAATTTGTTGAGCCAGTTCAATTTTCATTGCGATATCTTGAACAAATTGTGCTGAACGATGTTTTAAAGTTTCAAACTTTCCCATTGAAAAGCACTGGTGAATTTGCAAACTTGTCCATCTTAAAACAAAGAAACATTCTGTGTGACTTTAACATGAAATTAGTTTACTGTTTCAATACTTCCTTGAGAGTGGTTTCTTGAGCTTGTATACTTTGTATATTTTCCTCTTTTACTTGTCCAACAGACACTCGGGTGCCCAATGCAAGTGAGTCAAGGCCAAGCAGAGCATGCGCACATACAAACAGCACACACAGCAGCTCCTTTCTCCTAGTCTTCTTCTTCTTTCAGCTGCTCTTGTTAGGGGTTGCCACAGCAGATCTTAAGTTTATTAATAGAATACAAAAAAGTCACTTATCTGGAAATAAATGAAAGGGGAAAGTAAATTTACAAGCATATATTAGACTGAATTGATTGACTTTAAAGAACTGACATTATCAACCTGCAGCTAAATAGTGTTAGATCTTATTAATAACCTGGGAAGGATGTAGCTGCAATAAATGCTAAACGTTTAAAAATGGACAGTGGCATCTGAAAGTGGGAGGCTTCAGTGGCTTAAGACCCTGACCTTTCAGTCCCATATATACACAAACAATTGTGGCAAGCCCATGATCTTCTTGCCCATCATGTACCATTCGTATTCCCGTTATACAATAAATCTGTCCCTTTCCAAATTCTTATTTATTTAACAAATGACTGTGTTTTAGCAAATATTAATAGCTAGATGGGGAACTTATTTCAGTTTCTTTTCTCCTTTTCTAGTATGGATCATTTTGTATTAATTGATTTTTTTAATTGATAATTATTTAATACTGTCTACATTGCAGAATTTATTGAGGTGTGATTACTTCTGACTACAGACTTATTGTTGTGAGCTCAGCTCATTGCCAGAAGGAGCCAATTTGTCTTCATGCAAATGAGTTGTTCTGCCCTGATGTTCACTTCAGTACACGCACATATAAAATGTGCTCGCCCGTACTAAGCTCTCTCTACATGAATACATATGTTGAGGCGTTATGCAAAATGCAACATATTAATAATACGCATCAAGCAGTAGTAACAGAGAATGCACTGTATGTAATATCTGATTGATACAGTGATAACCGACATGCTTACCTACTCATTAAAACTCTTGCATACACATATGGATTTTATGGCAAAGTTTTGTAGGATGTGGTATTTTAATTTTAAATGTAATTTTAATGTGATACAACTTAAAATAATAATTACATTTACACAACACAATCCTTATCTATAGCTGGGCTTACTGAGACAGGTAATATGACTTCCTTTCTCAGACATAGCAGTGAGAGACAAGGAGTTCATCCCGCAGTTCCAATTCTGGTCTTAACACCTGGTGATGGGGCTTTAAACTGATTTGGTTACCTATTGTAAACCTGAAACTCCTGTCATCTTATAATTATCATCTCTAACCCTGCTTTACCCCATAATGAAACCTCTCAGCTGATAACCCCCAACCTAGCATCAAAACCTTAAGACCAGAAAAACCTGAGAGTCTAGGCTGGATTCATATTAAAAGTTTTTCTTATTTATTTAAGCATAAATAGAACAATATTAGAAAATTATATGACAATATATACTGTATGAAGTACCATAAGCTAATTTATTTCCTGTCTAATACATACTGTATAGCCTCTATATCATAGTAGACGTAATTACAAATAAGTAATTCTAAGAATCCACTGTTAAGGAGATTCTGCCTCTCTCTTTGTCTACAGAGGAGAGATTTATATTGATTCAACAATCCACCAATCTTTTATAAGTCAACTCTGAACAAATTAGTTACCTCTTTTTCTTTTGTTTTTAACAACGTTCATCTCTTACATGACGTGTTTCCTAAAACAATGTTGTTGTAGCTCAGTAGTCATCTTCCAGACTTTCTTTTTTGCTATTCCAATTTAACAATTAAAAGTATAGAAAATATAATAATGTATATAAGATTAACCTTTCACTAAATCAGTAATTCTTAAACTTTTTTGTCTTGTAACCCAATTTTGGCAAATGCATACCTTCGCAACTCGTAACTGCTGTGGAACAGCTGCTGATCACCTACCTATTACCAATTGGAGAATCGCCACTGACTGTTGACCAGGGTATGGGTAATCTCCACTGAATATTGTTCAGGGTTTTGTTTTTTCATCCATGAAAGCAAAGACCCATTGTAAGGTTCTCTGCAAACCTTTCTCACTCAGTACAATTGTAATTCACAACATCATGTGACCCCAAATGGGTTTTGACCTATAGGTTAAGAAACACTGCACGTGATGATTACTTTACTAATTACTTTTGTTTGTGTCTTGTCTTTTCATTAAAATTAACAAACATATGTGCACTAAGCAATTACAGTACTTTAGAAAACATACGTGTTTATTACACTTAAACATATCGCCTAAAATTTTGAGACAGAATAGAGTTGAAGGAGCTTGATACTTCTGAGGTAGACAGGTTACTTATTAAACTGTAGCCACCAAAAAAGAACGTTATCTCTTTTTACATATATCATGTTGCCAAAACAAAATGTTAGACATTTCTTCTTGATCTAGCACAGAATGTGTTTGCTTAATCTTTTTTGAAATTCTAAAAGCTCATTGGCGTTTTTCTATTTTGTTATGCTTTGAGTATCACAGGATAAGCCTTTAAGCAAAGACTTGGCTAGTGGGCTAAGGTCAAGGCAAGTCATGTCAATTTATTTTAGTATAACGCTCTACACTGAGTGCAGGCTCAGAGCACAATTTACAGGTAAAATACAATTATAAACTTTACAAAATGTACATAAAAATGCAGATTAGTTTACACAAAGTAACTTTAAATGGATCATCTCCTTGACATACTTAAGTCTACTTTACATATTCTGCAAAGCATTTTTGGTAGAATGGTCTGCTTGTGATACAAAATCTTGATTAAAATGGACATTTAAATTGATTACTTTTCTGCTCAGTAGGCATCATATTCTATCACTCTGTCAATGGTGGTTATCATTATACTCTAGCAAACCAGGCACTTTTATATTACAAAATTGTTTTAACCTTTGTAGCCGCATTGGATATCCAAGAGTGCCTTGTTTTATTTTTAACATTTTGTTCAATTACATCTGAGTGCAAAATTTCTCCATAGCAGTGTGGGCTTGAAGAGAATGTCTAATGGTTGTACTATTATACTGGGACACTAGTAATTAGAAAGCAGGTAATTACTGTGCATCTGTGGCTTGCCCTTGGGTATTCTCAAAAGTCTATAGTGTGGGATGAAATATTTCTAGGAGTTTTGGCAAGAGACCAGAGAATGTATCTTTCAGTAAATTTTAGATGAAATCTTAGGTTTATTGAAAGAAAAATATATTAACTGTACTGATATTCATTAGGGCCAACAGTAATTCTGCATTGGTTTTCAAACAAAATAAATTAAATATCTATTTAAATGAAAATGCAAGCACAATGATGCAGAGTAATAAAAATTTGTGGCTGAATAGTAAATATACAAAGAACAAAGCGCCTCATGCAAAATTCTGTTGTTTTTAAAATGTGTGCATTTAACACCATGGTGAGAGACATATGCATGGTTGTGCATTGTGGGATGAGCTCAACTTTGTATGCTGCAAAATGTCTTTCCATTTGTATCAAATTTATAAATAGTTAAACTGTTAGATGAGACAGAATGTAATGAATGTCAACTGTTTGTTGTCTAAAAGATGGTTCTCAAAATCTCTGGTTGCTGTTTCTTTCCATGTATTTAAAATGATCAAACACATGTAAAAAAATAGTAAAAAGTAAGATAGGAAATAATAACAGCAGAGATCAAAGTAAGTTTTGTTTTGATGCCCGAATTGATGAATTTTTCAAATGTGTTTAAGTTTTTGCTTTGGTAAAAGTGAAACATGAACATTTTTTGCTTTAGCTGACACTCAGTCTTCATTTGATTACAAACCAAATTCTGTTTAATTTTTGCTGACTTTTTTGTGAAGGGTGACACGGACAAGAGGTGGAATTAACCTTGGAGTGGACTTGCTATTTCTACATTCTTTGCCTATGTGGTTTAAAATGCATAATTCATTTGCACTGTAAAACCCAAACTGAGAGTTTAAAATATTTTGCTCATTATGATCTGTTGGATGATACCTCACAAAAACGGACTTATTTGAACAATTAACAATTGCCATCATTGTTAATTTTTTCTTCATCTTTCCAAGAGTTTGGGCAATTAAGTCACTGTTGCTGCTGTTGTACAATCAGTGAAGTTGAAATTAAACACGCTCTTTACATAAGCTTTTAAGATTTTTGCAGTTATGAAACAAAAGATTTTGCTGTATGCTTTTCTTTGACAGAACACTTGCTTAGTATGCCATTTTAGCTTTTGCCTTCTATTCATATCTGATTTCTAGTGTTTGCTTAATTTGTTCATAGTATCATTATATTCATTTGCTTGCAGAATACAATTGCCATAGACAGGATCCTAATGTCAACTTCCAAAGGGCTGGTTAGGTGAAGCAAGCTCTAGTCTCTAGTAAGCTCAGCTGGGAAACACAGTTCTTATCCTAGATAAGAGGTAATTGGGGACTTGCTAGGGTGGGACTCCACTGTCTTCCATTTATACCTCTTGATTTAACATACAGTATTCCATTCTTTATCTCAGAACAATTCTGCCACCCTGTGGTGTGGGACAGTCTTCATTGGGATGTTGGCTCATGACACGATAAAATACAGGTGTGAATAATGACTACACAGTAAAGAATATACTGTGTTTTTTCCTATATAAATAAAATGTTAATCTTTGTTTGCCAATCACATAAACAGCTTTACAAAATTGTGCACGTATGTTGCCATTGTTTCAGCTTAAACTATTGGATATAAGGTGTTTCAAGAAATTTCACTGGGGGTTCTTCCTTCCTATATTTTCATCTCATTTACGACCTTGTGGCAATGCCAACATGGGGACTACAGTTCTCATCATATGAAGTTTTGTACTGACCACAGTTATAGCATTTTACCACTCATCTAATCTGGATAATAATTTCATTGTCTTGCTAGTGTTATGTAATGTAGTGTTATGTATGTAATGGTCTGAATTAGTGTACTTTATATTTCATTGTTGTTTGTGAATTTTTCATATTTTTGGGGGTTTTTTTCTACTATTTTGGCAATTATATGTTAGACTTCATTCTATGTATTTTGTGGGTGCAGCCCACCCTGACATCACTGCTGCTGGATCCTCCCTCTGCCTTTTATCTGGAGGCTAGGACGAGAGACTCAGCCACTGGATCATTATATTTGTTTGGAGATTTTTTGTAAGTATAGATATTTTCTTTGGGTTCTCCTGGTTTTGCTGACTTCTTGCTTCTGTCTTTATGATTTTGATTAATGGATAGTGTATTGGGACTTGTTTGCTGTACAATTGCCTTTTAGACAATTCCTTTTGCATATGCTTGCTCTTTTGAGAATTCCATTATATTTTTTCTATTTTTATTTGAATAAATCATAGTTTATAAAGATTCCTTCTTTGCCATTCTATGAACAAGCCAGGGGCTTACAATCATCATCCGGGCTTTTACTATATTAGGACATTTCTTGTTATTTTGCCAGCTCTCCATGTTAAGAGACTGCTAGGCCAGAAGTCTACAGAAACTGTTGTGTCAGGCAAGCTGGTGGTGGTCCTGCCTTTATGATCCTTTTAGGACACCTCCCACTTTTTTTGTCATATTTGTGACTCCACATCAAAACAGCTAGATTACAGATTTTGTTTAAGTGCACAATGTGTTGTTACATTTTGCACTATGCAAAAAGACAGTTTTTCCCCCTATGTATTTTAA
Organism: Polypterus bichir lapradei; assembly: GCA_026402145.1. NCBI lineage: Eukaryota > Metazoa > Chordata > Cladistia > Polypteriformes > Polypteridae > Polypterus > Polypterus bichir. Next base: position 57,357,988 of record JANRMT010062808.1, on the reverse strand, counting down.
TATGCACCCTTTTCTGAAAAATATATTGGTCTAAAAGAGGTGTACAGTGTTGCCAAACCCTTAAAGAGCAATGTTTCTTTTTTTTACCCTCTAAAAAACTCTTAATACTTTAAAACTCCCTTTTTAAAGAGTTCTGCAGTTGAGAAATAACATGGGAAACTAAGGTTCAGGGAACCTAGGCAGATTCAGTTGCAAGCATTAAAAACAAGACATCCAAAATAGAACCCCCTTTTTAAATCTGTGGGGTTGGAACTGAAATCAATAAAGGAGGATGAGGGGAACCCCTTGGAGATCGTGATCATATAGAATATGAAATTGATGAGTAACGGGTGCCTCTTGGGGATTGCTGCCCTCATGATCATATACGAATTTGATGTGGGGGATCCCCTTTGGAGACTGGTGCTATAGCCATCATATTTGAAATTATTTTTTGTTACCCCCTTGGTTTTGCACCTCTAAGTCAATGCCGAATCGGCATATGCCTAGAGCCAGCCCTGCTAAGGTTAGAATTAAATTTTCCAAAAGTATTTGAGAAAAAAAAAATTCAGCTGTTTTGCTCACTATTACTTATTACAGTGGTAGTGTAGTGCATGTTGATGAAGCATTCAGATAGGAATTACATTGAACTATATTGAGGTTAAAATAACCCTGAAATGAATGAATGACACTACATTTTTATCAAAGCAAAACTTTGTCTATGAACTGTGTCAAAGCCCAGCCCCCCACTGCAAATGCTTTCCAGAATCCATGGATTCAATTATTCAACAAGCAATCCAGTTTATTAATGTTGGATTAAACATCAATTTGTAAAACCACAGTAAACCAGTAAACACAAAGAGGTAGTGTTCATGGTTCTAGCCCAGAAAAGAGTTACTGCAATTATTGAATCCAATTAAACACCAAAAGAATAAATTCTTGACTGATGAGAGGAGAGATATTGATAGAGAGGTAGTGTAGATAACAGATGGGACACTTGCATTTCAGCCAGCAATGACATAAGGGTCGTTTTTTTGAAGTCAAGTGGCTTCATTGTCATACAATCCACAAACAGTATTGCAGCATACAGTGGCACAAAATAGCATTACTCAGGACTGCATTGCAACATATAGATAAACACAGGACAAGTGCAAGATAAGTGAAGAACTATACTTTAATATAAATACATAGACAGATAGATAAATAAATAAAAGGTAATTGAGCAGATAGTAAAAATTGATATAAATAGTAATAAATAGAAAATAACTAATAATAAAAACAGAAGTAGTAACAAATGTACTGCAAATAAATAAGCTTTTAGGAGCGGGGGGGGGGCACAGTCAAGGAGTAGAAGCTGGAGTACAACCCGGCAGAACTGGTTTGGATGTTACAGTAACTTATGCCAAATGGAAGTGGGACAAAGAGACAGTGGTAGGGTGGGAGTTGTCCCCCACAATCAATACTATAGGCTTTGCAAATGCAGCACCTAATAAAGATTTTTAATGAAAGACAGAGAGGTCACAATGATCTTTTCTGCTGTGTGCACTATCCATTTTAGGACCTTATGGTCACAGACATTACAGTCCCAAACCAGTCAGTGATGCAGCTAATCAGAAAACTCTCAATGGTACCCCGGTAAAATGTGGTGGCAATGGGGGGAAATGAACAAGATAAAAGCCATAAACTGAAATTTTCTTTAAACAAGGACTTTTTTTTTACTTTGCAATACCAACTTTTTCTTTATTTTTGTATGAACTGTTTTGCTTTGAAATTTTACTAAAGCTTTTAAAAACTAAGATATTTTGTCTGTGGAATTATTTCAACGAGTCCCACTTTTGCTAAAATCCCATGAAGCAAACTAAAGGTGCAGAATTTTGGCAATTTCGGGTAAACGCAGCTACAATTAAATCAACTAAACTAAATATCACAAAGTTAATCTAAAAATGTGAATCTTTCTTTTTAACGTGTTCCTATGTATATAGTCAAAACAGTTTCCAAGGTAGTAAGCAGATTTATTATTTCTTCAGTTTTCCTCTTTTTAAAGCAGTCTTGTAAATAGAAAGGAGGAAGACTTCAGTGCTCTGTTTATTGACCCATAGCAGAGGTATACAGTTTTTTGTCCCTGGTCAGGAAAGTTACAGTGACAGTAAATAAAGGCATTTTGCTCAATTTAAATAGAGCACATGCTTTCTGGGACTTTTACTGATTTACACCTCCATTCCTTGACATACTGACACACTCTCATCTGTGGTGCTACTGTCTTAATCTGTTCTCAGGGGGCACCCCGACTATAATTCATGAACTCTCTTTCATTGATTGATGTAGAAAGTTACATCTCTTTAAACACCATCATGCAGGTGTTTGTCACAGTGGGAATGAGTGATTGTTTGTTTTGTCCATTATGCCCCCTAGGGACTGCACATTTGCCAGGATAATTAAATAGAATGTATAAGAAGGTGGTGGGTAGAATGCTGTCTCTTCAGCATCAGTTAAACATCACAGAATCTCTCTGTTTACCTGCTTTGTGTGCCTTAGTATGTTAAGCAAATTTTATAACACATCAGTTGTAAAATATTCTGAGTAAGAAAGGATCCAGAGCAAGAGAATTTCTCAGCTGCATTGTTTGTTTGCAAGGAACATCTTAAAAAGAGACAGAACGAAGTAGGCAACAAACAATTAAATTAAAAGTTTTGACTCTACAGCACAATGTATGAAATCCGGATTCTGTGGGATCTAAAATGCACACTTTGCTGCTGCTAGTTGCAATAACTTTATCTCCCATTACTGTACTACTATGTTGTGAAAATGAGTGAATAACTATATTTCTGTTTTTTTCACTCTTTTAATTAGAATATGTCACACGTGTGCTTAGGGGGCAGTCAAAGGGTCCAAATGGGAATGAAGGTACAAGAGATAGAGGGCTGGAAACAAGGACTAGCATCATATTCCCTCTTTGGACAGAGCAATGGAAGAATAACCGTTATTTTCTACTTTCATCCCAATCAAACGACATCACTTCCGTCTCCCCTCCCATGACATCACTTCCAGTTCCAACAGATGTTGTCACTCCCCCACCCCCCAGCCAAAGTAATGACATTAGTTCCTGTTCCAACCAATAGATGATGTCACTTCCGTTTCTTCTGATTTCCACTTCCTCTAATTTCTCAACTCTCTTCCTGCTGTTTCAAGATAAAAACTCCACCCAGTCTGAAATTTGGTTGTCTATTGTAGTCACTGCAAAGAGATCATCATCAGTCATTTTTGACAACTCAGTGCTCCAGACATCATATGGGGAGGCTTCTTCAAATCTTTATACTTGTTTTGTCTGCTTATTTCTTGACAAATACCATATAGAAATTATCAGAAAAAATAAAGCACTATGGCATACAACAACATTCAAAAGTAATGTGTGCAATTCATTGTAGAAAGATTTGGCTTTACACTTGCAAGCAAACAGTTTGGAAAGTGTTTCAGAGTATATTAATGCTGTATTAAGCATGACTTATACAACAAAATATTTTTTCCCTATTTGCTGTATACTATAGTAAATTTGAGTATTTTAGATAGATAGATTGTACTTTAATTTATCTCAAGGGAAAGTAGCTTTTTACAGAAGATGAAAAATTATGGAAATATTATTACAACAGCAACAAGCTCACACAGAAAAATGTAAAAAAGAACAAACATTTGACTTGGTTAATGATAAATCAGTTTAGTACAATATACAGAATACAGTATATATATATATATATATATATAATAAACAATCCCTAAGTCAGAACCTGAGAGGAATAAGCTCCTAAGATGGCTATGGACTGCCTGTGGGGAAGAGAATATCTAGGGAAGATGGCTAAAAAGCAGCCCTGTGAGCAGTGTGTTTAGACTGGTGGGGACAGGCGTAGCATTTAGAGAGAACTGTGATCATGCCTACTGGATGCTAAACTCTTTTGACTAGCTGCTGGCAAGCCTTGGCTGAGAACCCTGGCCATGGGTCGGCTCATGGAGCCTATTGTGGCCTCTGATCCTGGGTGAGAGGAGTGGAGCAGGGCCAGGCGGTGTATGTGAAAAGACAAAGAGACAAAGCAGTTGGAAGTGCATGTCACCACTGCAGACCTGAGCAGTGTGGTGGAAGCAGTGCTGAAAATGCCAATGGTCCTTTTTAATGCCACTCACACATAAACAACCATCTTCTGCACCACCTAGATCATTATTATTTATAAAAACAGAATGAGACACTTTGATAACAACCTATCTTGACCAGAAGGAGACTAAAATAAACACAAATTGCTTATTAAATCATTTAATTAAATAGAGGTTTGAACTAAGGAAAAACACAGCACAAGTACATAAACAGAATGAAAAAGAAATGTACTGTCTCTCTGGGCATTCATAATTTATCTACCAAATGTGGTGGTTCACCCTCTCACCCATAAATACAACAAAGCCTCACTTTCTGTTTCTCTCTGTCCCGAATTCTTTTTTCCACCAGTCAGCCATTGCCTCAACTCACCTCCAAACTATAAAATCAAAGGACATTCTGGTTTGAGGGTTGCTTTATCATTTTAGACTAGCCACTGAATTCCTTTGGGTTTTATGCTTCTGTTGCATTTGGTTTCAATCCCCTCTAGCAGTTTTGGAATCCCTGAACCACTGTGCTGTATAGTTATAAAGTAGAAATATGTAGAAGTATGTTTTGAGAATATTTATCCTCTAAGTATAACAGTTTCCACCTGCTTTCACTTTTATTTGTTTTCAAACACAGATGGCTATTTAATATCAGATACCTTAAAACTTCTACTGGAATAGTTTGCTCAATGACAAATTTTACTTAAGTCACTTTCCAGAAGTCTATCAGTATGATGTTAGGTATTCTATACAACACTGATAAACATTTAGTAGACTTAAATAGGCCCTATCTTAAAGAGGACGCCAAATCTCCATACTATTGGTCCCAGTCAATACACTGCCCTGTTTTTGGTTAGAAGTTCTTTCATAGTATTCCTAGACCTCCACAGACTCGCTCTCTCTCTCTGTCTTTTACACTCAGTCTCTACTCTTCTTCTGCTAGGTTCTCTGATATGATTGTGATACATCCTATATTGCAAGTTAAATTAGTAATTTGTTCTGAACATGAGTTAATGATGTTTCTGGGATATGGACAAAACAAAAGTATTACGAATTGGGTCATTTTGCTTATTTTATTTGCTTAAAAACTTTTTTTTCTGCCATATTGTGACATTTTGGGAGCTTTGAACATTAGGAACTGTTAATGGACATTGGTTTCTTGCTTTAATAATTTATCTGGAACTGAACAGAATTTTATCATTATTATTTTGAATTTTCCACATCACCATTCTTTATTGTAAGCGGCAACATTCAGTGGTTGTGTTGTGAAGACATGGCACACTGATTAAGGGATCATCTTCCAGAAAACATGATGTGTCACATCTCTGGTGCTACACTTCATAAATCTACACTATAATCAGAGCAGCACATGTAATTACAGATCTCCAACAACTTCAGCAAGTGTATCTTTTGGTTATCAAATTATAGCAATCCTCCCATCTGCTGTGTTATTGGTTTAGCATTAAGGTTCTGGTAATGGTTCATCTTTTGGTTATTGAGTCTTGGCAATTCTTGTTTTGACAATATTCACAGTTTATTGTTTTGGTATTGGCAGTTTTTATGACTTTTGAAACTGACTTTTGCTACAATTTTCTGAGGATACATGCATCTCCTTTTCAGGTTAAACACCAGTGGCTTGCCACATTCCACATAAAAATTGGTAGAAACTGTTTAATGTATTAATAGAATTATAAGAATAATGTTTTCTACTTCAACCTTTTTTAAGTTTACAAAGAAATGCTAAATTTTAAATTGGACTAGTAATTAGGTTAACTTCTTTCTGTTGTATGTTTTAAAGTATATCGCCATGAGTGATAAATAAATGTAATGTAGAAAAATATAGTGTTTAGGAACTTGTACAGTATATCATCATGATATGGTAAAGCTATAAAGAGAGATATATTTCATTATATAAACAAAATTCATAAACAGAAATTAACCTTTACTTTCTCTGTAGCAATAGTTTGTAGTTACTTTCTTGCAGTTTTCCTAAGTGTTTGGTATTTTAATAAAATTTCATATTGCTAATTGATATTATCATGGTGCCATTTTGTGCATAGGTTTAACATTGTGATTATGGCCATTTTGTTTTGTGTGTAACGTCACACACAAGAGCGGCATTTGAGGGTGGCATGTGGGGGGACCACCCCAGGCCCCATGCCTAAGGAGTTCCCGCTTTTGAGGTCTGCGTGTCCCATTCAAGCGGATTTGTCAAGTTATATTCTCTAGTTATGTTTTAATAAAGTCCGTGTGTTATCTTGCAAAAATTTAGCTGAATAGTGTAATGAGAAAATACGGTGTATGTTAACATTTTTATTAAATTCACACGCAAGTTTATACAGTCCACACATACCGGGAACAGCGTTTGACGTAACCAGCCCCACATGGGATTGGTCATCCCTAGGCCCCGCACACCCCTAGGGCCGCCTCTGGTCACACATAGCTTGAATTTGCCGTGTCGCCAACAGTGGCTCTGAATTAATGCAAGATTGGTTTGTTTTCTTATTGAATTTATAGAGAAATGTATTAAAACTAAAAATTTATCCTTCACTTTAATTGACAGTAATGCCCATAAGCAGAAATTCATATGTAATACTGTACATTTGCTGTTTTTACCTTAACATTGAAGTTACAAACAAAAGAAGCTCTGAACCAAATGCATATAGAATGCTCTTATTCCTAGCTGAATTCTTAGATCCCATTACCTCATATGATAGATGCAATGGTTTGTTCTTTTTCCTTCAGGTTCTGCAGAGAGTTTTTCCTCTGGTACATATTACACATATGAAGAACACTGAGTGTGGTTTGTCTTTTTTTCTCCAGAGGATTTTCTCTTTATCCAGTGTCTTAGGTCACAAGTTGTGGTTGTTGGCTGTACTTGTGTTACAATCTTTGAAGTTTTACATGCAGTAGTTCTCTTTTCTTACTACCGTAAAATTTCATCACTTAAGGTTTTATGATCAAGCAGCTCTTTTCTTTGGCAAGATGGACATGTTGCTTTTACTAAAGACTTTCTTGCTTCTTCAAACCTCACTTTTTTGTGAGACTGGATTCAATTTGGCACCCACATTCAACTCCATTATGGACAGCATTCCGATCTTATAGTTGGAATAGAAGGGTCACTTTTGTTACAGGCATACCATAGGTGCTACAGGGAAGAAGTTAAAAGTCCAGAATCAGCCATAGATAAAAAAATTCTGTTGTAGAAATACAGTGGAATTTGAATACAGGAAAAATGTGATTGTTATGTCAAGATAAATAGGGGTATAAGCAGATAAGCCACCTCACTAGACAGTCAGAGTTTAGAAGATTTGAAGGTAGGGCCAGAGTGGCTATAGTCATTATTTTCCTTTACTTTCACTATACTTTACATACCCTTTAATTTTTCCATCCCATTGTCCATCTATTATCCAACCTGCTATATCCTAACAGGGACACGGGGTCTGCTGGAGCCAATCCCAGCCAGCACAGGGCAGAAGGCAGGAACAAATGCCCGGGCAGGGCGCCAGCCCACCACAGGGCACACACACACACACACACACACACAGCACACACTAGGGACAATTTAGGATCGCCAATGCACTTAACCTGCATGTCTTTGGACTGTGGGAGGAAACCAGAGTGCCTGGAGGAAACCCACGCAGACACAGGGAGAACATGCAAACTCCACACAGGGAGGACCTGGGAAGTGAACCCAGGCCTCCTTACTGCGAGGCAGCAGCGCTACCACTGTGCCACTGTGCCGCTCCTCCATCCCATTGTTTATTTGTTAAAATAAGAATTTCTTTTGTATCATTGCATCATTGGGATTATTCTAAGTTGGGGACCTGTATGAGTGGCCCAACATTTTACACAATGTACTGACTATTTAGAATTTTTGAATTTGAAAGAAAAATAAAACTAAGATCAAGCCCTGATTTGTTCAGCTTATCTCTTTATTATAAAAAAAAAAAATCCTGTGGAATGAATGACTAGTAGACGATACGTGATCTTCACATTAAGATCACGAAAGATAAATAAAAGAACCGCGAGACGAAGAGAATGAGGAAAAAAAAAAAAACAGTAGTGTAAAGGGAAGTAGCACACACAGATAGATACAAGGTGTCTCAATTCACATCATTCAATGCACAAAATGTAGATTTACACAATAATGGAACATACACTATGAGAATCTGTGGACCCGCAACAGTTAAAGCAACGACAAGTTTAATTTCAAAGAAAACACAATTCGGTCAGGTGTATATTTATGATGATGGAGACGCGATCACAACACGAGCAGCAGAGACACAAAGTAGGAAAAAGGACAGCGGCTGTAAAAGCTTTAAGGCTTTAAAAAGATCGAAGGGCAGCGCGACAGCAGCCAAAACCCCCCACCCCCACACGCGAGCAGCGTTATACGTCCTGCAAGAAAGAATTTAACTACGCCCGGGGCCAAAATAAAGGACAACTATTGTTTTTACAAAATCACGTGACACCAGGCAGTGAGCCATCATTTAAAGCAAGTCCACAGACATCTAACCTAGCAGTTGTTGGATTGCATCTGTCAGACAAGCATCATGTGCTCCCAGCTCTTAAAACAAGACAGCAGATGATGCAACGGCATATCCTTAGCGTGCGTTCAGCCGCCCCTCCCCTTCACAACGTGAGCAGCGAGGAAGAGATGTAACCATGCACCGGGCCGAAAATAAAGGACAAGTATTGTTTTTACAAAAGTTTTTAAAGTAAAAGTGAAAATAATGCATATGTAACAATTCCCAAGAAAATAACACTCTCTTTAAATTGTATATTGCCTGCCTAAGGAAAAGTCATCCCTGATGGAGGATCGCAGGATATGTGGAAAAGAGGGGTCCTTTTATTGGATTAGCGCTATTTCAGATGTGGAATGGCCAAATGGGAGAGGCAGCTTGATGAATGAGGTCTCCAGGACTCTAAACAAATCCAAATCATATTATGTGATATCATCTAATGTGAAATTCTACTCCGTACTTCTAGAATTTTTATTTTTATACTGTATTGAGGATTTATTCAGTTCTATGTATTGTACTGTATTGTATTGACCCCCTTCTTTTTGACACCCACTGCACACCCAACCTACCTGGAAAGGTGTCTCTCTTTGAACTGCCTTTCCCAAGGTTTCTTCGATTTTTTCCCTACAAGGGTTTTTTTTGGGAGTTTTTTCTGGTCTTCTTAGATGGTCAAGGCTGAGGGGGCTGTCAGGAGGCAGGGCCTGTTAAAGCCCATTGTGGCACTTCTTGTGTGATTTTGGGCTATACAAAAAATAAATTGTACTGTATTGTTTATCCGGTAAACCAAACAGGAGGGTGGGCAAGCAAAGCGAGCAGGGGGCGGAGCCCCCTAGTTTTCTAAAATATTATTTACTAATCCTTGTTTAATGAAAGTGAATCATCTTATAGTTGTTGGGGATATATTGAGTACTGTAATGTAACAGCTAACATACTAAACAGCTATCAAATAAATAAACCTTCAAATGCCAAAACTGTGCCTTTCTTATATTCATTCATGACAAACAATGTGTAGGACATCTCAGGCATTTAATTTAATCAATGCTTACACTGCAAAAAATGGAATCTAAACAAGTGAAAAGAATTTATATCATGACATTAAATCTTGTTTTCCTTATTGTAAGAATTATTGACTTATGAAAAAAATGTATTTATGATATTTTAGTTTACTTTAAGAAATCTCATTAAGTAAATTTTGCTTGACCAATTGGCAGGCATTTTTGTTAAAAAAAGCAAAACAATTCCCATTTAAAGCTTTTTCTTGTCTAGTTTTTGTATATAAATTTTTTGCAGTGCATGCCTTTAATGAGTCATTCAATGAGTTTTATTAGAAACTAGCAAAATACCCGCGCTTCGCAGCGGCGAAGTACTGCCTTAAAATTTTTATTAAGAAGAAAATTAAACCTTTTTAAACTGAGGGAAAATATACCAATAATTATTTGTTAAGGATCTCTTTGTATACCACATTGTCATTTCGGCTCTCCGGTTGTAATATGACCAAGCTCTGCGCTGAGCTTACTCTTGAGCATGCAAGATACAGTTGGCCATGTGAAAGGTAATCGTTTCAAATCTCACAGCTTGGATTGCTGCTGTCACAATCGGTTTGGGTTTCATGGTTTGTTTTAATTGCGACAGTATTTGCAGGACTTGTGTTGAAGTGACATTCGGCATCTGTCAAGAGTTGTAAGCATACAAATGGTTTAATCGATAACTTCACATCCAGCTTTTGAGAGTTTAAACATTCATAAACATCAAAGTGTCCACTACTGAAATTGTCACCTGTGAATCTAAGATGTTTAAGAGGCATTGGCGGTTGTCCAAAGTTGTAAAATATTTGGCCATTTCGGTACACTTGAAAGCAACAACCGAACAATTCAGCGGCAGCCATCAACTCACATGCAGAACCATAGGTGAAGGGCTTAAGCAATTCACTCTTATAGTGCTCCTGTGTAGTATAATTATCTCCTGTACCGTCATCAGTCCACACCTTGAACCTGTCCCAGTTATTCAATACATAATGTTCCTCCGGATATCAAGAGTGAGCCTGATATGGCTGTGCAATATGTAACACAGAGAATGGAAAAGGTAGGTGCCATCTCCGGGCATGGAAACCACTCGGTAAGTGACAGTTCTTTGATTGATGGTGATCACCTCGATAGACATGTTAATAGGGGTATGGTTGGAATGATGAAGGAAATGGGTACCTGAACAATGTAAAGTAAGTCTAAAATACCTACACAATAACTATAATCGTAATAAACAAACAATAAAACAGCGGAGAAGCCGTGGATTAAATAAAAAGGCTGTAGTTATCAGCAGGGAGACGTGAATCCCGTGGTGAAGCAAGGAAGGGAATGTAGAGACCGGAGCGACGGACGGCCCTATATAGGCAGGCAGCCAACAGCGTGGGAGGTGTTGGGATGGGGGACCCAACGCCGCCTCACACGGTGACCGAGCTGCAGGCTATGGATGTATATATGTACGTAAGTAGGATTCAGTTAGCGTTGGGAACCCACGTACCAAATTTCTTGAAGATGGGCCCATAAGTAACAAAGACCGTTGGAAAGTTCAATATGGTGGCCGACAGTGGCGTCATACCACTGAAATAAGTACGTACATTGGTTTTGGTTAGCACAGGGAAGCCGCCTACCAAATTTCGTGAAGATGGGGCCATAAATAAGAAAGTTCAAAATGGCGGACGTTGTTGACCGTTATGACTGTTACGCGTAGAATTTCGAAATGAAACCTGCCCAACTTTTGTAAGTAAGCTGTAAGGAATGAGCCAGCCAAATTTCAGCCTTCTACCTACACAGGAAGTTGGAGAATTAGTGATGAGTGAGTCAGTGAGGGCTTTGCCTTTTATTAGTATAGACTAGCAAAATACCTGCGCTTCGCAGCGGAGAAGTAGTGTGTTAAAGAAGTAATGAAAAAGAAAAGGAAACATTTTGAAAATAACGTAACATGATTGTCAATGTAATTGTTTTGTCACTGTTGTGAGTGATGAGTGTTGCTGTCATATAAGTATATATATATATATAAAAGTACCAGTCAGTATCTGGTGTGGCCACCAGCTGCTTGAAGTACTGCCGTGCATCTCCTCCTCATGGACTGGACCAGATTTGTCAGTTCTTGCTGTGAGATGTTACCCCACTCTTCCACCAAGGCACTTGCAAGTTCCTGGACATTTCTAGGAGGAATGGCCCTAGCCCTCACCCTGCGATCCAACAGGTCCCAGACGTGCTCAATGGGATTGAGATTTGGGCTCTTCGCTGGCCATGGCAGAACACTGACATTGTTGTCATGCAGAAACTCACGCACTTTTTGCCACTCCTGTCTGGTCCAGCGAAGGTGGGTTTGTGCCCATAAGCGGCGTTGTTCCTGGTGATGTCTGGTAAGGACCTGCCTTACAACAGGCCTGCAAGCCCTCAGTCCAGCCTCTCTCAGCCTATTGCAGACAGTCTGAGCACTGATGGAGGGATTGTGTGTTCCTGGTGTGACTCGGGCAGTTGTTGTGGCCATCCTGTACCTGTCACGCAGGTGTGATATTCGGATGTACCGATCCTGTGCAGGTGTTGTTACACGTGGTCTTCCACTGCGAGGATGATCAGCTGTCCTTCCTGTCTCCCTGTAGCGCTGTCTTAGGCGTCTCACAGTGTGGACATGGCAATTTATTGCCCTAGCCACATCAGCAGTCCTCATGCCTCCCTGCAGCATGCCTAATGCACGTTCACGCAGATGAGCAGGGACCCTGGGCAGATAGATAGATAGATAGATATCACAACAACACTCATATCAATGACAAAACAATTACATTAACAATCAAGTTACGTTATTTTTTAAATTTTTCCTTTTCTTTTTCATAACTTCTTTAACACAGTACTTTTCCGCTGCGAAGCACGGGTATTCTGCTATTATATATATATATATACACACACACACATACACACACATTCTTTGGGGTGCGAGCAACTGTTGCTGGGGGTGCCAGAATCCATCATGGAAGAAAAATGAAAAACATTATTTGTACAAAATCTTAATTTATTTATCCATTCCTAAATAATTAAATGGGCAGGCTATTGCGTATCAGTGCAATACGCTGCTTGTTAAAACGGATGACTCCCGCTCTTACGTGCAAGTCTGCGTGGATATTATGAACTATCGTATCTGTTCAAGTTCTATTTAAATTTTAAATAGAAGGAATTTTTATTTAGTCGACAGAAATGTCTTTAGTATGAATGTAAGTTAAATGTAGGCATCATTGCATAAATTTTTCTTCACCATAGAAATAAGAGTAAATTCGCCTTACATTCCAACAAGATATTTGTGTCGACTAAGTAGAACTTGAAAAGATATATTTTTTCGAATGTGATCGCGCAATTCAGATCGAGTTGATGCGCACTACATCGAGCCCGCGTGCTATTGTGGTTTCGCCTGCGTGCCTCAATAAGTCACCCTACCCTCGCTCTTACTTTTTTACCGTTCATGTAATGATTACACCGAGTATGGCTTTACCCAAACAATCATTGATGGCGAATAAAGTATGCATTATTCATAAAGCTTCAATTGGTGATCTGTCTTTCTGCGTTAACCGCATATTTTTTCATACGTCTCAAACCAAGGGGATGCGAGGGTAAAATGAATCACGAAGCGCGCGTACATACTCAGTGCACCCCCTCTCAGGAATCGAACCTTGGATGTCAGCGCTAGAGGCAAAGCCTCTACCATTGCGCCACGGCGTGTGGTTTGTCTATTTGAGAGTATGTAGATCGGGGTATATATATACATATATATATACCCGCGCTTCGCAGCGGAGAAGTAGTGTTTTAAAGAAGTTATGAAAAAGAAAAGGGAACATTTTAAAAATAACGTAACATGATTGTCAATATATAGTAATTGTTTTGTGAGTGTTATGAGTGTTGCTGTCATCAAGGATTTGATTATCATTATTTCTTTCAATCAGGTTCGTTTTTGTAGGATGTGTTGTGTTCAAGTTACATTCCGTGTTTGTCAATCGTTGTAAAGATAACAGGTTTCATTCATCGATTCGTTTCTTACTGCATCAATAAACAGCTCGTCTTCCTCTTTATCTGAGACGTGACACACTTTATCTGACGTGACACACTGCATGCACGGGTTTTTTTTTTTTTACACTGTCTTCCTTTAGCGGGATATTGACTTTTTCCACCGTGTGCTTTGTTTCCGCAGTAGCTGCACTTGTGAATATGCTTGTATTTATCACACGCTTCATATTTTTTTGCTGCCTTCACAATTGTGTAATTCGGTTTTTGTTCAGCACGCTCTGGAACTATTGCTTTTTGTCTGTGCACTGCGTCATTTCACGTGAGCTGCTCGGTCTATATGCATCGAAGGTTCCCAGCTGTGCTGGTGCCATCTCATGCGATGTCCACGGCTGTATTTAATGTTAGCTAAGACCCGGCACTTAAAAGTTTCTCTCGCAGTTTCGCTGAGTTTGTGCCAAACACCACCCTGACCATCTCATCTTTCTCTGCATAAGCACAGTCCTTCACCCGTGAATATTTAGCGGCAGTGCTTCTATTGGATTGCTGCTGACGGACGGCCTTATATGGGCAGGCACTAAATTATGTGGGAGGCGTAACTCCGCCTCCCACGGGCATCGAGCAGAAGTCTATTATAGAGAATGGACGAAAATATAGGTTCCAGTTATGACCATTACACGTAGAATTTCGAAATGAAACCTGCCCAACTTTTGTAAGTAAGCTGTAAGGAATGAGCCTGCCAAATTTCAGTCTTCTACCTACACGGGAAGTTGGAGAATTAGTGATGAGTCAGTGAGTCAGTGAGTGAGTGAGTCAGTGCGTCAGTGAGGGCTTTGCCTTTTATTAGTATAGATTATTTGCTATTATTACAGCACTAAGTCTTTTGTGAACGTCTTTGCTTTCTAGCCAAACTTCAAAGTGTGTTCGCCCTTCACTTATACAGTAGCACCTCATTCACTCATATTGTGTTGCCTGGTAATGCCTACACCAAGAAATGGAGTCCTATATAACATATACAAAAAACACAATACAAAGAATATGGCTCTTCAAGGCACCCATTAGTATTTAAGTAAAAGTGTACTTCTCTTCTGTACAAAAAAAAAAAAAAAATCAAAAAACAAATTAACTTTACATAAACTACTGAAATCATATTAATACAAAAATATTAAGCAAAATTCATAAACATCAATCTGTGTAGCAATAAGGAAAAATGTGACAAGCCCTGAATTTGAGGCACATGAATTTTAATTTCCTTGCTAGTCTGCAGTCACACACCAATATAGGATAGTGATCATTGAATTAACCTCTTAAATAGACAATCCCACCTTGTTCACGGATCATGAGTTGCTATCTGCCTTACTATCCAACTTTACCCATCGTACAAATGCATATTTTCCATAAGTTTTGTGTTGTTGCTGTCAATACATATTGTCTCAACTATTAATAATGTAGTGTTTTTCAGTAGTGGTACATAGTTTTACTTAACTGATTATAGTTTTTTTTACCTGACCAATTTATACAAACTACAAACTTGTCTCTGCTTCACATGGCTGCAAGACAAAAATATCGACTTCTCTCCATTATAAGCTCTCTAGCATCAATGTAAATGCAATTGTAATTGTAGTGTATGGTAGAGACATAGTGGGTACAGAATTATCAATTTGTATGTATGATTACAATACCAACATTGTATCTGAAATATTGTTTTTCTTTAGTTAAACTTGCTTTAATTGCATATATATATATACTTTCACTTCTTTGGTCCATTACAATCCTTTGAAGTATATTTTATAGACATACTGTAGTTCTACTGTTGTATGGTTTGTATATCATTGCAAGTTCTTTTTTCCACAAGGAATACTGAAATGTCTGACAAATCATGTCATAAATGTGCTGGGTAAGCTTTCTGAATCTCACAACCTTCATTACCCAGAAACCCAATCCCGAATCAGCACATTACTGCCTACATGCTGCTTTTTATATGCTACTTTACATCTTTCTCTTGTGACATACTTACTTTTCAATCACTTGATTAAAATAAAATCACATTTTTAACCTGCAATCAATCTCACTCAATTAATTTCATTTAAGGGAGTCATTATATTTAAGGAAGAAATTGATGGCAAATGATTTTAAAAGAGTTGAGGCACAGGAGGATTTTCCTTAGAGAACGGTGATTGATTTTTAACGTGATACAGGAGCCAGATCTGCAGCAGGAAGGATGACACAAGTTGATTTAACTCTATTAGCTGGATGTGTAAGGGGAAAGCTGTCATACTAATGGGGATCTTTAATTTAACTGAAATGGTTCAATTGGGCAAAAGGTATTAGAAATCACCTAGTGGTGCTAGCACATTTAAGTTAAAGTTCCCTTTGGAGGCAAAGCTTGTTTAGATTTATTTTTTTGTAATTATCCACGGAACTAATTATGAAGCAATGCAGCTAATTATGAAGCAATGCAAGACAATGTTTGCTATTAAAACAGCAATGTATAGATGCATAAATCATAGGTACGTAGATCAATAAAAATTAAAAATGGCACAGCTGACAACATTAAGCAAGGATGCTTCAACAAAGAAATTAAAAGAAGGCATAAAGCATTAGCTTAAAACATCATATATAGAAAGAAAAAATATTTTAATTGAAAGGATGAATAGAACAATTAATGTAAAAAACATGTCTCTTTTCTTCTTAGTGCACTTAAGATGGAAGATGTTTCCTTATTAACCATTAAAACTTAGGTCTGTATGATACTAAATTTGAAGTCTTGGGCACAATTAAAAGGGTCTATTTAACAGGAACCAATGGGTGGTAAACACCTCAGCTGAACGAAAGTATATTTGTTTCATTTACAAAGATATTTAACACATCAGGGGAAACAAGTAGAGTTCTAAATGATAATGACACAAAGAATATTATTCCAGTGTTTTAAAATTCAGAAAATAAAACAGCAAACTACTTTATGTATATCCCAGTTAGTCTGAAATCACAGTTGGGTACTGGGGAGGATAATTAGAGAATAAATTAAAAGATATCAGCTGAACAATGATATTCTTCAGGATAACCAGAATGACTTTAGGAAAGGTCAGCTCTGTCAGATATTATTAATGGATGTGTTACATCACTAGTAAGGAACAGTGGGTGTGAAAAAAGAGTATTATTTAGTTTGATCTCCATAAAGTATTTCACATACTGCCATGAGACAAAATATGATTTAAAAAGAAAACTAACTTGTGGCAATATTAAATCAAAAACTCATTCAAAGTAAGAAAGCAGAAAGTTTCTTCTGTGCTTATACTCTTCTATATGGGACTGTTCTCAATTTGCTTTTTCTTAAGTACTATGAAGGCTAAAGATGTGAATTTGGGTTGATTGAATTTATTAAAATGGTGTGGTCTAATGAAGTCATGATATGTGCAAAGATTTTATCTATGACGAAGTCCAAGCCAAGGCCAATTCTTACTGTGGGTATTTCTCTTTGCCAGTATGCGTATGCTTTAGCTTCCTGCAAACCATCCTAGAAAAAGTGGGTTTTGAAAATGAATATACTGTATTGATTCCAAAATGATATTTATCTGGCTTGGAAAGTTTACAGCTATATTCTCTATTTTTCAGGACATAATTATTCCTGACCTATCAGACAAAGCATGAAATGCTCAGACTAAAGAGTTTACTCTGAACCTTTCAGTATAAACTTAAAATCTAACTTTATCTGTATCCCAAATAATTAAAGTTTATGCAGTCCTATTATAATGAAATGAAGAAAACAATTTGAGAAAAAAATTGGAGCAGGCTCAAAACCATAACAATATATGCAATAATCTAGTAAAGCTGCGTATGCTTTTGTGCATTTGTTTGGTTTTTTTTTGCAAATTCACACATCCAAATTTTGCACATATTTGTACAAGTGAAGACCACAGGCTATAAAACGTACTTTCAAAACTTAGAGGTTACACCCACCTGTGTTTGTCTAGTATGCTGATCCACACCATTTAACATATCACCACCAAAGTTTGCACAACTTTGTGTACTGAGGGACACCATAGGCTAAATATGGCTAAATCTAGTTGGAGCCCCTACCCTGGGCATTACCAGTAGGTGCTCTCAACCTGAGCATCATGGGGTAAGCCAGGCTAGTTTAAAATACATGACAACCTACCTAATGTGTTTTTTTTTTATATTCAAGGGAGGCTGTAGCCTGCCCCAAGCACATGTTTAGTGCAGCCCTTGGCAGCACACCGGGGCATGGCACAGTCTACTAATGCACACAACCACCCACACTCAAATGTGACCAACTGAGAATCACCCTAATTATCTCTGTGAAGTCAGAATAAAAATGAGACTGCCCAGAGAAAAAACTCACATACATGCTTTAAGAACAGCCTGACCCCATACAGATAGCAACTATGTGTGGGACTCCAACTGAGGACCCTAGATTGGTGAGGCAGCAGTACTAACTACTATACCCCCATGCCATCATTTAAAATAAATTATTAAAGTATATACATCTTTATATTAAATTTAATTTATTCATATACATTTTATAATTGTATATTTTCTTGAATTAATTCAAAAAGTATATGTCATACATGCATAAGTTTGTGATATACTGGATATTGCTGCACCCCAATCCATAATCACCCCTACAAAAATGTATTTGTTTATGAAGTAATGCAAGAGATATTTGCTTAAAAATTCATGCATATTCTCACAAAGACAAATATATGCATTTCATGTGAAGTCAGTTCTACCTAAATATCTCCTTCAACAAAGGTGCTAGTTTATCCCTTCACTTCTTAGTGTAGGGGATGGAGGTACTTTAAAATATTCTGAAGAATTTTAGTGCTGCTTCAGCTATCTTTTAAAGTACCTGTCACAGTACTTCAGAAGTGCAAAGACATGCGAGTCTTCTTTATTATCCAAGCAGGCAGATGGCAAACACAGGAACCTCTAAAATATTAAGGCTATTTTCAGCACTACATATATTGATATTTGTGACATGCATTGATAGAAAACTGCATAAATATTTTTATAATCCATTAATTTTTGATGGAATCTATCTACTGTAAATATATATTTACAAACATCCAATAATGTAATGATTAATCAGTCTTCATTTTATATAGTGTTTGACAAAATATACACAATATATCACTAGGTGCTGTAAGGAGTAAATATTAATAAAATATAGCATGAAAACTAAAAAAATCATGTGTGCAACAAACAAGCAGTAATGCTACTCAAGGAATGCAAGAATGAAAAGTAAATATTGCATTGTGTAGTTGGAGGAATAATTCCTTATAGAGAAGTTACAGCAAAATATGGCTTACATCATTTTGAAAGAGCTAATGCCATGCCAAAAAAAAAATCTGAATCGAAAGACTGAAGAGATGAGTCTTTAGCCTTTAATTGACTTGTTACAGTTAACAGAGCTGCATAAACAGACATCAGTAGTATAACACAGGAAGCAATAAAATTAAGACAAGCAACCCGTCACCTACCAAAACTTTGAATGGTGAGAAGAATGGAATTAGAATATCTTAGTTCAGTGGTTCCCAAACTCAGTCCTGGGGACCCCCTGTGGCTACAGGTTTTTGTTCCCACCGGCTTCTGTTTTTAATTGAACTCCTGGGCTAATTAAGTGATGTGTTATTTACCAAGTTCTGTGTTTTGGGAATAATATAAAACTAGAAATTAGAAAACTAAGTTTATATATATATTAAATTGTTCCAAGCAGTTATATAGGAATAATGTATTTTTTTTTTTAACAGTATTTTTATCTTGATTTTCATTCTACTTTTCAGGTTTTCTAATTGTTTAATTAATGCATTATTTACTAATTAGTGGGTCTGATGCTAAAGTAGTTACAGCCTTTGATTATTTAGTGTGTTGTTTAACTGGGTGTCAGCTCTGCTCATTTTTAATTGTCATTAATAAGATACAACGAAGGGGAAAAACTACACAGAGAAAAGGCAAAATATAATGAAATCAACAAAAGAGAGTTAAGTATTTAAATCTACAGAAAAAACAGAAATATTTCTAAATGTCTTAGAAATGTAAAAAATCACACTGCTGTGCTTTTCTGAATGTAGAATAAGAGAAAACAAAATCCCAGCTAATTAAATGAGATCTGTGCTATCAGGTGTTGTCACTGATGAGGAATCTGGTTGGAACAAAAACCTGCAGCCACAGGGGGTCCCCAGGACCGAGTTTTGGAAACACTGTCTTAGTTGTTTTACAACTCAACTCACAAGAATATACAGAGAGAAGGACAGACCAGTGTTTTTAGTTTTGATAGCTTTATAAGTAAACACCCAAGATTTAATAATTGACCACTATCTCATATTGTGAATGGAGAGAATATTATAGAACAAGATGAAGCTAAAAAGGATGGAACAGTTCAAATATATAGGATCAGCAATAACAGAGGATGGAGAGGTGGATTTAGAAATAAATCATAGAATGCAATCAAGGTTAGAAAAAGGTGTCAAGAGTGTTATGTGACCAAATAATTTGGGCAAGAGTTAAGGGTGAAGTGTATAAAATAGTGCCCAGACCAGCATTGTTGTATAGATCCGAAATCTGGGGAGTTAAAAAGGTGCATATATGGAAGGTAGATGATTTGACATGGATGTGTGGAGTAACAAAGTCTGATAAGGTCAGTAATGAGAAAATCAAGTATGGTTAAAACTGTGAAAAACTCAAAGAAAATAGAGGAAAGAGGGTTGGGTATATAATAAGAAGAGAATTAAACAATGTGAGGAGTTGAAGCATGGATATGGAGGTGTCAGGATGGAGGAGTAGAGGATGACCAAAGAGAACGTGGATGGGCTGTGTAAATAGGGACCTAAAGGAGTAACAGGCAACGAAAGCATACTACAGGTGAGAGTGGAGGAGGCTGGTCCAATAAAGTGACCCCACATGAAAGTGGGAAAAACTTAAGAAGAAGAACATATTTTGATAAACTGGTTATAATATAAAACTCTGCTGTGGCCTACCCACTTAACAACTGTTTGCTTATACTTCTCTTATTTAGTATTAAAATATATGTTCTTTTTTCTCCCGGGGTCTGCATGCATTTTGCATGGATGGTCCTGTTTTTCCTTCCACATCTGTAAAGATGTGCATATATGTTAAGTGTTACTGATAATTGGCCCTATGTATGTTTGAATTAATATATACTGTATGAGTGGCTCTTGTGATGGACTGGCATTCCACCCAGAGTTGGTTTTTGCCTTGTGCCTGATGTTTCCAATAGTCTGTAGGCATCGTGTGATCCTGAATTTAATTAAGTAGGTTTGAGAATGGTATGGTACGTATGGTATGCTAATTCATTCTTACTCAACTAGCCCATATGGTGTGGAACATGACCTGGACACCGGCAGGCAGACACGTTTAAGTCACCCCACACACATTTATTATAGTGCTCCATATTTACAATAAAGTGCCACAGTCCCCAAAAGTCCCCAAAGTCCTGGCCAACACACATAATGCCTTCACTTCTTCAGGCCGCCTCTTGATCTCCTCCCAGACCCCGTCCTGCTTCCACTTGACTCAAGTCATTGTCTGAAGGGAGGCGGCCCCTTTTATATGCACCCAGATGTGCTCCAGGTGCTTCCCAGAAATCTTCCACCGATACTCCCGTGTGGCGGAAGTGCCAGCTGCGTACCCGGATGCACTCTGGGTGTCCCTGCACGTCTTCCCTTCCAGCACTTCTGGGTGTGGCGGAAGTGCTGAGGTCCAGGGCACCCCACTGGCGGTGACCACGGGCCCCTACAGGGTCGAGCTTCAAAGCTCTGTACCCGTGGTCCCCATAGCAACAAGGGTGGTCGCCCCCACGTGTTCTGAGGTGGGCGTACGCCCTCTTCTGGTCCTCCAAGGTGTCCGGTGAAACAAGTTCACTCCTGCCATATTGAATATCTTTCTTTAAAATCAACGTTGCAGTACACTTGCAAATGTTGTGATCTTTTGTAGCTGAAAACACTACTAAGTTGGAATCCTTGTTGTCAAAGGAGCTTATTGGGATACAACCAATATATAAAATGGGTGGATACTTGTGGGTTGTCTAGATTTACATCTAGGTATCCAGTAGCCCTTCTAGGAAGCTTACATTGAACACCTGATTTTATTCTGAGGACAGTCTGTGAGGCACCTAGATTTGTTAACTTATTCATTAAATTGTTTTCTGGTCACCTTTCCGGTGCTCCTAGAGGTTCAAGCAAGGGAAGGAAATGCAAAATCAGAATAATCACCAGCTTACAGCATTACATTTTCCATTTCTTATGGGCAATCAAAATGTTACTATGTTTGTTTGCAAAGGACGAGAGTAGTATTGAGCAAGAGAATGGAATCAGAAGATGGCACGGAATAATCTGAATTCAAGCAGGGGTTGTAACCAGGAAGACAATAAATACTATAAAAAAGCTCAAGCAGTATAGCAAGAACCGCGGTCAAAGAACACAGCAGTTTTTCATACAGTAAGTATAAAAAGGGTACAGGTAATCCAAGCTAAAAAAAAAAAAGTGATTATACTTTAGTTTATGTACTGCAAAAATGTATCTATTACCCGTTTGCTTCTTTAGATCTTCATAACACTTACAAAATGTCAGTAAAGTGTTTATTCATCTCTGAAATGTGAGCTACTAACAAAACTTCACTTTGGAGAGGTCTGATGAGGTTTAACTGAGATACATTTCCCTTGATATTACATATGTAGTATAAGACCTGTGAATCCTTCATATTGACAAATAATTTTACCCTCATGTCAATATGCCACACTGCACACAGATGAATAACCTATCTACAGATGTTTTAGAAGTCTTATGAGGACCACAAGTGCCTTTTTAAGGTCTTGTTAGATAAAAGTAAACTAGTAATACCTAAGCTAAAGTGTTACCAAAAATTTAAAACATAAATTGCAAAAAATAAACTCAAAAATAATAATGACATGATGCTAAAGTTTTTGTGTTAGTGAATTCAATCTTGGATTACCAGGAAATGCCCAATGATGACAATTAAACCATTACCGCCATCATGTCATGCATCATACACTTCTGGCTGTCTAGCCAAGCAATGACATATTAATCATCAACAAAACTATCCTAAAATGGGGATAAAAAAACAAGACAGTGCAGTCAAGGAGCATTTTTCATTTTGTAACAACATTAAAAACAAGCAGAAAGCAAAATAAAGTAAATTTTGACTTTCAAAAACTTTTAAACTATACAGATTTTAATTTTAGGGGCCAATGAACAATTGAAAAAATTAAAATCAACAGTCTAATCTTGACGGTTACTACACAGTTATTGCTAAATACTCCAAAACTCACTGATATGAAATTCAAGCAAACAGATAGAGTTGATAAAATTTTTCTCTAATTCTTTATGTTAATGTTCATTTTTGGTATATGAATAAATATACCATTAATGGTCATTTTAACTCCTTGCCTAATTCTTGCTATTTGAACCTATGGCTACTGAAGCAGTGTTACTTGGTGACTTTAGAATTTACACTGAAATGTGTGACATTGTTGCATCAGTCCCCAAACCTGGCACACTGTGTGACCTTGAGCAATCACTTGCCATGCTCACTTTTGTCACACTATTGCATATTTTTATGGACACTGTGTAGGGGGGGTGTTTAAAGGAAAATACACAGAGAGAAAATAATTAGGGAAGGAAAGTAACAAAGGGAACAAGCTGATAAAGTCAAAGAGCAGGTCAGGGACAGATTAATGTGAGGGAACAACTGTTAAAGTCTGAAATGCTAAAATAGAATCAAGAGCCAGAAAAATGTTACAAGGCTATTTTAAGGTTGTTTTAACTGTCTCTAACTATCTCCTAACAAAGTAATTTTGATTGAGGATGTGAAATTCAGGATGCCAGAAGCTGTGTATTGCCATCTTTATTGTTTTTGATGATTAATCTGTGGAAAGCACCTTGAGTTGCATGTAAATGTATGAATAGTTGCAACTGTATATAAAGTTATTATTATTATTATTATTATATACACCAGACGATGACATAATTTACCAAGTGACTGTCATGTTAAATATTGAAATTAAAAATGATGTGCCTGTTTTTTATATGTAACAATATTGCAACAAAGATTCTAAAAAAATTACAAAATAATATTCTGTAAGAAACTTTATTTTGACCTACATGGCAAAATATGGAAAGTGTATTTATTCAGTTCAACTGTCCTTTAGTCATTAAACAAAGTTAGGAACTTCTGTTACTCTTTTACAGCCAACATATTATTTCTCAGAAATATCATTGATAACCCACCAAGGGGCTGCCTTCACGCCATGGGTGCCCCACTGGGCACCAGAGCATGCATTTGACATGGAGCATTATTGACTTCCTCATGTAATTAAGATTCCACACACCAAAAGCTCAAAGTCTAAGCTTTTTCTTTTCTCAGTTGAAAATTCCCTTTGGCACATTAGGCCATCATTCCAATCTTGATGGACTGCCCTGAGTTGAGGCGTCCAGGCAAGAGCCTCCACAATATTTTATTACTCACTTTTGGTTGCAGTAAATGTAAATATCAAACATAAAGGTGTAGCCGAGTCTGATAACAGCAAATTTTGTCTCATGTGACAGGAGTAAAAACAAACCTTCCACATCTAAACAAGGTTATTGAAAATTTTAGGATTTGCTCTTCAGCATTGTGGATGTTGAGAACAACATTCTTCATGGTTGCTCCATTATAAATGGACCACCTCCATTTCCTAACTCATTTTTTGCTCACAGAATGGCAGCATATAAAAGTAAACTGATTTGAGACAACAACATGATTAACGTTTTTGCTTTCTGTGCAACCAATGTTTGATGCTTATTTTTGACTGTATGACTAATCTCCATACCCCTAAAAACATTTATACCTTGTAAGCATGTCAGATTTCTATTAGAAGACAACTGTTGTTCTGACCATTTAATTTTAAAAAGGTAAAGCTAGTATAACATCTGTCTACTAATCATCTCAAAGCAAATAAAATAGCCAACTTATACAGCATTATTTTATGATTAGGTATAAAATCTTGACTTCGCTGACAATGCTTTGTTCTTCGCTGAGTCAATGGAGGTTCTGATTGGGGCTCTTGAGAGATTGAATGAAGAGTCTGAGTGTTTGGCCTTGCAATTGTCCTGGATAAAAACCAAGATCCAGGTCTTTAATGACCTCTTGGGCACAGCCATCAGCAGTGTGACTGTCTGTAGAGGGAATGTCGACCTCATTTGCTTACTTCAGCAGCAACATTCATGTCTGTGCTGACTCTTCATATGAAATTTAGCAGATGGAGTTGGAGAGAATGGGGGGGTGTCACTGGAAAAGGGGTGTGTGACACTACTGAGATCTCTGCAAAAGGAAGAAGGTCCAAGTCTTTATGTCCCTATGCTTCCTGTTTTGCTATATGTTTGTGAGACATGGATGCTATTCAGTGACCTGAGAAGAAGATTCGGTTCACGAACGTCTCAGTACACATACAACTCGGTTCATGACCAAAAAGTTTGGCAAACTTTTGCCTCGGTTCACGACCACACACTCGGTATACAAACAAGCCAGTTTCCCTTTCAGTTTGTGCGCGCCGATGATTTCCGCACATGTTGCATTGTTCTCGGTCAGACGTGCCTACCTGCTGCTGAGAGAGGAGGAGGGTGCGTGCTGCTGAGAGGGAGAGAGAGAGAGAGCAAGCCTGCACGTGTGTGCCTGCCTGCTGCTGAGAGAGAGAGGGGGAGGGTACGTGCACGTGCGTGCCTGCCTGCTGCTGAGAGAGGGGGAGGGTGCGTGCACATGCGTGCCTGCCTGCTGCTGAGAGAGAGGGGGAGGGTGGGTGCTGCTGAGAGAGAGAGAGAGAGCGAGCCTGCACGTGCGTGCCTGCCTGGCTGGTTCATACGCGCCGATTACTGTATTTAAGCAGAGCCGCTCCCTGTTCATTGTTCTCAGTCAGACGTGTGTGCTTTACCTGTGCTCTCTTTGTGCTCTACAGTATTTCGTGTGCTTTTGCAGTTAACTATGGCTTCGAAGCAAGTGAAGAGTGGTGAGAAGAAAGTTTTGAAGAAAATTGAAATCGAAGTAAAGAAAGAAATTATTGAAAAGTTTGAGCATGGCGTTCGTGTTACTGATCTTGCCGCTGAGTACAAGAAGTTGAAATCTATTCTAAAGCAGAAAGAATCTATTAAAGCAGCTGATATTGCAAAAGGAGTTACAGCGTTAACCAGGCAGAGGCTTCAAGTGCTGGAAGAGGTGGAAAAACTGTTTACCAGTTTACTCATTTACCAATTTGAGAACCCTCGTGCTTTCAAGCAGCACAATGTAAACAAAGCCAGACTGCCAGTAATATGGAGGGCAAACACGAAGGGTTGGGTCACAAGGACTTTGTTTTTGGAATGGCTGCATGAGGCTTTCGCTCCCACCAGCTAAACAGCTAAAAACACCAGAAACCCAAGAAATCACAAGAGAGAAAACACCTGAAGGAAAACATCCCTCCATTGCGGAGCCAGACTCTTCCTCAAAACTGTAACCTCCTCTCCACCCAGTTCCTCCTCACTTCATGCCAGAATTCGACTCATGCAAGGTTAGTTTTCTTGGTGGTTTTTGTATTACGGATTTTTTAAAAGTTAATTTTTCAGTTCGTAGCGTGAATTGTTGCAATGTTACTTTTATCTTTTTTCAAATGTTCCTTTTTTTCCCTGTGCTTAAAACTAATTTTTAAAAAAATTGTACTGTACAGTACAGCGATCGGGCTGTAAGGCTAATAGCGTGATCTTCTGCACTGTTACTTTTTTGGTTGCTTGTGGTTAGTTTTTAAATAACTTTCGGATTTGTTCTCATGTTCCTTTTTTTCCGCTGTGCTTGAAATTCATTTTAAAAAAAGTGTTTACAGCGATCGGGCTGTAAGGTTAATAGCGTGATGTCCTGCACTGTTACTTTTTTGGTTGCTTGTGGTTGGTTTTTAAATAAATTTCGGAATTGTTCTAATGTTCCTTTTTTTCCACTGTACTTAAAACTCATTTTAAAAAAAGTGTTTACAGCGATTGGGCTGTAAGGCTAATAGCGTGATCTCCTGCACTGTTACTTTTTTGGTTGCTTGTGGTTGGTTTTTAAATTAAAGTTCGGATTTGTTTAAATGTTCCTCTCTGTTCTGAGAGAGAGAGAGAGAGAGAGTGAGCGAGCGCGTGCTGCTGAGAGAGAGAGAGAGAGAGATAGCCTGCTCGTGTAGCTGAGCAGGGAGCCTGGGTGTTTTGTGTCAGTGTTATTCAATGTTTTTACATTAGTTTACTATTACACTGTGCATTCTATGGTGTAATTAACTATATTTGTGCTTAATCTTTACATATATTTACATATTTACATATATATTTACATACAGTTTGTACGGTCTGGAACGGATTAATTGTATTTACATACAATCTTATGGGAGAAATTGCTTCAGTTCACGACCAACTCAGTTTACGACCAGAGTTTTGGAACGAATTATGGTCGTGAACCGAGGTTCCACTGTATAGGTTAACACAGGGTCAACATACAATGAAATGTGTATGACGAGAAAACAAGTCACTCAGCCTAGATCCAATAAAGCTAAAAAATAATTAAAAATGATAAAAAAAATTACAAGTTAAAAATAGACTAGCTATATAAAATAAAAAGTGTACATTTTAAAAGAAGTTATAGAGCAATATGAGTTGAATGAGCAGCAAGTACAAATGACAGTTATTGCACAGATAATGTTTTACAAGTACAGATGCATATTCAATAAAGTGCAGATGCATGTTCCAGTCAGCATTCAGAGTGTATGCAGGTACAGTTTGTGTGTGAGTAGTGCAATGTAGATGTAATGCAATGCAGGTGTAATGTAAGCGTATGTAAGTGTTCAGGTGTTGCTGTTGAGGAGTTGAATGGCCTGGTCGTAAAACCTGTTCTTAAGTCTTGTAGTCCGAGCAGCCAGACTCCTGTATCGTCTGCCAGACGGTAACAAGGAGAACAGCTGGTGTGCTGGATGGCTGTGGTCCTTTATGATGCTGCTTGTCTTACGCAAGCACCAATGGAGGTAAATGTCTTCAATGGCAGGGAGACTCTTACCTGTGATGTCCTCTGCTGCCTTCACCACTCTCTGTAGTGATTTTCAGCTGCTGCCAGAGCAGCTCCCATACCAGATGGTAATGCAGCCCGTCAGCAGACTCTCGTCCACACTCCTGTAAAAGTTTGAGGTGATGTTGGCATTCATGCCAAACTTCCTCAGCCTCCTCAGGAAGTAGAGCCGCTGGCGAGCTTTCTTAACCACAGTGTCTATGTGAAGGGTCCACGAAAGATCCTTGGTGATGTTTATTTTGAGGAACTTGAAGCTGTTAACCCTTTCAACTTCTACACCTCTGATGTAGATGACCTGGTGTTCTCCGCCTTGCTGTTTCCGATAGTCCATGATCATCTCCTTGGTTTTGCTGACGTTAAGAGACAAGTTGTTATCCAGGCACCAATTACACAGTACCAGCACCTCCTCTCTGTAGGCCGTCTCATCGTTGTTAGTGATAAGGCCTATGATGGTTGTGTTGTCTGCAAACTTGATGATGGTGTTTGTGCCATGTTTTGCAACACAGTCGTGGGTGAACAAGGAATACAAGAGGGGGCTAAGCACACAGCCCTGAGGCGCTCCTGTGTTTAAAATGAGTGATGAGGATGTGTGTTTGCCAACTCTTACCACCTGGGGCCTGTTTGTGAGGAAAGAGAAACTCCATCTGCAGATGGTCGTCCCCAACCCAAGGCCATCAAGCTTCAAGACGAGTTTTGAGGGGAAGATGGTGTTGAATGCCGAGCTGTAATCTATGAACAGCATTTTTACATATGTATTTCCTCTTTCCAGGTGGGTGAGGGCAGTGTTTATTGTTAGCGCAACGGCATCCTCTGTAGATCTGTTTGCTCTGTAAGTTGCTCGAAGCTCTTCATAATGACCGATGTCAGTGCAACAGGGCGATAGTCATTCAGACAGAAGACCAACCGGTTTCTTTGGGATAGGAATGATGGTGGATGCCTTGAAGGAAGTGGGGACCACCGACTGCCTCAGGAAGAGATTGAAGATGTTGGTGAACACACCTGCTAGCTGGTCAGCACACGCCCCGAGGGCACGGCCTGGGATGCCATCTGGTTCCAGAGCTTTGCAAGGATTGACCTTTTTGAAGGACCTTCTCACGTCAGATGTTTCAAGGATCAGAGTGACAGACTCACTGCCCCCTTGAGGATATAGCACCTGTTCTTTGTTGGCTGCATCAAAACGAGCATAGAAGGTGTTAGGCTCGTCTGCAAGAGATGCAGTGGGCTGAACACTGACTGTGCTTTTCTTTTTATAGTCAGTGATGCAGCACACTCCATTCCACAGGCGCTTGGTGTCAGAGCTGTGGTAGCTTGACTCCACTTTGTCCCTGTAGTCCCGTTTGGCCTTCTTGATGGACCTCTGTAGGTCGTATCTGGCTGCTTTGTATGTATCTGAATCCCCTGAGCCAAAGACAGATGTCCATGCCTTGAGCTTAGCCCGAATCTCCCCATTTACCCAGGGTTTCTGGCTAGGATATATGCAAATGGAGGTTTTAGTGACAACATCGTCAATGCACTTGCTGATATATCCTGTGACAGAGTCTGTGAATTCATTGATGTTGCCATCAGCTGCATCCTCAAACATCTGCCAATCAGTTGTTTCAAAGCAGTCCTGTAAGACCCCCTCAGCCTCACTGTCCCATTTATAGATGTCCCTGTAAACCTGTTTTTCCTGTTTAAGTCTTTGTTTATATGCGGGCAGCAGCAATATAGAGCAATGGTCTGCTTTTCCAAAAGCTGGTCGAGGGAGGGGTTTGTAGGAGTCCTTGAATAAGGTGTAACAATGATCCAGTGTTTGATCACCTCTTGTTGGGGGAGAGATGTGCTGATAGTATTTAGGGAGAACTTTCTTCATGTTTGCTCTGTTAAAGTCTCCCAACACAATAAATGCTGCTTCTGAGTTAGCGTTCTCTAGTCCACTGATAACATCATACAGTTCATCCATAGCCGAAGCTTTACCAGCTTGTGGGGGGATGTAAACAACTGAAAGGAGAACTGAACTGAACTCCCTCGGGAGGTAAAAGGGTCTAACTTTAATGGTCAGCAGCTCGAGAACCGGTGAGCAGTGCATTTTTAAGACACACACATCCGTAGCCCACGAAGAGTTAACCATAAAGTACACACCCCCTCCCCTCGACTTGCCTGAGTCCTTCGTTCTGTTTCCCCGATAAAATGTGAACCCGTCTGGTGTGACTGCGCAGTCGGGTACGCTGGGCTCCAACCACGTCTCTGTGAACGCCAAAACGCAGCAGTTTGTGATGTCTTTTTGGTGCTTTATCTGTGCGCATAGCTCATCTAATTTGTTGTCCAGACACTGAATGTTAGCGAGCAGGATGCTGGGCAGAGGAGGCTTGTTGTTTCTCTGTCGGGTTCGGCACAGAACTCTGGCGCATTTTCCCCTCTTTGTTTTCCTTTGCATGAGTAAGCAAAAGACTCCAGGCAGTACTGTGTCCGTGATATCAAAAACTGTTGTAAAATCTGAACTAGCTGATGAACGTAATTCCAAGAGTGTTTGCCGGTCATACTGAAAGTGTGATAAAGTAGTACGCACAAAGAGAGTGAGTAATAAGAAAATAAATAATAACATTTTGCTGATGACTCGGAGCTCTCGTTGGTGCAGCCATCTTACGGCGCAGCCAGGTCCATTTGTGTCGAATGAGCAGTTGCAAATGGAGTCTTGATTGAGGCACAGTACCTGCAATGTGAGGGAGCATCAATTATAGCACTACAGCCATGTGGTGTGATTCCATAAAGGTGATCCGGTTTGCAGAATCCTCATTTTTGAGGACTCAAGCAGCTGGACCAGGCCAAGAGAACACCCATGTAATATCTGGCTGTGGCAGATAGAGGTTCTTTTTGAGATGGTGGGACAGGACCATGTGTCTGCCTTGGGGGTTGCCAATCAGGATCCCAAGCTGTTTCGTACTCCCCAACCTGACCTGACCTGATTCCATTCAAGGAAGCATTCTTTCTTTATTTCTAGTTATTGTACACTCATTGAAATGAAAGCATTGGAGGCTTATATAGGAGGAATGACTTTTTTATTCTATAGTAGACAACACTTGCCTGTAAGTAACTAGAGAGGTTCAAGGAATTGGTGGATATAATGTTTAAAGAACTCTGAAAAAAACAAAGAAAAAAATTAAAAGTTGCAAAACCACAAGATTGTCTACATCATTTGGTACAAGGCATTGTTCAAAACTTCACAGTTCAACTGCAGCCTGCTTGTAAAAGATTTATTTTTATGTTTTTTGATGATTAGAAGTCAGTCTGTCCTTATTACATCACCTGAAGGAATAGACCATTTGCAGTAGTGTTTCTAGTTTTTAATTGTAAAAGCTACTGAAAAAACTATTCAGAATTTAACAATTGCAGTCTACAGTGACACTATGATTTGCACCTCTCAAGCTTGTATTAAGTTTTTATAATTCTGAAAAAAAGATGAAAATGTCAGTATTTCATTTTTATTATTATTATTATTCAATAATTTTGATAGATATTGCATTCTTTTTTCATTGTCAACTACTTTGCCCTTGGATTATAAAAGAATTTGCACAAAGTGTTGTTGTATAATGTTCACTGGCACATAATGAACATGTTAAATGCAGTGCTATTATGCTTGAAAAGTTTTAAAATAAAACACCTCCAATGCAAAAAGGTTTTATAATTTAATTCATCAAGAATGCCTTCCTGCCCTTGCTCTTACAGATGACATGATTATCTCTCATTAAGTTTTTTAAATGTAATGGCATCCACATTTAAAGCTAGCAAGAAACAATTAAGTGTGAACACTTCAATTAATATTCTTTGTATTCTTACTCATAATATAAGTGATTTTCATTTCCTTAACAATTTGTAATGCTGCATAAAATTCATGTGTAGGAGTTTTGAGTGGCAGTTATTGTGGCAGAAATGAGTCAACCTTTAGTGGGAGCTTTAAGATGCCAGAAAACAGTTTACTTGTGTAACAAACAAAAAATCAAGATGGTTGTTTATACAACAAAACAATATGGCATTAGTGCTCCACTACATTAAACGATATGTATATACAGGTGTGTATATATATATATATATATATATATATATATATATATATATATATATGTGTGTGTATATTGTAATGAAAACAGGGATGTCAATAAGCCACAAACACCTACACAAACACA
Organism: Polypterus bichir lapradei; assembly: GCA_026402145.1. Lineage (NCBI taxonomy): Eukaryota > Metazoa > Chordata > Cladistia > Polypteriformes > Polypteridae > Polypterus > Polypterus bichir. The sequence goes on along the minus strand of JANRMT010062808.1, from coordinate 57,326,092 downwards.
CCTAGCACAGTTCTGGGTTAAAATAATAGAAGGTTTATTACAAAATACCTCCAAATTAACACAAACACAGGTTTTCCATTTTCCAGAAATCAATCCAACCTTACAATCCCTTTCCTCTCACCACGGCACTGCCCTCCTCCAGTTAAGTGTTGCCTTCCTTCCTCCTGGCTCCGACAGAAGTCCCATGAATTGGGGATCTAATCTCCCTGCAGCACCCCCTTGCAGCACCCATGGACCCCAGCAGGGCTGTGCTGCCAGACTACAATCCCCTGCATTCTCTGCTGTTTCCCAAATGGGTGCTGCCATCTAACACCTGGGGGAATTAAATACCCCTCTGCAACAGTCTTTCCCTGTCTTCTCCTGGCCACGGGGTAAACATATGGTAGGGATGTATTTCTGTTTGCTCGGGGCATCCTGTCTGGGTAAGGGACTTACCCGACTTCCACCTGGGATGCCTGTATATCCTGTGTGACTCCCTACACACACATATATACAGTATATATATATATATATATATATATGTATATATATATATATATATATATATATATACTGTGACAGGTGGCCACGGCCATTATCTGACTGGGAAGCCAACTGCATGGAAGGACCGGGGGAGAGAGAGCATCAGCAGGATAATACCTTCCTCAAGACACTACTGAGCAGCTCTCCTGGGCGGCTGTGGCACCATGGATTCCTTCAGGGTATGCTGGGAATTGGAGTTTGGTACAGAGTTTGGGTTCCATGGAGGCCGCAAGGGGGAGCTGCAGAGCCCTACATTGGGCTCTTACCACACCTGGGAGTGATTTCAGGTCCGATTATTGAGCCACCTGGAACATTTCCATAGCCATCATAAAAGGAGCTGCCTCACTCCATTTGGGGAGCCAGAGTTGGGAGGAAGTGGACAAAGCGTGCCTGGAGGAGTATTGGGGAAGTACAAAGAGAGGAAGAGAAAGAATAGAGAAGAAGTATGCTATGCTTTATGTTATGGGCAGCTGAGAAAAGTGCTCCCCAGCTGTAAATAAAATGTGTGAGCTGTACTAGAACTTGTGTCTGCCTTTCTGTGTTGGGTTAGGACGACTGTATGTGCTCTGGTGGTCCACAATATATCTCTCTATTATAAAAAAAAATCTTGGATACCATACGTTATTTACTCGAAGACACTTTCACGTCCCGTGACACAAGACTTTGTTTCAACACATGTAATCACCCCCGGGGCTGGAAATAAAAGGAAAAAAAGAGAAGATGACAAAGTAGAATGTCTTAAAGAATTCAAACACGTTGCCGCGATACACATGCAGAGCAGGTTAGAGATAATGGAAGTACAAAAATTCGAAAGTCTCGCATTAGCGCAAACAAAGGGAAATTATTACTCTGTGAAATAATGGAACAGTGAAAAGAGATTGAATATATTGTTCGGATTTAAAATTTAAGTCGGAGACTTGTTGATCTTCTAGTTCGTGTTGCTATCAGGGAAAAGTAGTGTTTCTTCCCAATGAAGAGGCGTATTTGCGAGAATTAAAAGATGAGATTGTTGGTGTCCCCAGACAGTCACGCGGGAACTTTTACCATGAGATGCTTTCAAGTCACACCCTACTTACAACCATTTTTAAATAAGATCACGGACGTCTAAACTCTCAGTTGTGTAAAGGCTTTTATCAGACACACGTCCTATGCTATCAGCTCTTATAAATACTTTCTAGATGACACGTCAATGACTAAGCCAAGAAGAAAGAGCAGCGCGTACAAATCGTGCATCACGGCAGCAGCAAGCCAGCAGCTGATCGCTGTATTTGTTTTCCATTGTATCACCGTTTAAGATGGGGTTTCAGAGGAGCAACCGTGTCTCCTTGAGGTGTGTTCAGCTCCCCTCTTCACAACGTGAGCGGACAAGTCGCGAAGTGGCTGGCAAGTAGGCCTGGCTGCAGAGGGCAGGGGGTGGGCAAGTGAAGTGAGCAGGGGGCACAGCCCCCTAGTATATTATAAAAGAGAAGGCAACAGAGGCATGAAAACATTTGGGGTTCCACCCTGTAAACTTGAAATTAGGCTTGCCAAAAATTAGTAACAAAAACAAAGAGTAGCCTTTCGGGACTGTGTCCAATACAGGACTATCAGAGAGAGGAATCTGCTGGGCTTTAAAAAGGGGTAGGGAGGAAGAGGTGTGTCTTTGGAGGTTGCCGGAAGTGATGTTAGAGGGGGAAATGGAGTCTGTGAAGGAAGCAGCAGAGGGTTAGAGCGGTTTCCCTTCTGGGGATCTGTAGGGGAAGGAGAAAGAGCATTAGTGAATCCAGTCAACCCCTATCTCGATATACAATATTCAGTTAAGCCCTTTGACTGCCTCCCATGCGTAGAGGCATATGTTTTTCAGAATAAACAGGAGTTCTGTTCTTCTTTTTAGCTTATAAATATACAGTACATTAATTAAAAACATAAGTCCTCTCATACTAATGTAAATGGTATTTTTTGCACATCTAGTTTGAATGCTTTTTGTGAATACTATTTTAAATCCACTTACAAATTGTCAAGACAAACTGACTGCCTAACTTTAGTTGATATGTAAGACATACCAGCCCATAGCAAGGCACAAACAGCCAAATAATCTCCATTATAATTCTGACTAGTATAGCATTATAAAACAGCAAACTGTCTAATTACCATTTTGCCAGACCTTGCAATTATTGTATGCGTATCTTATATGTGTGTTCCAGCTTCTGAACACACCAGTGAATTTGACAGAATCAATATAATCATAATAATTATCTAGATTATTGTGAAATTTCCAAAATTGCATTTTTCAACATCTTATATTCCACCCACGCACTATTATCTGTTGTACCAATAACCCTGTCTGCACTGCATTCTAGTTAAAATATCTATTGATGCCAAGTTTGTTTATTTTACTTTACCTGCATTAATTAAATGAAAGTTTGTGTGTTTCCTGAACAGACAAATAGGAATAAATTCATGATTTTACTATAACAGATAAATACATGAAAGAAAATAGTTTCAACACATAGATATTTTACTAGAATGGAAGCAATTATTTAAAATCTCCCTTTAAGGTCATATGAGGTAATTGAGGAAAAAGGCTGTTTCCAAACTTATCAGTCTTTATCAGTCTCAAAATAGTTAAACCAAGGTGCAAGAAAAAAATGATAAATTCTCACAAAGTGCTAATTCAGTACTTCATATTAATTTGTCTTTTTCACATTAGTTTTTATAAATAGCACACAGGTTAGCCTTCCCACTGTTCATAAATTCCAAGTAATGAGTGATACAGTGATGGTCACCATGATGTCACATGCTTAAAATTGGAGGCATAGCAATATCAGGCAACATGCAAAAGCGCCTATAATATACAGTACCTTGAATATTTGTAGACTGAAAAATAGCATGTTACTAGGAGCTACAATTGTAAATGTTGAGACTCAACTCAATTCACTTTTTTTCTTTTATTAGGTAGTTGCTGAAAAACATAAAAAACAAACGTTGTTGTTTTGAGAGAAGTCTTAGAGAGGCCCAGTGATATGACAGTGCTCTAACAAGTTCACAGGCATAATACAATTACAGTTTTTACAAATTATTAATTGCCTAGTGCACATACAAAGATACAGATTAGTTAAGATACAACATAAAAGATGTGAAAGAATCCTAAGAATATCTATCTAATAGCATTTTTTCACTTAAGAAATATAGCAAAAGTTAGACCTCTTATATCATTGAAAGATGCTGAGAAATTAGTTGACGCTTTTGTTTTCAGTCAACTAGATTACTGTAACGCACTCCTCTCAGGACTACCCAAAAAGACATAATTCGTTTGCAACTAGTGCAGAATACAGCTGCTAGAATCCTAACTAGGAAAAGAAAATCCGAGCACATTTCTCCAGTTTTGATGTCACTGGTTACCTGTGTCATTCAGAATTGACTTTAAAATACTGATTATGGTTTACAAAGCCTTAAAAATCTTGCTCCATCTTATATATCGGTGTGTCTGACATCTTATATTCCAAATCGTAACCTTAGATCCTCAAATGAGTGTCTACTTAGAATTCCAAGAGCAAAACTTAAAAGAAGGGGCAACTCAGGCCCCTTCTTCATCTTGCCTGAAGAAGGGGCCTGAATTGCCTCGAAAGCTTGCATATTGTAATCTTTTTAGTTAGCCAATAAAAGGTGTCATTTTGCTTGACTTTTCACTACATATGCAAAAATGATATGCTTAAGAGACAGATGGCACTGATAGTGAGGTAATCAATTAGTCTTATAATCTGACCACTTAACAATCTTATACACTTATTTATTATTTGGCATATCTACACATTGTTAATTTGTGATATAAATTTACTCTTAAAAAAAAGAAACTAAACCATGTACTTACAATTCTATGGTGGGATGTCAAATATGATTCTTCTTGTACATATAGCAACATGCATCAGGAGTTAAACTGTTGATCTAATGTTCATCTAACAAAAGGTTGCCATCTTATGTTGAAATTTTGCTTTCATTCTACATCATTGAGCTGTGTGGGCAGAATATGTGATATCTGAATGCTGTTATGCTGCTGGTCTTTCCTAAGCAGTTCAGTGGTTTACTTGCAAAATGGTTCTGGGTATGGAGATTGGTTAAGGTAGGCGTTTGTCTAAAACCGATGATTCTTAAATTCATAGGATTAAGTCTAGGTGGAATTTAAAAAAATACTTCAAAGGTGTACAAGGTTATGCTTTAAAAATGCAGTTAAGCTGGTACTGTAATTATGTTGTAGTTTGTCATTGCTAATGAATTGCAGCACTATTTGCAGGAAGAAAAAAAATGACAAAAGTTAACATAAAGTACAAAGAAGTGCCAATTTCCTTATAATCCTTGGGATTAATAAAGTATCTATCTATCTATCTATCTATCTAATGCCCATTGAAGAGAACCTTAACACTAGAATTACCAAAGCTTATGAAAAAACTCGCAATTCCAGCCCACCTTAAATCCTTTTGCACCTCTCCATCAGCATCTTTTATGTTGTAAAAGCGTCGATCTACACAAGCAGCAAGCAGGCTGCTATCCCATCCCCCCCACCAACACAGAAAGGGCATAAAGTTCTCTCAGCCCAAGTCTGTTTACCTGCATGCAAGTTGCCTAATGTTGTACAGGGTAAATAATATCGTTATTTGGAATACATGCATTTCATGTGTGTTCCGTGTCTACAACAATCTATGTAAAAACATTGTTAAAACAGAAATGTTTTTCATGTATTAGTAATAATTGACAAAATGTTGACATGAAATGTATAATGTGTGAAGCCTGAAGTCCAAATATCAAATAAACACTTTCATAAAAGGTACAAGTAAAACAATACAAGTGCACAATTAAAATAAACAATATATGGCAGTTCAGCAAAATCATGACATACTTATTTTATTTTAACTCATTTGTTAAAGATATAACAAAACAAAACTACAAGGGGTGTTCATATATAAACAAGAATTTATGAGCTACGCTTTATTTTATTGAATACAATGAAATGACTTACACACTACTTTCTGTGTAGACTGCTGCCACTGCAATACACATGTTCCAGTGCTCAGGAAGCTTCTTAATCCCTTAAGAGTTTTAGTCTTTTGACTGCATGTTGACCCATTCTTGCACAATGTCAATAACCTCCTCATTTGACTTGAATTTCTTCCCTCCTAAAAATTCCTTAAATGAACCGAAGAGATGATAGTCCCGCTCTAAATGACTTGCACCAATCATACACTGTAGACTTAGAGATACACTCTTTGCATTTAAGCCCAAACTGATTTTTAAGTCTCAAATAAATCTGAGATGGAATGATTCCTTCATTTCTCAAAAATGTAATAATAATTCACTGTGCAACACTACTGTGTACCTCCTGCTCCGACATATAGATTACAACTGACAGGCAGGGAGGAAAGAGAAGCTAGCATTACTAACGACAAGTTAAACATACATGTGTTTGTCCAATGAATCATGTCTACCTTGCATTCTTTATAAGAACTTCTTCTTCTTCCTCCTGTTAGAGGCTGCCATAGCAGATCATATTTTTCCATATCTTCCTGTCCTCTGCATCTTGCTTTGTTGCAACCATCACCTGCATGTCCTCTCTCACCACATCCAAAAACCTTCTCTTAGGCCTTCCTCTTTTTTACTCTTGCCTGGCAGCTCTATCCTTATCATCCTTTTCCCAATATATCCAGCATCTCTCCTCTGCACATGTCAAAAACCAATGCAATCTCATCTCTCTGACTTTGTCTCCCATCCGTCCAACCTGAGCTGACCCTCGTTCATAATCCTATCCATCCTTGTCATACCTAATGCAAATCTTAGCATCTTTAACTCTGCCACCTCCAGCTCTGTTTCCTGTCTCCACCATCTCCAATCCATATAACATAGCTGGTCTCACTACCATCCTGTAGACCTTCCCTTTTACTTGCTGATACCCATCTGTTACAAATTACTCCTGACACTCTTCTCCACCCATTCCACCCTGCCTGCACTCTCTTTTTCGCCTCTCTTCCACAGTCCCCATTACTCTGTACTGTTCATCCCAATTATTTAAACTTATCCACCTTTGCCAGCTCAACTCCCTATATCCTCAACTCCCTCTCATTTACACACATGTATTCTGTCTTGCTCCTACTGACTTTCATTCCTCTCCTCTCTAGAGCATATCTCCACCTCTCCAGGGTCTCCTCAACCTGCTCCCTACTCTTGCTACATATCACAATGTCATCAGCAAACATCAAAGTCCAGAGAGACTGCTAATCTCGTCTGCCAACCTCTCCATCACAACTGCAAATAAGAAAGGGCTCAGAGCCGATCCCTGATGTAATCCCACCTCCACATTGAATGCATCTGTCACTCCTACCGCAGACCTCACCACTGTCACACTTCCCTCATACACATCCTGTACAACTCTTACATACTTCTCTGCCACTCCTGACTTCTTCATATAATACCACAGCTCCTCTCGAGACACCCTGTCATATCATGAAAATTCCTGGTTATAATTGAATGCCCTTTGTAATCACCATTACTTCAACAAGAACATGGGTCACAGTTGGAAACTTAAGGGCAGATTTTGCAAAAAAGTTAAGAAGCTTTTTTTTTGTTAGTAGATACATCTTGGAATGAAATCCCCTTTATTGCAATATGTAGAGAAGGAAGATCAGAGGGTGTGAAGAAACATTGATAATCCTCCTGAGAAGGTAATTTAATTAAATTTAAAAATAGAAGTCCAACTTTCTTAAATATCAAATTTTGGAAATAATATTTTCTCTCTCTGTCTACTTGGACTTCTCTCAAGGGAACTGTGGTCTTTCTCCTGTATACTAAAGACGTAGGTTAATTAATTACTTCAAATTTAAATTGCTTGGGTTTGGGGACGTGCACGTGTGTGCCCTGCAATACCCTTTTGCTCAGTGATGCCGGAATTGACATTAGCACTCTAAAATCCTGAACTTGATGAGCATATTTCAAAATGGGTACTGCATGTTTCATTCAAAATGTATTTACTTATTATCACTCGGCCTGTAGATTCCTTGAAAAAACATTATTGTGGTGGCATTTGTGTTACCTAATTAAGTTGGAGTTTGAGACCCTGACCCAGGCCCAGTTGGTCTTCTGTTGGCTCACTCATTTCACATTTCATTTCTGTTTGGGTGCCATTTAAGGAAAGAAATGAAGCAATTCAGGTAGGAATGATGAAGAAAATCAGGGGAACAAATCTTAAAAAAACAAGTCAATTAACATTAAGCCGGACCCCTACTCGTCTGTACCCAAAGCCCTCTGCTCCACTATGTGTCTATCCGATCCTAGAGTGACATCATATTGGTGACCATTGATGTTTATTATATATAAATCAAGGCACAGTGAGGCTATTTGTGTTTCACAAATAGAGTTTCTGAATGAACAAAATATTGCACTGTAATGAGCTTCAAGTATACTTTCCTAAATATATTTTTATTTGGCAAACACTTTCATTAACAGCAACTTAAAAATTCTACTACTAAGTAAAAAATATACTTTTTTTATTTTATTGATTTTACTAAAACCAAATAGCATTCCATACAAATAACTCAAATTTTACAAAAAAAGGTTTGAAACAAATCAATCCCCACCCGAGAAAGAGAGCTAGGCCAGCAGAGTAAAACTTAAAGCTAGTAAAAATAGGTAAATAGATAAATTAAAAAAATGAATAAAGATAAATGGAGTAAAAGAGGATAGAGAACCTGCTTCCTCAATTTAAATGCTTATTCTAAAATTTTATTGATTAGATACTGCCAGGTTTTGAAAAATTTCTACACAAATCCTCTAAGTGCGAATTTGATTTTTTCCAGTTTCAAATAGTGTATAACATCAGTTACCCACTGACTTAAAATAGGAGAGTTAGGATTTTTCCAGTTGTCCAAGATAAGTCTACGTGCCAATAGTGTAGTAAAGTCAATTACACTTTGTTTGTCCTTTCCACTTTAAGCCCATCTGGGAGTACCCCAAACACAGCTGTTAGTGGATTAGGAGGAATTGTGACACCAAGGCTGTCTGAAAGGCATTTAAAGATTTTGGTCCAGAATGATGTTAATTTAGTGCAGGCCCAAAACATGCTGCCCAGTGAGGCGGGAACTTGATTGCAGCGTTCGCAGGTTAGATCTTGCTCTGGAAACATTTTGGACAATTTTAAACGAGAGAGCACACTTTTATTCAAATTGATTCTGAGACCAGAAATCTTTTGAAATTCTATTATGGTATCCTTCGCTGGTACCGTATTCTAGTTTAAAGTATTTTGAATTAATGGTGTTAATACAAACAGAAGCTTTTGGATTGCTATACCATGATCCATGCACAAATGGTTGGACAAACCCAAATTTCTCTAATGCAGTGAAAAGGTAGTTCCATTTAACCATATCAGATGCTTTTTTCTGCATCCAAAAATAATAATATGTCCGGGGCGTTTGACTTTGTGGGTGAATATATTATATTAAACAGGCATCAGAAGTTTGGAAGCTAAGTCTCTGCCTTTAATAAATCCAGTTTGGTCTTGTGATATTACCAAAGGCAGCACTTTCTCCATCCTTCTAGCTTAGGGTTGCCAGACTTACCTCATACAGTATACAGGGCATGTCCCATATCTGATAATTTTGTCCCCTGTCCCATACTGACCATTCAGGGACACCCAAATGTCCCGTATTTAGTTCATTTTCAAATTTTGTAATAAAAATATATTTTTACTACCTTCTTATGGTACTTAGTTGCAACTTTATAAGTAATTATACTTTATTTTCTCAGATTCTCTTGATAAAAATAACCCATATGTAACGAGGAAACTAGTGTTTGCTGCCTGTTTGCAACTTGTTCACTTGCTATGGTTGGCCGAGGACAGCGATGCTGTTACCGTTTTGCTCTCCAGCCATGCTGCTGTGCAGTTATGTATCTGCATTGCAACATACAGTGTCAACAAAGTGTGTTGTTACTACTTGCCACGGCCCACTTTTTTTCTAACTGCCTGTATTAAATAATAATATTGCTCTGTTGTCTTTATTAAATAAATATTTTCAAATGATTTCACTTTTACATAATTTTTTTTAGCTTGTATTAAATTATTTTCAAATAATTTTACTTTTGTTTTCCTCATAATCCATTAAAATCCTTGCTTTATGTTTTTAACTTATGTCTCTACTTTTATCTATATATATAAAAGTCAATGTGTTTATGTATGTTCCAGCATCATGTCTGAACGGCCGGAGTGATTTTCATGAAACTTGGTACACATGTTCCTCATTGGTCGACTAAAAATACTGTAGGGTGAAATCAGCCGTAACCCACCCCCTTCTGGGTAGGGTGGGGGGGGTGAGCTTGTGGTCTTGATACATGTTATCATCCAGTTGACACTCAGAACTGCATTTTTCATGTTTGAGCACCACCGCGCCCGTTGCTTTTGAAATTAAATAGAGTTCTACGTTTTTCTCAAACAATTAAAAAAAACTTTATTTTCCTCCTGGGCAACGCTGGGTATTTCAGCTAGTATAATATATTGGTCTGGGTGTGTACGGGCATTTATAAATTTATATATATATACAGTAGAGTCTCCCTTATCCGACATAAACGGGCCAGCAGAATGTCGGATAAGCGAAAATGTTGGATAATGGCAGGTGTTAAGAAAAAGCCTATTAATCGTCAAACTATGTTATAATTTTACACATTACGAACCTAATAATCATGTTTTACAACAAAACAACAGAATAAATTAACTGAAAAAATGAACTTACAGTTACAGAATTGTCTGAAGTTAAATACAGTATGTACTGTACTTAAAAAGTTCAGTCCTGTGATGATTTAAAGACATTTTTGATCGTAGTCTGCTTTCCTGACGAGTGCCGTTTCTTCGCTGTCAAGTCTCGCCATCTTTGCAGCATTATTATGTCAATTCCTGGACCTTCTTCTTGTTGCTCAATGTAATTAATTACAGTTTCTAGAGCCTTAACTCCTTCACTCATATAGTCAACATCCGTACGAGCTTATACTGTTTACTACAGCATTGTGACTGTGTGTGTGTTTTTGTGCTGTGATGTGCGAGTCCCTGTCCTGCACCCGAAAACACGAAGCTGAATCTCAGTACTTTAGCAACACCAGCTTTATTAAGCTTGAAACAGCAACAGCGCGGTTATTTATTGTAGCGGGAGCTGCCATTCTCCTATACACAGACACAACAGTCAGGCATGGTCAGGGGGAAAGTAATATTGTGCCCTGCGCATTTATAATGTTACTTGTTCCTTGTATCACCCATCGACGGCAGGCGCTTATAGCACGTCCGCGATGTTTTCGGATTCGCTTTTATGGCGAACTGCTACAGCGCTGGGAGACTGCGATTGCTTTGGGACACTCTTCCGCGTGTCGTCCCATTGGGTGGAATCCCACAAGAGTTTAGAAAGTCACTCACACCAGTCATGATTCTTTTCAAAGGCAAAGTGCAGGTTAATTTGCTTTATGTATTTTTACTTTATATTTTGTATTAATCATTTTTATATGAATAGTTCTGGGTTGTGGAATGAATCATCTGAGTTTCCATTATTTCTTATGGGGAAATTCACATTGATATACTGTACGATTGCTTTGGACTGCAAGCACATTTCCAGAACGAATTTTGCTCACAAACCGAAGTTCCTATGTAATTAGCTGCGATAGAGTTGGGAGCAACAAAAAATAGACTACGCTCACGCTTTGGTGAGTATCTTAATATCATTATTCAGAAGTAAAATTGGTTTGTATGATGCACATTATAATAAGTCCTTATTTTGTTTAAGAAAGACGGTAATTAATGCTTGGTGAAAAGTTTGAGGTAGAATTTTATTTACTCTAGCTTCTGTAAATGTTGTTAATAGAAGGGAAGCTAGCCGAGTTGCGAATGTTTTTATAAAATTCAGCAGGGTAGCCATCAGGGCCTGCTGCTTTTCCCCCTCTGAAGTAAGTTTATAGCATCTGGTAATTCTGATAGTGCCAGAGGTTTATCCAGTTCCTCTGCACTAAGAGCATCTATTTGTGGCATCTGTAATGCATCTAGAAATGCATTAGATTGTGTCTTGTCTTCTTTAAACTAAGTAGTAGAAAATGATTTCTAGTAGTCTCTAAATGTGTGCATTATATATTTATGGTCAATGATTTTGTCTCAGTTTGTGTTGGTGATTGCTGGGATTGCATTGTGAACTTCTTGCTTGTGGATTTGTTGAGCTAAGATCTTATTAGCTTTCTCTCCATGTTCATAATAATGATGTCTTGATTTAAATATGAGTCATTCAGTTTCGAGGCTCACTTGGACACCTGGCATGTTCTTTATCTATTCTAGTAATTTCGCTGATTAGCTCTGATATCTTCTTGGTTTCCAATTTATTTCTGTGGGAAAGATATGAGATAATCTGTCCTCTTAAGAAGGCCTTCAGGGTTTCCCAGAGTACTCCTGCAGAAACCTCTGAGGATGTATTTATCTGTAAAAAAATATTGATTTGCTTGGATATAATTTCTGTATAGTTCTTGTCTGCTAATTACAGTGGATTAAGACACCATCTGCCATATGAATATGTGGGGCATAATGATTTTAGCTCCAAAATCACAGGGACATGGTCGGAAATAACAATAGCGTCATACTTACAAGATATAATAGTAGGCAAGAAATTGTTATCTACAAAGAAATAATTCATTCCTGAGTAGCAATGATGTACTAGTGAGGTTTTGATGGAACTGAAGCGCACTGATAATCTGTACGATAGAGTAACTGAACTGTTTTTGAGGAAAGAGAGGATGATGGATTTTGTTTACAAATAATCCGAATTTTTGGTGAGTAAAATGTTGCGATTTTCCTAAATAATATTGTAAGTTTATGACTTATTATTGATGTTTTTTATGTGTGTTGCGGCTGTGGCTGCAGTAGAAAGGAACTTGTTCATCCCTGGTTTGTCTATTCAATAAAGGCAATTATTGTGGCTACAGGAGTTATCTTATATATATATATATATATATATATATATATATATATATATATATATATACACATACACCCCGATCTACATACTGTCAAATAAACGAACCACACGCCGTGGCGCAACACGAGAGGCTTCGCCTCTAGCGCTGACGTCCGAGGTTCGATTCCCGGCAGGGGGTGTGGTGAGTGTGTACACCTGATGAGCCCAGAATTAGGGCGAAACACGTGACGCGTATTGTTTGCATTTTTTGACAGTAAAACTATTTCAGTATATTCAATATATATAAATCAGCGCTTCCAGATTCATTTTACCCTCGCACCCCCTTGGTTTGAGAAGAAGTATGAAAAAATATGAGGTTAACGCAAAAAAACAGATCACCAATTGAAGCTTTATGAATAATGGATACTTTATTCGCCATCAATAATTGTTTTAGTAAAGCCATACTCAGTGTAATCCTCCTTCCATTTTCTTATTTTTTTCGCGACTAGCCATGATTAAATGAATGGTAAAAAAGTAAGAGCGAAGCGAGGGTGACTTATTGAAGCAGGTAGGCGAGAGCTCAATAGCTCGCAGGCTTGATGTAATGCACGTCAAGTCGACCTGAAATGTCGAAAAAATATATCTTTTCAAGTTCTATTTGGATATAAGTAGGTTCTATTTAGTCGACAGAAGAAATATGGTGAAGAAAAATGTATGTAATAATGACTACATTTAACTTGCATTCCTACCAAACATATTTCTGTTGACTAAATAAAAATTACTTATATTTAAAATTTAAATAGAACTTGAACAGATTCGATAGTTCATAATACCCACGCAGCACTAAGTGCACGTAAGAGCGGGAGTCATCCGTTTTAACAAGCAGCGTATTGCACTGATACGACATAGCCTGCCCATTTAATTATTTAGGAATGGATAGATAAATTAAGATTTTGTACAAATAACGATTTTCATTTTTCTTCCTTCATTATTCTGGCACCCCCAGCAACAGCTGCTCGCACCCCAAAAGGTGTATATATATATATATATATATATATATATATATGTATATATATACAGTATGTATATATATATGTGTATATATGTATGTGTATATATGTATATATATTGTGGTGGATAGGGGGCGCTATCCCTCCCTTGAACCCCTGTCCACGACTCCAGACACCAGATAAAAGTCCAAACTTTGACTTAATCTCCACAGTGTACAAAACACCCTCTCCTCCACTATACTCATAAACAAATCACTAATCACAATAATAACCAATCCTCCAGCTCCCAGACGCGTTGCCACCCTTCCACCCAGCTCAGCTTGCCGTCTGTGAACTCCCACAGTCCTTTTATATACCCTGACCCAGAAGTGTTCCCAATCCCCAGTCCATGTGATCCTGTATCACTTCACAGGGAGGGCTCCATCTGGCGGCCTGGGGGTATTGGCCAGGATGACAAGCCGGCCACATCTCACAGTATTCCTCCCCCAGCGGAAAACCATGGTTTTTCGCGTCTTGTCCCCCGAGGGACATCTCCCCCCAAGGTGATCCAAAGACCGGGTCCCGGCAGTCGACACTCCCGTGCAAACCTAGGAGGAACAGTATAAGAATAAATACTTTGGCTCCCTGCCCTCCTAGGACAACCTCTGCACTCGTGTCCCGGTCTGTGGCATTCATAACACAGCCGCGGTCCCCTTGGTAGTCTCTCTCGGCTGGACTTGAAGCACCTAGGTACTTCTAGCTCTGCCCCTTTCTCCACTGGGGAGAATTCCCCGGCCGCCTTTGCGCTTTTTTGGCCCTTTTCTACTTTGTCAGGAGACCTCTGTTGTATTTTAGAGATCTCCTGTTTCTTCTGGGGCTTATCCACAGTCTGAGTCTCTCTATGAGATAAAGAGAGACTCTTTACTGTCTGCACCCCTTTAGTTTTATACATGACCGGTGGCGGCGTCTTTAGGACCGCATCGCTCTGGGAGCTAGCACTATCCAGCTGCCCCGGCTCGATCGATCCTTCCTCCGACCGGTCTGTCATTGTACCGACCTCACTTGTAGGGTACGCCGTGTATTGGCACCCACTATTTATTAAACGCGGGCCCGGATCACACCGTGTCCCTCTATTATGTACGATATGGGTCTCGCTTACCTTTATCGCCGTATTATTCATTATGGGAGGCTCCCCACCAAATCGCCGCACGTAGGCCCTCACCTTCTCCAACGGCTCTCTGGCTGCCGCTCCCAACTCCCCGACGAACTTTTCAATGCTTGTCAGGACCTGTAGAAAACTTACTACGGGCTCGATAAGTTTCTCGAGTTCCCGCAAATTAATAACATTATTTACTTCGGCCAGCAGAAGACTCACTTCCTCGTTTGCCTTACCTGCCGGCCGGGAGCCAATGAGCACGCCCGCTTCTGGCACATGCTCTGTCGGGTCTCGTGGAGACTTCTGGGATTTGGAGTTCTCCGAGGCCGAGGATCGGGTCGCTTCTTTCAGCGAACTGTGGTCTGTCTTTTTTAATTTATCGACATCCCGAACAGCCATTTCCCGATTCTCCTTACCTTTTTGCGGGGTGAGTGGTGCTTCGCTCGCCTCCCCCTTCCCCTTCGGAATGTCCAAGTCCTTTTCTTCGGGCTTGAAGGCGCAAACAGCGGGACGCGGACCTCCTCCTTCCCAGAAAGCAGCGGGTTCGTTGCCGTGTCCCTCCTCGGCTACCGTCATGCGGAAGTCGTCTCCTAGGCGCTCTGGCTTCGACAGGAGTAGGCCGTCGTCTTCAGGGCAGTCTCCTTTTTCCCCTCGGAGCCTCCAGGTGATAATCTCCGAGGTACATGCAAGGAACAAAGTGAGTAATAATAAATGGATTGTTTTTAACCTTCCCGGCACGTACCTCAGAGCGATCGTTGAATCCTGGAGGTTTCTCCGGACTTGTAAGGCCGCTCCTTGACTCCTCCTGAGCGTCGGCCATTGCACCTAAGGCGCTCCCGCTGTCGTTGTCGCTCTGTTTGCCCTTCCTCGTCCCCATTTTGGACTCTGAGTTTTCGGGTTTTGGCGATGCTGTGGTGATTCCTGATGCCGTAGTCTTCTTGGGGTTCACTGCCCACAGAAATTTTTTATTCAGGTCCTCCGCTATAGATGCTGGGGTATCCTGCCGACTACACCACTGTGGTAGATAGGGGGCGCTATCGCTCCCTTGAACCCCTGTCCACAACTCCAGACACCAGATAAAAGTCCAAACTTTGACTTTATTAAATCTCCAAAGTGTACAAAACACCCTCTCCTCCACTATACTCATAAACAAATCACTAATCACAATAATAACCAATCCTCCAGCTCCCAGACGCGTTGCCACCCTTCCACCCAACTCAGCTTGCCGTCTGGGAGCTCCCACAGTCCTTTTATATACCCTGACCCAGAAGTGTTCCCAATCCCCAGTCCATGTGATCCTGTATCACTTCTGGGTCAGGTAAAATGTTCTTTTCTTCACCCCGGAAGCCCGTCGCTCTTCCTTTGACGAACTTCCGGGTCATAGGGCACAAATAAGCCTTTGGTCCTCCCTGCAGCTCCCTCTTGCGGCCCCTGTGGTATCCAGCAGGGTCTTGTATAAAAACTACACAGTCCATGACTCCCTGCTGGTCTTCGGGGCACCTCCATACTGCAGGGAGGGCTCCATCTGGCGGCCTGGGGGTATTGGCCGGGATGACAAGCCGGCCACATCTCACATTATATATATTATATAACAGCAACACTCATAACAGTGACAAAACAATTACATTGACAATCATGTTACATTATTTTTAAAATGTTTCCTTTTCTTTTTCATTACTTCTTTAACACACTACTTCTCCGCTGCGAAGCGCGGGTATTTTGCTAGTCTATACTAATAAAAGGCAAAGCCCTCACTGACTCACTCATCACTAATTCTCCAACTTCCCATGTAGGTAGAAGGCCGAAATTTGGCAGGCTCATTCCTTACAAGTTACTTACAAAAGTTAAGCAGGTTTCATTTCGAAATTCTACGCGTAACGGTCATAACTGAATCCTACTTACGTACATATATACGTCCATAGCCTGCGGCTTGGTCACCATGTGAGGCGGCGTTACGTCCCCCATCCCCATGCCTCCCACGTAGTTGGCTGCATATCTATATTGCATCCCCCATCCCCACGCCTCCCACGTAATTGGCTGCCTGCCCATATAAGGCTGTCCATCGCTCAGATCTCTTCATTCCCTTCCTTGCTTCGCCACGGTATTCATGTCTCCCTGCTGATAACTGCAGCCTTTTTATTTAATCCACGGCTTCTCCGCTGTTTTATTGTTCATTTATTATGATTATAGTTATTGTGTAGGTATTTTAGACTTGGTTTAATAGCCATTTCCTTTATCGTTCCAACCGTACCCCCATTAACATGTCAATCGAGGTGATCACCATCAATCAAAGAACTGTCACTTACCGAAACTCAAACCGATTATGACAGCAGCAATCCAAGCTGTGAGAAAACAGTAAAAAGGAGGCGTGTCAGACGTCGTGGTACATTTTTTAATGCAACTAGACGGAAACAACTTTGTGACGCTGCCGCCAAATAGTTTCGGGGTAGAGAAACTTAAGGAAACATGGATGGCAGAGCTCTAAACATGGCGATGGCATTTTTCACTAATGAAAAAAAAAAAAGAACAATCTTATTAAATAACTTTCACATTGTTCTAATATAACTCAAACATTCTCCTTTTAATGAAACAACAAAATACAGCAAGCTTCAAATTAAGAATGATTTATAACAAAAAATAGTTGATGTCTGGTATTATTTCTACCCACTAATATGCTAGAAAATGAACGAACAATTGAAATGAACCTTACATAGATCATATTTAAAGTTTTAAGTATTCTTTAAAATATTCTTTCATTATTTATACCTAATAAAAGATAGTGTCAGTCTGTTTATTATTCTGTTGTCTTAAAAATATGCTAGACAAAACTATTTACAATGCTAATAAATGACTTTTTAAAAACATAATTAAAGGGAAAAATTTATTTCAGAATAACACAGTACAACTTTCTAATACAATGAAGAAAAGGGAACCTGGAATTCACAAATCAACAGTTACTGACAAAGACAGCAGCAATAATATTTTGCATGAAAATTTCTCAAAGTTTGGCTTACTATAATATAGACTTGGTCTTTATGGAAAAAATGGCATAAAATAGTGCAACCCTTTGAGCATCAACTGCAAAATATAACTTAACAACTTCAATTTGATTTTCATTTAGGCCTATCATGCTGTAACACTGAGTAAAGTGCAAAACTAACTATAAAATGAGTTTGAATAAAATATGCATGACAAATTTTACCCTCATCGTGCATATGTGGACGCTTCAGGATCTTCTTCATTACTCCATACAGCTGTGCTTTTCCATAAAAACTCGTCCATCTGCTCTTAACTTCTGTGATGTAGTTAATATTATCCTAACTAAGAATACAACGCATTTGATCCATTACCTATAAAATAAGTACACTCTAAGTCAGCACATATTTTGTATTAAGAAACCATTTTCAAAAATATTTCAGTCAAATGTCTGTGTTTTATGTACTTACATGATCCAGTTCTTTAAAGCATGGGTAAGCCTCCCATATAATCTATAAATGACCTAAGTGCATTAAATTCATGATCAAGGTGCTGGGTAACTGCGAATTATTTGGCTTTGGCTTCTTGTAAAGATCCTGTAGTGTTTTGTAGTGTCAACAGCTGCAAAAACATATAAATGAATAATCAAATCAGTTGTGTTTTCTAAACAGTCTAAACTAAGATGGTATATAACCATCTCTATTGTGCACTTACCAGATGGTTCACATTCTCTCTGCTGTAACTTCTTGGGTATGACTAGAAGGTGACACGTTAACAAGCGGTGCTGAAGCAATAGAATTCCCCGAAGATGCAGTGGAATCGGCCTCGCCTGAATTCTCGACTTCAACAGCATCAGGCTTGTCAGTGGTGACACCGAGACATCTCTTTATTTATATGAGGCATACAGCCCTGTCGCTTCTGAGGTGTGCGGATATTCTGTAGCCTTTTTTAGGAGTTGTTTAAACACAGGTTCTTATAATGAGATTACACTCTTTTAAAAAGTGTGCAAGTGAATACAAGGTGTGACTGCTCAGTCTAAAACCCCTATAAAAACTAGTTACTTACAC
>JANRMT010062808.1:57247252-57301278 GCA_026402145.1 Polypterus bichir lapradei | reverse complement strand
TCATAACCTTTTGGATACAAGTCAGCAGCTGATACCATTACACTGCCATGGCAGTTGAGATACATATGTGTCAATGTGGCATGTTAATGCGGCTTTTTTTCCTGCAGTTATATTTTTGAATAAAAGAATACTTGTTCTGTTATATTTGTACCTTTTGTGAAGCTGTTAATTTGATATTTGGACTTCAGGATTCATACATTATATAGTTTATGCCTACATTTTGTCATTTACTACTACAATATGAAAAACGTTTCTGTTTTAAAAATGTGTTACACGGATTACTGTAGAAACGGAACACACGTGAAATACGTGTATTCCAAATAATGATCTATTATTTCCACTCTAAAACTCCACTTCACTCCCAGATAATCAATCAAGGCATGAGCTGGGAGAAGTTTGTGCACTTTCTAAGTCGATGGGGGGATGGAATAGCCGGCTACTTGCAACTTTTCTTTATCAACACATTTAGATTAACAAAAGACGCTGGTGGAGAGGTGAGAACGGTTTTAAGAAGCGATTTAAGGTGGGACGGATCTAAGAGTTTTTTCGTAGGCTCTGGTAATTCTAGTGTTAAGCCGCCATCTTAATCTCTGTAGTGCAGTTTGGTAGCGTCAGTTCGGCGGGGGTGGGTTGTTAAAATCACGTGATTGCAACTCGGCGCAGCTAAATTGCTGGCGTGTGTTAATGTGTTCTTGAGAACAAAGCGCCATCTAGTGGTGGAACCAGGTAAATGAATAAATAGGGCATGAATGGGCGTGTTTACTGTGAAATCTTGACACGCCTTCTGTCAGCAGAGGGAGGGGGGGATCATGGCGTGCATAGGGCAGCCATACGCCATTCGCACGCCATTCACACGGCCGCGGCTATTTGACGTGGCTCCATCTGTATGTAACGTTAATAACCTTACGGTGAGAGCGTTTCAAAATGTAAGTTCTGATGCGCGGGAAAGCTAAGGACGCTTCACAGGGAACGCGTTTACGCATGCTCAAAGAAAGGTATGTTCCATTACATGACAAAGAAGGGGTCAAAAACAGCGCTGGATATTATATTTGTAAAAAAAAAAAAGTATTTGTAAAAAAAAAAAAAAACAAAAACAATTGGACACTGCAAGGAAACTGTAATTATACCGTTAGCTTTTCATATACTCAACAATGTCATTGACGTAAATAATTTTTTTCCTAAAATAATGGAACGATCTTGAACAGCTACAGTCGCTCAGCACTCGTGCTTTTTCCTGTTTAAACACCAAAGATGATTTGCCATTGTTTTATTTGCTGCTCGTTTGTGGCTTTGAGTTTAAAACGACCTTTGAGCCATATCAACACTACACATTATATTGTTTGGAGTTTCAAGTTCATGATGCTGTGTCTTTGACAGAGATGTTTTGTCATTTGAAATTAAAATCCCTAACCTGGATAAATCCACCCGTTTTGTTGATGCTATGAAGCCGGTTAATTTTAATTCCAGTGAGACTATATGACTGAAAAACAAAATATATATTCTTGTGAAGTACTACCTTGGGGATATCATTGAACTATATAAAACTTTTAAAGATTCCTAAATTCTTGAACTTTTCTTTTTATCTTAATAAATTCCAGCAACACTGTTTGGATTAAGCCATTTATTTGTGAAAAAACTCTTGCATCAAACCACCAGACACATTTTTTATACAAGAGTCATTTATTTTAAAATGTGGAAACTATTTTGATTTGAAGAAAAATGTTACCATTTGAATATAATAAAGTACTACCCTTTGCAGGGAATCCAGCTGTTAAATCATACTAGTTACAGAGAAAGGCCTCTGAATTAGGCAAGTGTTAATCTGAAATGTCATAGTTGTTAACAAAATCAAGGTTGTATTCTAAAACCTTTCTGGAATAAAAAGAGTTTAATTTAAGTCTTGGGGTTGTGTCTTACTCATATCTTAAAACAAGACAAACCTAGAAAGTTTTGGTTCTTGAAATAAGAATACATGTCCTGCTATGCTCATCGCTGTAGTTGATAACAGGCTTTTCTCTCACAGTTGTGCTTTTTTAAGTCGAAATTGTCTTGGAATTACACTTTTATATCTAAGTCAGATAGCGTAAGACCAATTATCTTGAATTGAGCAAAATAATCTAGCAAGTATCATTGCAACATGAGATATTTAATCTCTTGGGGCAAAATATTAGATATATTACCTTAAAATAAGAATTTTTTACTTGTTAAGAAAAAATGTTTTGCAGTGCAGGGGAAACAACTTGAATTCAAATGACACAAAATGCCTGAATAAACTTATCAGTAGAGTCTGTTCAATTACAGGATTAACCCTGAACAGACTGAAACCTGTTGTGAAAAAGAAAATGATGTCAAAAATGGATGCCAACATGAAAAACCTCACCAACCCCTCCAGGAGGTGCCACAGGCACATTCCAACATGCTAAGTGTGCTAAGTAGCGCCTCTGGGGAACTCTTCTTCAGTGCTTCTTCCCAACAACCTAGACTAAACACTTACATTACTTAAGTTCACTTGTATTCATTTTGCTATTTCTGTACAATTTATTTATCTTTCCATTGATTGTATTCTTTGTTCTGTATGTTTCTATTTTGTTTTTGTTTAATCTTTCCTGCTTTTTTTGTCTGCTGCTGTATAAGTCATAAGGTTTATCTGTTCTAATTAGTGTGCCAAACTTCTCTATTACATAATTAAAATATTTTTGAAAATATTATTACACATTATACACATTGCAAACTTGATTTTGAAATCCTCAATTTCATTATAACTTTACTCATTATGACATGCTTAAAGCATTGTTTACCTTAAATACTGAGCAGTAACATGATCAGAGTGAAGCTTACTTTGTAGCAAGTACAAATTAAATACAAGAACATACCAGAATAGTAAGCGCAAAACTTTTTTTAAATCTAAATAGAGTATACATTTATATGTAAACTTATGTTACATTTTTGCAATGAAAAAGAAATATGTAGTTTCTGGTGGTGGACATCAACTTGGAACCTCACTTCCGCAAGAAATAACTAAATCCAAAGTGTAATTATGGCATTGAGTTGAACCATTAAGAATCTTGCAAAAATCCCATGGAGTTTAGCAGATGAGTAAAGCATTTGTTAAATGTGTCATTTTAACCATCTGTGTGGATATTAAAGACCCCGATCAACATTAAATGATCATAATTAATAGTTAAGTCAGATAACAGACTGCAAATTCAGTCACGGACAGTGCATATGACCCCGATCGTCTATAAATCAGTACTGCCATTAAGCAGGATTTTGTTTTAACATCTAATTTTACTGCCACTACTATACTGAAAACATATTGAAGCAAATAAAGGATAAAGGATATGAGTGGTCATACAGGGGATAGCAATGTATTTTCTTTAGGTTGAAAAATATATACAGTATGAGCTGAGTTTTTAACCTCTGTGTGTAGTAAAAGAACCTAATAGCTTGGTGGTATGTTTATGAACAGTAAACAGAATGTGTTTTGTTTGCCTTGATTATTTTGATCCTTGATAATTTAAAAATGAGAATATGTACAAAATGCTGAAATGTTGTTCTCATATTTAAAATTTAATTATGTTTTTTGCTTTTAATTCTAACTATGTTACATATGAAAATGTTGACAATAGTCAATGCAAGTACATGAGTAATGTTCTCGAAGGCTGACAAGTTAAACAAAAAATTGCATTTGCAAATAATGAGCTTTAATAGCTACACTGCAAGCATACAGCCAACGGTGATATAAACCATTCATATCTATACATGAAACAAGGGCTTGTGTTTTCAAATATCCTTGAAATGTTCCATAACTCTGAGAAATCCATTTGTCATTTTGAGATTTTTTTTTTTATTTATTCAAAAAGTATGCACATAAATTTGCTTGTGCTAATTAAATGCACTATCCAAACATTTCTGAAGAAACAGGTTCTCTGGCAGCATTACCCTGTTGGACTCATAACTAGTTGCAAGATTATAAAACACATCTTAAATATCCTAAGTGTGTGTTATTTCAAGTGTGTGTATGCTTTATTTATGCAGGATATTCTTTGAAATGAAAGAATGATATTTAGAACATCATGTACAAATGAATGGCATGTACTACTTCAAAATTAAGAATAAATACAAAAATAACAGTATCTCTTTTAATTAATTGAATGTTGATTTACAAAGTTTTTAAATAACATATAAAAGAAAGAAAAGACTCTAAGGAATATTTTACATTATTGTACGTACTGCGTTTTTTAAGGTAGTTTTTATTCTGAAAATATCTCAAACATTTAAAAAATAGCTTGTATGGCTTTTTATTAAAATGCAAACAAGTGTATGAAGGACAAAAACATATATTAATAATTAATATGTCTGTTTTTTAGGCAGCTTGCAATCAAAGCTGAAAACTGCTTCATGGGCAACTTTGCTATGGTAATATTTGTATCTCTAGCAATATGTAGATAACATACTCACATTGGCAACTGTATTAATCATTTATTAAGAAAGAAATAAATCATTTATTGTCATTGCCCAATCATAACATACAGCCTTTCAGCTCACCTTAAAACGTATTATAAATTTATAACCGTGTGGCATTTAATTCCGTTGTTCACTTTTATAAAAACGAAGCAGAGCTGAATATTAAGAATCCTGTGTGTAGATTTGCAGTATGAGAATTTTTAAGAACTCTAAATATGATTAATGTAAAATCTGTTTTTTGTAGCTAATTTTGAAATACCAAAACTATAAGAAACACAATTCCTTATATAGCAAAACAAATAGTGTAGCTGCATAGCAGGGCATTGAATTGATAGTGTGATGCATTGTGTTGTGAAAACCTGGGCTGTTTCTTGAAGTTTAGTGTTAGGATTAGAAAGTAGATATTTAGATGCAAAAGTATGTCATTCATCTAAATAAAGTGTTTTCAGAGAGAGAAGTAACATGCAACTTTATTGAACTTTTATTGAAACATTACAAACCCTGCATCTCTGATAGTTCTATTCATTTAATTTGAACAATATAAAAAGGAACAAGCCAAGCTTAGCTTTTACCAATTAATATCCGGTTTTGACATATTACTGCTTTGTGTAAATCCACTGTAGTCACGTTCAATGGCTGGTGGAATAAATCCCTGGGAGAGCAGGTTAACTAATTCTCCACCTATTCACAATTGTTAGTTCCATTTAAGTTATTTTTAAGTGATCTAAGACAGACTCTCAGAGTTACTTACATGCTATTTATTTTTACTTCTGTTACCAGATTAGGTCTGTTGGTAGCAGTACATCTATTGACTCTTGTAATGGCCGTACTCCTCACCTGTAAGCCAAATAAGCAATAGGCAATGAACAGCAAAATCAATTTAAATTTTAACCATTCTCTATTAGACTATTAAAAAGTTAGTTTAGTTGGGTTGTATGTTACTTGTAGAGTTTTTTGTTGCGGTAAACAAATTGGCTTTGAATTAATTTCTTACAGACACAGAAAATAATGAATTTCCTTAATCCCAAAAGATTAAAACATGCACTACGTCCAAGGGATGAACCTAAGTGATTTTTGCAAAGCCTTTCATTGTTCTAAATAATACAATACTCCGAATGCAATCATATTAGACACATTACTAAGTTTGCAGGTTGTATCCCTGAATATGTATTAAACAGCTTTTTTATTTTATACAGACACAGATATTTCTTTTTAATGGCCAATATACGTTTTTGTGAATTTAATAGACACATGCTAAATCAACTAACATTTGCATTGATCTCTACTGTCATGATCCAGCTGGGTGAACAAAATGATTTAAAAAAATCTTTATACTCTGCTGGATCAATGAGTTTACTTCTGAGCAGTGCCAAGTATATAAACACCAATTCATGTAAGAAAACAAAACAAAGAGCAGCAGAGTCAGCAATGATGTAATACCCACTACTTGGCATAAGACGGTCAACTGGATAAAACATGTTAAAGTCCTAAAGTCTTTTTTTCTAGGCCCCTACTCAATGCAAAGTTGTGTCCCGTGGTAATAAATCAAATCCCAAAACCAAAGAGTGTTCCTTTAAAAAAAAATGAAATCGAAAACATAGGGTCTTTTGTGCTTTGAATTTCCTTTTTTTAACACAAGTTGCTTTTGTTACTAAAAACCAAAAAGAAAATAAGCTTTTTTGTATTTCTCTTTTTTTTCTTTAAGGTATTTTGGGAGCAATATTCCTTCTTCTTGCACTTGTCAGTTCATGACTGTCATGCATGTTTGTCTTCAAGTGGCCTAGTCAAAGCCCAAACCCTACCCCTCCACTCAGAATCTGTCACTTGATGTGAAACTGGTATTCCAAAAAAACTGTCCTAAAAATCTAAATCAGCTTGAGCAAATCTGCCAAGAGAAATGGGTGAAAATCACTTTAATCCACAGCAAAAATTGCCATCAATCTACTTCAAAAGACTTAAAGCTTATGACAGCAAAAAATGGCTCATCCAAAAATTATTGCGCAGGGCCTGAATATTTATGGAAGCTACATTTTTAATTTCATGAAATTTTAATATATTTGCTTACATAAAAATTAATATTATCTGCTTTTCTTCTTGTGCAGATTTTATAATGCATGTCAGGGAGGGTAAAAAAGGAAAAAAGGAAACATACCACCACAAATGGTATGACACTGACACTGATCAACTGAAAAAGCCTGGAGAGATTGGGAGAGAATATGAGTCAATCACAGAACACTTACATCCATACTGACCCTTTTTACAGTTGCAGTTTAACCTAAAGGTCACATTTTTAAGAGGAAATTGCAGCAGCTGTAAGCAAACACACACATAAGGAGGTCTTGTAAACATTACATGCACTGTGACTAATTAGCGCAGTGGTTTCGAATCTCAGTCTTTCATTTCAGGTTTTGTTCCAATAGGTTTTACAATCAGTAACTCATTTTTACCTCTAATTGATCCCATTAGCTAGTGTTTTTTATTCTTCTTGTCTAGAAAATACAGTGGATCCTTGACTTACGAACTCAATTCGTTCGCAAGGGCTGGTTGTAACTCAAGTTGGTTGTAAGTCAAGATTTTTCCCGTTAGAAATAATGGAAATACCCATAATGCGCTCCGAAACCTCCCACAACACTTAACCTTTTCATAATAAAAAAGGGTTGTATAATGTGCATAATTTACCAAAACACCAATAATTTTTGTAATGTACTAACCAAAAAGATATAAAAAGTGCCTAGCCTACCAAAAGTAGGCTAGATTAAGCTAGGAGCATGGCGGCGCACATGGTCGCAGCGGCTCAGGGCTCTCCTTTTCAGTGCACTTTTTTGTTGTTTTTGTACTTTTTTTTTTTTGCTTGTTTGTGCACGATCGGTTCGGTGAACATCCGCTACACCCGTCAGAACCTTATAGACATCGGTGTCCTGAGCCTGACATCTGTTTCGAGTGTTTTTCATCACACACACAACATCCCAGACAACATAGGCACAAAAAGTGCCTAGCCTACCAGAAACAACAATTTCATACTGTACTCACCATTTAATTTGACATCTTTGGGCTGCAGGAAGGGAGAAGGAGGAGAATGAAACGAAAGGTGGTTATTGTTTAGAAGGAGCCTCCTTATGCAAATCTTTTCTTTGTAAAATTGTTGAGATGGTGGATTTCGACATGCTGTACATATTAGCAAGATCGGTCATGAACGCCACTCTCATATTTCCGCACAATTTCCTTCTTCGTTTCGATTGTGATTGCTGTTTCTCAAGTTAATAATGACAGTAGTCGAGCACTCAGTTCAAAGCTGGTCGTGTTGTTAACTGCTGTAATAATACACTCCAAAGCAAGCCGGTGCTGACTCAGCCTGATGACATCATCATGTGCCGCGCCAGCCCGCTAGCAAACATCCCTTAACAATCGCTTTCTTTACCTTCGTTACCTTCTCTTCCTTCCTTAGCAATTATGCATCTTGCTTGCTATGGTCTTAGTGAATTATATATATAGATTAATCACTGCACTGACCGAAATTACGTCCACAAACACATGTATCTGCGCTCCGACTGACGCTTACGAACGCTCTCGGCTGTTTGTTTACAATCGCACAACCGCATTCGGGTCGTAACGCAAGATGTTGGTCGTAAATCAAAACAAAAATTTTGGTCGTAAATCAATTTTTCCGCATGTCAGGCCGGTCGTATGTCAAGGGTCGACTGTAAATCAATGAAACAAAATATAAAGATTTGGGGAGTTGGGGCCTTCACTGTATAATGCTGAAGGGTTGAAATCAAAATATGACAAGTAATGGTCGTTTTTGTAAAAATTACATTCAACAATTCAATACAGATAGGGTGAAGCTTTGATATTAAAACAGCAGGAAGGGACACTTGAGGAAGTGGAAATGACATCATCTATTGGAGGAAGTGGAAGAGACGTCATCAGTTGGAGCCGGAAGTGATGTTCTCTAAAGGGCGACAGAAGTGAAGTTATAAATTGGGGCCAGAAA
This sequence comes from Polypterus bichir lapradei, assembly GCA_026402145.1. NCBI lineage: Eukaryota > Metazoa > Chordata > Cladistia > Polypteriformes > Polypteridae > Polypterus > Polypterus bichir. The sequence goes on along the minus strand of JANRMT010062808.1, from coordinate 57,292,820 downwards.
TGATGTCATCATATTGGAGATGGAAATGGAAAAGAAAAGCTATTCTTCTGTTGTTCTGTTGAAAGAGGGAAAAAGACGTTAGTTCTTGTTTCCAACCCCCTATCTCTTGTACGTTCATTCCCATTTGGACACTTTGGCTGCCTCCCAAGTGAACATGTGTGACATTCTCTTGTTTCCATTTAGAAAAGAGCATGGCAAACAACAGAATGATAAATGCTACACATCAGAATTTTCAAAACTGGGTTTGCTAAATTTTACTGGAATGTAGCAAGTATGTATGTGTTACATAGAAATAATGTAAAGGTTTTTATCTTGGTTTTTATAAGTTTCATCATCATTATTATGATTTCATTCCATTTTATCAGAGAGAGATTATTTCAGTTATTTCATAGTTACTACACTAGTGGGTCTGACACTGAAGTAACCGCAATTTTTCACCATTTATTTAATTTTTAGTTAATCCATACATAATAATCTTTTACAAATTAATCTTACTATATATATATAATGTGGTGGTCAGCTGGGGCCCAGTCGCGACATCTGGACGGCCCAGGAGAGGGACTGTGCCTTCCCAGGACCACGAGAGGGCAGCTGCCATGCCTGGTTTGGGGGCCATGAGGTTTGAACATGGAACCTCAACCCTGTAAGGGCCTGTGGCCACCGCCAGGAGGCTCCCAGATGTTTGTGGAGCCTCGGATGTTAGCTCTTCCACCACACCAGGAGGTGCTGGCGGAAGGAATACCGAGGACACCCGGAGGGCTTCCGGGTGCTAATGCGGCACTTCCGCTACACCAGATTGAAGGACTCAAGAAGAGGGTGATTGGTGCAGGGGCACTGTGTGCCATGAGAACTTTATGTAAATAAATGTGTGCTTTGTGGAACCATCAGTGTGTGGACTGTGTCCGGGGCTGGACTTCCACACTATATATATATATATATATATATTTATACATATATACAGTGCATCCGGAAAGTATTCACAGCGCATCACTTTTTCCACATTTTGTTATGTTACAGCCTTATTCCAAAATGAATTAAATTCATTTTTTTCCTCATAATTCTACACACAACACCCCATAATGACGTGAACAAAGTTTACTTAAGGTTTTTGCAAATTTATTAAAAATAAAAAAACTGAGAAATCACATGTACATAAGTATTCACAGCCTTTGCTTAATACTTTGTCGATGCACCTTTGGCAGCAATTACAGCCTCAAGTCTTTTTGAATATGATGCCACAAGCTTGGCACACCTATCCTTGGCCGGTTTCGCCCATTCTTCTTTGCAGCACCTCTCAAGCTTCATCAGGTTGGATGGGAAGCGTCGGTGCACAGCCATTTTAAAATCTATCCAGAGATGTTCAATCGGATTCAAGTTTGGGCTCTGGCTGGGCCACTCAAGGACATTCATAGAGTTGTCCTGAAGCCACTCCTTTGATATTTTGGCTGTGTGCTTAGGGTCGTTGCCCTGCTGAAAAATGAACCGTCACCCCAGTTTGAGGTCAAGAGTGCTCTGGAGCAGGTTTTCATCCAGGATGTCTCTGTACATTGCTGCAGTCATCTTTCCCTTTATCCTGACTAGTCTCCCAGTTCCTGCTGCTGAAAAACATCCCCACAGCATGATGCTGCCACCATCATACTTCACTGTAGGGATGGTATTGGCCTGGTGATGAGTGGTGCCTGGTTTCCTCCAAACGTGACGCTTGGCATTCACACCAAATAGTTCAATCTTTGTCTCATCAGACCAGAGAATTTTGTTTCTCATGGTCTGAGAGTCCTTCAGGTGCCTTTTGGCAAACTCCAGGCGGGCTGCCATGTGCCTTTTACTAAGGAGTGGCTTCCGTCTGGCCACTCTACCAGAGCTTCATGGCAAAGGCTGTGAATACTTATGTACATGTGCTTTCTCAATTTTTTTATTTTTAATAAATTTGCAAAAACCTCAGGTAAACTTTTTTCAGGTTGTCATTATGGGGTGTTGTGTGTAGAATTCTGAGGAAAAAAATGAATTTAATCCATTTTGGAATAAGGCTGTAACATAACAAAATGTGGAAAAAGTGATGCGCTGTGAATACTTTCCGGATGCACTTCCTGACTTGGATTACTGTAGAGGAAGACAGCATCACATTTTGGTTTTGTGCATATATATGGGTTTCACTAGTTTTGTGTGCATTATTCTTTTTCATTTGGGACTTTCAGTCAGCACTATAAATACTGTATATAGTCATTATTTTTGGGCTACATTTAATTACTGTTTTTGGTGTGTTCTTTGCGGTATTGGACTGTGTATTGATATATAAATTCTGCAGGACATTATTTTTGTTTTTCTTTAAGTGCACCTGTAAATAAAACTTCACTTTATTTTTCAAAAAACCCAACCCTTTGTGTGTCCGTGTCTCCCTGTCTTACACCATCATCCTGGTCACACTCGATCTGACATACTAGACACCTAGAGCGTAGGCTGGTGATCCTAATTCCCACTACACGGGGTGTTACATGGTTGCATTCAAATTTCTTAAGAGTCACTAGCATCTCATAGTTCACAGGAAGGAAAGGGATGCAAAATGATCAGTATTGTTGATTTATACTGGTAGAGTGATGTTTGGTAAAAAATAATAACTAAGTTTTCATTTTTTTAATCTTACAGTGAAAAGTTAAATGCAGTTTTTACCATTGTGGGGGCAGGGCAGTCTTATGGCCTCAGAACCCTAGCAGATTTTTTTTTTTTTTTTTTCAGCCCTCTGGAGTTTTTTTTTTTCTGTCCTCCTGGCCATTGGACCTTACTTTATTCTTTGTTACTTAGTATTACCTAATCTTATTTTTATATTTTTCTTTTTTCTTCATTTTGTAAAAGCACTTTGACCTGCATCTTTTGTATGAAAACGTGCTATATAAATAAATGTTGTTGTTGTTGTATTATTTCCCATTTCCTCTCAGTGTAAAATAAATAAGCCAGCAATAAATGTTGAGCTGTAGTAAGGAATTAGATGCTGAGAAACAAGCATCTAAATAAACTGCAGAGACTTGTTCATCACCTTTATTCATTAACAAGTTAAGATAATCTATGCCGTCTATCAGCAGCCCTACCAAAGATAAGGTGAAACTGCAATGGGAAAAATTATGAAGGTTAACATCATAAAAGTCAAATAGTTTTCTAACTTAATATGCAATGTATTTGTGAGGAATTCTGAAGTAGCTAACTATGCAGCTTTAATCTTCTTATTAGAGCTTCCATATTCTCCCAATGGACCTGGTTATTCACAGAAATACATTTTAGGTTACTTGGGAGCTCTAAACTGATTGAGTGTAACACTGGATGTGAACAGGATTGTAAAAGTATGCTCAGTGAGGCTGGGACAAGTTTCAGCTACTCTTTACAATCTGAAAAAAAGAGTGGGTTATGGGAAAACACATATGAAACTGAATTAGCAGTCAAATGATGATATACATTTAATAATCATTTGCATTAGTTGTAGGTTCTATAGGGTTTTTACTGTCACATGTACAGTGACATTCTTGTGCTAATCAACATGCAACACATAATCACTTTTCAGTGCCAATATTAGTATAACAACCTTATCACAAAACATTTTTTCTTACCTGAAAAAATCTCAGATGTGCAAAAATAAATACCTTTCTATACATAACTCTTCAAGTCTTTTTTTATATTAATATTAATGATGAAATGCTTCAATGACATATTAGTACTACATGCACTTTGATTGTATATATTTTAGTTAATTGCATAGATTTTATTTCATATCACATTTTGTGGACATGCAATCTCAAATCGCTTATAAACACCTTTGTACACACTGTAGAATAAAAAGATGTGGCTTTTACTGTATAACTAAAGATGATTATGATCAGAAAGATCATCAACAAGAGAATGTTACACTTAATCAGTTGTTCAGAGCTTTTTTTTCATGAGTTCTTTCTAAAGGCACTGTATTGGTAAGTACTGCTTTGTGAACTACAAATATTGTGGACACTTTAACAAATATTTTTTTTCCATATTTGTGGGTATTCTATAAAGATGTATTAGTGACAGCAATAAAGCAAGCTTTAAAAGGTCATATTTTAAAATTTGCATTTCCACTTTGCTAATACAGTGGCAAAGGGTAATTTTTCTTACCAAACTAATTCCCACAATGAGACTTTTTTCTGTGATTGATGGTCACTTGGCAAGTTCAGAACAGTTTCCAAGAAATGTTGTCTTTCCTTATCAGCATTTATAGTTTGAAATAATGCAATTAAATTGCTTTCATCCTGTGTTTCTCTTCAAATGTAGAAAAGCAATTAAGTGTTAGCTCTTCTCTCTTGTAAACATACTTCCTCTGACCTTTAGAAAAGGGAAAGGAGGCAGTTTTTATTTGTCAAAAAATAAATACCATATTCTGCAAATAATTTAAAAATAATTTGCATAACAATATCATGATGTATATGTATACTATCTATCCAAAGATCTTTTGCAGTATTGTAATAAGACATGGATTCATCTGCCATGCTACTGTCACCTTACTCTTTACAGAAACATTGATATGGATTACAAATTTTACAATAGGTGTCAGATATAAAGGCAACTGCACAAAATATCAATTTGTATAATGACAACAGAATAACATTCTAATGATATTGGCTTTTTATTTTGTAGCAATTCTAGAAAAGTTTTATGTTTATTAATTTCTTTAAAGACACATAAATAAAAACCTTTCTGGAAGGAAAGCTTGCATGGTTGTTTTGTTTAAATATTAAATGTACCCTTTATATTTCAATTAATAATCTTGCTTACCTTTCTGACAATTACCTTTCTTATTTTAAATTGTTATTTTTTTCTGGTTTTATAAAGCCGTCATAAATGCAGCACATACAACAATATGAATGCAAGATTTTTGACTAATGAAATAAGATGGAGTGGCAGATCTTCAATTCAGACACACAGCATTATGAGAAGGATGACTTTCATGTTTACATTCAATGTAGAGTTTTCCAGAAAGTAACTGTTAATAATATTTTGGCAAACAATACACACATTTTGTACATTTTAACCATACGAATGTACACTGGACATGAGGATCATGTTGATATAAGTTACATATCATTTTTTTTTACTTTTAGCTGTGGTTGTTTTTCACAATGATTGACACTGTCCAGAGTTGGTCGCTTATTGATCCCATATACTGTATGAGAATCTCTCTGATGCACTTTCTTCATGAAAAAATGAGAATATTTTTTTTTTCTCGGTCACTAATACAGACTACATGTAGGAAGTAAAATTAAAAAAATATTTCTTTTTGGAGTATTAATTTATGGAATTGACATACTGTATAGTTTTACCATTGTCTATAGTTTTTACTTATTTTTGTTAGGTGAGAGTTTAGTTATTACTACTAAATGCACAGAGAACCAATCACTGCCTCGCATGTTTACAAAGTTTAAATCATTGAAACTTACACTTTAAACACATAATTAAACATATTTAATATTTATTGATGGTTGTATGTTATAATGCTTTTGCCATTATCATTTTAATGTTTGCTGGATCAGTGTTTTTATTTTTTAAAGACATGGAGGGAGTATTCAACTGATATACAGACTCATTGGCAAATCGCTCAGGGCTTTTAACCCGAACATCACAAATGACTATTGTATTTCAAAAGAGAACAACAAGAACTTGTTTTATGGAGAGGCACATATTAGAATCAGAACTGCTCAAAAGTCAGAGCACTTTAACAAAGGAGGGAATCAAAACAAAAGACTACACATATATACAGGGAACAATTGCGCTGAGGACATATTGAGTGACAGACAAGGTAAAAAAGCAGTTGAATCTTCGTAGATGTTGAAACTCTACAGACAAAATGATGGAGCAGCTGCTAGTTCATCAGACTGCTGCAAAAAAAGAAAACAACAACAACAAGAATAGGAGAGGGAAAACTATTAAGTTTTACTCCAAGAAAGAAGTGAAAATCATACAAAACATTTCTAAAAAACACTATATTCATTTAACTATACTTAATCAAGAAAACTGTAAGAATTAATCAATAAAAGAGATTGAGAACAGCATCTTGCTTCATATGTCACATTAATTAAACACTTTAAATAAATATAATGTTTTAAATACTTTTTACATATGATGCTGAAAATGTTTATAGATGACACTTTTACAAACTACACAATTAAGCAGCGATTTACATGGTTAATGAAAATGCAGACATAAAAGTTATAAATGTTATGAATACACTCAATTTTCTTTGTTTAGAGTATCTTGTAAGAACTGTATAGACAAGTAAATTTCTCAGAAATATAGTAACCTTAGTTATTCAATTAACATATTTAACTTTAACAGGCAGTTAACTCACTGGCGCTGAAGTAAATTTATATGTAAACAATTAACACAGCACACTAAAACATAAAGATTGAACTTACACTGCTTTATTTAACGCGCACTATTCGTAAGCAGGTCCAGTTCGGCACCCGTCACACAAGAAGTCCTTTAAGGTTCTGTCCTCAGTTATTTGCTATACTGCTTTTACATGCTTCCCCCTGGACATATTACTCATAGATTTTGACTGTACTATCATTTTTATGCTGAAGACATTCAGATCTATTTCAGAGTTAAAAGTGAATGTTCATCAGAGTTTGCTCAGCTCATAACTTGTCTCGGTGAAATTAAAACCTGGATGAAACATAACACTTTAAAATTAAACTTCAGCAAAACCAAAGTCATAGTGTGACAGTCCAGGTCAGTTATATGCTCCCTGGTTGCTTCCAGGAGCCTCTTGAACCCGGACCCATCGATAGTCATAAATCAAGAGGAGCCAATCAAATGAGGACATGCTAGCAAGGGGTCGGTGCAAATGTGCCAAGTATTTTTATTAAAAACAATCCAAAGTCTTTAAAAGTGCAGTGCAAGTTCCTCAAGAAATAAATAAAAAATCCATTAAAATGTGAAAATATTGAGGTTGAAATGTTCAATAAATAATCTACTAAAAATAAAGTTAAAATACTAGGCAGGTTTTTCCAGTTAACACTGTCATGAGCCCCAGTGCCTCTTCCTAAAATCTGGCGTCTCTTCAGCTTATCCTATCAGGACCTTACAGCATGAGGAAATGCTCGTCGGCAGGTTTGAAGTCTTACTGCCAGTCCGTCGACCTCTGTAACACTTCCCTTCAAACTCCACATACGTCTCCCTTTGCTAGTCCATCAGCTTCAGAAAGGAGACTCCTACTCCTCTATGTTATTCTAAGGCGCTCCCCTTCTCCAGCCCCTCACTTGAATGAAAGCATGTCACTCTCTTCCTTAGGGGTATACTGACCACCTGCCTCCACTCTTTACCACACGGGCTCCTCACCAGTCTTGCTTCTTTCTTCTCCTGTAACCTCTGTTCTTTCTTTCTCTCTTTGATCTGTTCTGTCTTTTTTCCCATCTCTGCTATGCAGGCTTTCTATATACTGTCCGATTGGGTGCAGGTGCTGTTTTGAATAAGGCACCTGACTCACCCGCTCACATTTGCATGTGAATGTATGATCAGTCAAGCACCCCAATCAGCCTTGGTGTCACTGCCGGCATGTGTACATCTCGCACCTGTTCTGAGCCTGCACGCTCCAGGACCTGATCATTTATTTAAAAATCAGGCTTCGCTACGGACCTGCTGTCACACATGGTAATTGGCACTAAAACTTAGCTTAAGAAAATGAGCTCCTTTTCAGTCATTCTTGCTGACATCATCAGTCTGTCTTCTTCTGCTAGGAATCTTGGTGTCATTTTTGATTCCACCTTTTCTTATTCTACCTACATAAATCACATTAAGAAGCCATCTTACTTTCATCTTCATGACATGTTCCGTGTTAGCTCTTTCCTCTTCTTTTTTGATGCTGAGGAACTTGCCCATGCTTTTATTACATCCCATTCAGCAGTCCAATGCTGCTCAGATTCACACCATTGAAGGGACAGTGATTTCTTTCTTTTTTTGTACCCAGCCTTGGCCTGACCCACACTCACTCACAGACAGACACACAAAATCCAATAAATCAAATAAAGGAATGAATACTATATTATATGGACAGTAAATATAAACAACAAATAATCAGATAACCCCCCCTTCCCCTGTGGTGATAACAAATACAACACACAACAATAAACACCTAACAGTAAATAACCATGACAATCTCCATGAATCTGTCCCAATGTAGAAGTAACATAAAAGTGGTATGGAGCAAAAAATGACGATCCCGGGAACAGCCTTCCTTAAAGTAATGCATTGAACAGTCCTACCATTAGTCCTGATGCGGCGAGGGGTGAGATTTAGGGAGCACTCATTCAGATGAAGCACAGTGACCAATCCAACACTACTCACACAACAGGCAGGCACAAGATAGTCCATATATACTTACAGGATCATGATCCAGGGTATAAACAATATTCCACAAGGGCTTGGGCAGGCGAGACAAATGGGTGCACAGAAGCAAAGACAACGGCCTCCTTTTTAAGATTCCCACTAGCCCCTCTTGTCCCCAGCAGCTCCTGCATTCTCTTCAAATGTCCAACCAGGGAAATACCCTCGGGGCAGCTGGGAAGAGGAGTCCTTTAAGTTGTAACACTGCTACAACCATATCAACTACTGTCAGGTGCCTTTTCTAATCTTTTATCACAGCTCCAGTTGATTTAAAACTCTGCTCCAAGAGTCTTTACACAGACCTGCAACAGGAAGACATAACAGTCACCCTTCTCTGCTTTCAAAGGCTATTTTGTCTTACAGGATTAAATATAAAATTATACTACTAATCTGCAAAGATTTAAATGGTCTTGCACTGGACTACATCAGTAACCTTCTCCATCACTATGCTCCTGCGTGCCTTGTAAGGTCCACTGATTCTGGTGCTCTATGGGTGACAGATCCTTCAGCTCCACTGCACTCAGATTTTTGGGACAACCTCCTTTAATTAATGAGATCAACTGACTCAATTAATTCTTTCAAAAAATAACTTTATACTCATTTATCCAGGTATGCATTTACGTTATCCTGACATTCTGACCCATCTTTAAGTTTACCCTCTCTATCCAGATTCTCAGTATGATCTGCGTTTGTATCACAAATTATGTGTTTAGTATTTCTCCTTGTAGTATCTGAACTTTTGTATTTTGTTCTGGTTTATTGTCCCTTATTCTACAATATTTTAATGTTTTGTATATCCTGTATTTATCTTTATTTAATGTTTTAGGTGGATATTATGTGTTGCAAATGTCCTGTTTATCTTTCTGAATTTCTGTGAAGCACTTTGAGCATGGGAAGGGTACTATATAAATGAATTGTATTATTATTATTACCTTCTGGGTGGAACTCATCTAATATTTAAATTAGTACATGTCTTTGCACAAAATCATTCCTACAAAAAAAGATGTAAATTGCAGATCACAGTAGAAAAATAATGGTTGTTGGAAAGTCCCATAACCTGAAAATATCTACAAGTTCTTTCGACGTTATGGGCGGAGTGGTGGCTCCGAGGCTAGGGATCCCAAACCGGCTGGTTCATTGTTTGGTGGGTGAGGCATGGCGTTATAATCAGCGCATGCTCCTAACCTTTTGACTTTGTAAGTTTCTTAAGTGATTCAAAGTGCACATTCTTTGAAACTCAATCTATCACCAGCAATACTTCAGTGTGTCCTTGTGAAGGAGGAATATCAGTGATACGGTCCTTAGAAATTCATATGGTTTGGCTGGTGGTAGAAAAGGTTAAATTATCCTGCATGTGTACCTTATGGAGACTAAGCTCTGTTAGAAGTCTTGCAAGCCTGGACAGCTTCTTTTACATAACGATGTGAAGCAGTCTTATTAACAATGAAACTTGACTAATTTCAGGATAAGCAAACATAATAGTGCCATGTCCCTGTCCTAAAACCTTTGGTACGTAAAGTAGCCAAAGTACATCAGTGGGTACTGTATGGTCTCCAACACCATTTGAACAATCCTACAACAAAGAATTGTGAAAAAGTGTTGAAGTAGACACAACTGCAAAAACCACATTCATAACATTTACACCATCATTTACTGTACATAATCAGGGCAATGGCTGAATATTAAATTCAATTTAAATGGATGTTTGCTATATAAATATGGACAAGCTTAGTACATTCTTCACATTTGCTAATAATTTACTCTTAAAATAACAGCATGTAATATAAATATTCAAATATACATACAAAATACCCCAGTATAAATATATGTTTAAAATTCTACAATTTTTCAGGTTCTTATAGCTCATAATAGATGAAATGTAAGTGAATAGTTTAAAGTAAATTAAGAATAGATGTAAATAATCTCCTTTGTGTAAAAATGCTTTGCCAGTAAGGCTACAACATTTAGAAATTAGGCATTTAGCTAACGTATGCATTATTTTTGGGAAGCCGTAAATATGAATCCAGTATGTGGGTGGCATGATGGAATGTGAACATTTGTGTATTTGGTAATTATTCTTTGGAATACAGAAGCTTAACTAGCATTGGCATCAGTAAAGATAGGGCTTGCTGCTTTCATTATTTATTTAAGTAATAATACAAGTGCAGGAAGCCTGCTGTACTGAATTAAGGAGCTTAAAGGTTTATATAGATGTATTCCTTGATTTGCAAACTGAATTTCTAAAAGTTCTAAAGTTTCACAAATCTTCATAAAAAGAACAAAACTACTGTTTCTCCATTTTGCGAAGTACTTTATAATTTTTTTTACTGTTATAAAAAAGAGTGTACATTCTCTTTGCACATTATATATTTAACACACTGTATATAAATCAAAACTGTCTGTTGACAGAACTACAAATTAAACACCTTTAAAACAAAAGTACAGTTCATCCACACAATGAGAGAAATAAAGGTCACATTTAATAGATATGCATACAGCTCGAACAAAGGTGACAGAATTAAATTAGCCTAACATATTTAATATCTAAGAGTGATCAGTAAAGGGAACAAAACACAGAGTACAGAAAAATGTACCTAAAAAGTTTCACAAATGCAGTACTATTTTCATCAGCTAAACATCCAATATACTTATAAAGCATACAAATAATTTGGTGATACTTTAGTTTAGATACTACAAAAAAGCATGAATTACACAAGTACTCTTTTATAACAAAGCCTCAACAAAGGCTACTTTTGCTTTTAATTACATTTACAAAGCATCAATCAATAGATGTAGACAACAAATAGATTTATTTTTGCAGTACCTAAACTAAAGTGTTACCAATGCTTTTCCATACAGTAGGGGATATCATCCCTGTGTGGGCTTTATCCTCTAACTTTCATCCACTTATTGAGTGTTGGGATAGTAAGACAGATTGTGCAGATTAGCTGGCAGGGTTGAAGGTTAAGTGTTGGAGGATTCTGGGAAGTTCCAAACTAAGACAATTGATTGCTTACAGAATGAAGTGATCAATACCTCTTTTTTCCCCTTTACCACCCCTACCATTCTATAATGTTTATTTTGTTAATCTGTTCTGAAATTCTTCAGGTAAGGGAGACATAAGTTTTAAAGTGAGATTGTTAGATTCACTAATAATAATGCTGAAGAGTGATAAAGTGTTGCATGTTGATTAGCACATGCAAGTAAAAATTTCCATATGCACACACCACATATCTGACAAATACCAAAAAATTCATAATTTACATTTACATAACAATGGGATGAGAAAAATAAGGTGGTGAATTCAAGGATTGTTTGTAAAAGATTTACATTTGGGATACACTTTATCTCATGTTTTAATGTTTCAAGCTAATCAACAGAGGAAGCCATGTTGACAAAGCGGTTACTTCTCAAAATAAACTGAGTTCAAACTGATAACTAATTCCATGCATCTACAATCCACTGAGTGACATAATACTTTTTTGTATTTACATAAAATCTATCCTTAATTTACTTCTTCATCTGGACTCTTCATTTCCTTGATGAAGAACTAATGTTATACTAACAATTGTCATCTAACCAATCCTTATTATAATTCTGAAAACATTTGATGTAGAACATCATAATCTACTCTACACACCAAGACACTGTTGCCTGCCATGAGTACTCATTTACTAATAACCTAATACATGCTGCCTTTATATATACACACTGTGTTTAACAGGATTTGACCTGTATATATATTATAGCAAATACTTAAGTAATGACATTTTCAGAATAATTAATACTTTTTGTTGAACGTTCATACAACATCATGCTTAACGGATTTTGTTTTAATGAAATGTAAATTTCAGTATAACAAACATTTTATCGACCAAAGATGGTCACTGAAAATAATAATGCAATGCAAAAAGTACTTAATGTCATGCCTATACTTTCGCATAGGCAAGACTCAGCAAGAGTGTAGTCGCAACATCACATAGCTGAATTCTAAGTTAGAGCTCCATTGAGCGTGAGTAGTTGTGAAATGTGTGGATGGGACATGAACGAAAACAAAAATAGAAGCGTGTTTGTATTTCTATAAAAAAAAGTTACATCTAACGTCTCAATTTCAAATAAAACATTTTTGCTGTTTTAGAAGCACTGTTTTTTGATACAGGTAATGACAAGCTTGGGTCATGGAGTTGCACGAGAGACAGGAAGGTGAGTCCAGGTTTCCAAGGAAAATACTTTATTACTGCTGTGGTGTATGGCCAGCCATTTATCCCGGCCAATACCACCTAGCCGCCAGGTGGAGCCTTTCCTGCAGTATGGAGATTCCCCGAAGACCAGCAGGGCATCATGGACATTACAGTTTTTATACACAGCCCTGCTGGATGCCATGGGGGAAACTAGGAGACGCTGCAGGGGGGAACAACAGTTATTTATCTTACGCCCCGGAAGTAAGTCCGAGTCACATGGACAAGGGGAATGACGTGCTTCCAGGGTGAAGAAAAGGTGTTTTTACCTGACCCGGAAGTGATACAAGATCACATGGACTGGGGATTGGGAACACGTCCGGGTCAGGGAATATAAAAGGACTCTGGGAACTCCAGACGACGAGCTCAGCTGGGTGGAAGGGTGGCAACGCGTCTGGGAGTTGGAGGATTATTTATTGATTGTGATTATTGTTGATTTATGAGTATAGTGGAGGAGAGGGTGCTTTGTGCACTGTGGCAATATAATAAAGTCATCGTTTGGACTTTTACCTGGTGTCTGGAGACGTGGACAGGGGTTCAAGGGAGCAATAGCGCCCCCTATCTGTCACACTGCATAAAGAAGGCAGGTACAGTCTGAAGACTTCATTCAAAATATGAGCTGCTACTTCAGCACTCAAGCACACAAGATAGTAGCCGCGTCACCTACTTTAGTTGCCATCTTCAAATTAGAAGATCACCATCAGCTTGGAATCACCGCTGTGGCAGACCAGGGGCCATATGTATAAATGTTGCGTACAAACAAAAATGTTGCGTAAGAACATTTCCACATTCAAATCGCGATGTATAAAACCTAAACTTGGTGTAAAGCCACGCACATTTCCACGGTAGCTCATTGTCGTACGCAACATCCGTGCTTGGTTTTGCAGACTGGCGACACCCAGCGTCAAAGCAGTGCTACTGTTTCTGTGTAGTTATCCTTTCTTTTTTAGATCCACATCCCTGACACGGCTTTATAAATACACTGAAATTTACCACATATTGTTTATTAGTTTAATGCATCTGATTGTAATTAACCTGTAACAATATAATGGTCCACAGAATGGTCAAACTATTCCAAATACCATAACTGCTTTAGTGTTGTTACTCACACTGCATCTCGGATCCCACATCGGATCATCTTTTTCTATATTACTCTCACTGCACCACTTGGAGTATTTATATCACTGTATCTAATTGTGAAACACAATTGTGATCGGAAAGAGAATTATCGGTATACAGCATCAAGCACACGCTGCCTCAGCAATGCTGTCTATTGAACTGCTGTCATATGAAAAATGCTTCAGAGCCTTTCCTGTATGGACCTCGCAGTTCGGAAACAGTTTCATCCCAAAAACTCTAAACGCACTCAATCAGTCCATCAAGTGCTCCTTGTAGAACTGTTTGTATTTATTAGTACAATCACCTCACTGTAAACTTGCACTACAATTATATTATTGCATAACCTGAGCCACTTTATAAAGCGGGGATTTACATATGATAATATCATTTTTAAGATAAATGCAGCAAAATATGTTATATTATACAGATAAAACTTTAACTTTAACTACATAGTGTTCCATTCACGGATTGTTCCTGCCTCGCACTGCATTCTTACTGGTGCTGACGCAACACTGGAAGGATAGATGGATAGAATAATTCAACATGTACTACGAAGATATCTCGATGTTCCTTAAAAGTTTTGAAGAATCGGCGTTCTAACCTTACAGATGGCTTAATGTCTATTACAGAGCTGATTGTGTGGTGATTGGGTATTTGGAGAAAGAAAAGTAAGGACAGGAATTGGAGGTTAGTATATTTGAAAGAGACAGTACGGCTGCAATAAAGTATTTCATCGAAGGTAGCACACAGTGCAGCAAGCATCTTGCGTGAGACATGAACAATCACTGCACCACTGTGTTCCCATGTTTAATAACATGCTTTAACTCCTATCATCATGAAAATGATATCACGTATACATCTCAGTATTTTAATTATTCAGAGAGCTGTAATATCACGAATGTAATGGATTCTGTGTCCTGTCGGAGGAAGAGAAAGCCCGGAAGCACGTAGTGATTCACACACATAGAACACATAGAAGATCAAATACAAAACAAAGCATTTAACGTGCTACTTTAGTTACAATGGGATTGAGAATCTAGTAAATTAAATGATTTTAAGATTAAGTTTATGATGTTCTACTTTAATGACAAAATAAACTACATGATTAAAATGGAAATTTAGAGATTAAAGTTGACATTTCATGCTTTTTCCCCACTGTGTGCCTTTTTTTCTCTGTACCCTAATAAGCTTTCATATGACACTCAGACAGTGGGCTACAACTTGCCTTTTCATGGCGACTTTGATATCTGACAACTTCTTTTTTATTTCGGGCACTGTTTGACTTTGTGAACATGAGCTTTCGAGTTCCTCCACCACGCTATGTCACTCGATCAACTTCCTTTTGTTGTTTATACCACTGTTTAAACCAACAAATAGTACGTTTTTATTTGCCTCCACTTGGTATTCGTTGAAATTCTTCTATTTTCCCCCCATGCTTTTGCCATTGCCTTTTCACAGAAGGCTGAGCTTAAAGACTATTTATATTGATTTGCATATTCAAAGAGACGTAATTCTGGGAGGAGTTGGAGCAGGACAGAAGACGCGTGCATGTGCGTTACTTTTCACGCTGACCGGGATTTATGTAGCAGAAGAACGTGGAAGTTGGCGTACACTCAGATTTATGCATCTGGATTTTTTTGTGCATAAGCAAATTTCCACTTTTGTCCGTACGCCATGTTATAGTGTGAATTCTACGCACGGTGTTATACATGAGGCCCCAGGAGAGTGCAAGGAAGAGCAGGTCAAGCACGTTACATGGTAAGACTGATCGTACAGAGGACAGCTGATTATTTTGTTGTTGGTATACTGTTTACCAGACGCAGCAGAACAGCTACAGAGCTGTCCTTGTGCCGTTGCTGTTAGGGATGGCGAATCACTGGCGACCACAGTCACAATAGCACACTTATTTTCCCCATATCCGTTATCAAGAAATTTCCATTTAAACAAAATATTTTTATAGTCCCATGAATTTTGAATTTCGTTAAAATGGGATTCCACCTGTATGTATGTATACACATGTATATATTGTCATGGGCGGCCGCGGCCATAACCCAATCGGGACACCAATGGAATGGATGGACCATCACTGAGGCAATACTTCCCCTCGAACAATAGAGGGCAGCCCTCCTTGGCAGCTGTGGCACCACTAATTCCTGTAGGGCACACTGGGAGTTGGAGTTTGGTGCAACCCTGTTGGGTTCCTGTGGGCCACTAGGAGGAGCTGCACAGCCTTATAGTGGACTTCTGCCACACCTGGGAATGATTCCATGTAATCTTGATGAGCCACCAGGAACACTCCCAGGACGTGAATAAGAGGAGCCGTCTTAGCCCATTCCAAGAGCCAGAGTCAGGAGGAGGTGGATGAAGCTTGCCAGAGAGGGAGGAGAAGCGAAAGGATGGAAGAGAAGAGAAGAGAAGGGGAAAGAAAAGAACAGAAAAGAAGATAATAATAAAAGGACTGAAACTTGCACTGTGAATGGTGCTTAGGTACTGTGCTGTAGGGAGAGAGAAAACACTCCCCAATTGTAAATTAACCATATGTACTGTGTGACAACTTCTGCCTGCCTATCTGTGTCAGGTTAGGGTGGCTGTATGTGCCCTGGCGGACTTCAAAATTATATATATATATATATATATATATATATACACACATTATATTTATTTTGTGTGTGTGTGCTATCTTTAAATTATTAATGATATGAGGAAAGCACTTTATGTAAAAAGTAAGATATTTGGAAATGATTTAAGTATATATTTTAAAATTATCTTTAATTAAAGTACAGATGTCTCTACATGATTTACAGATGTACTTTTGATATACTTTGAAATCATCTCCTCATCATTTAAACATCCATCCATTCATTATCCAACCCGTTATATCCTAACCACAGGGTCACGGGGGTCTGTTGGAGCCAATCCCATATTTGTAAAAAAGTTACAGGCAGTGATATTTTATGACTGAAAATTTTTGCAGGTAGAGAGAGACACTGTTAGAAGGGACGGGGCAATCCTTAACAAGCGATGCAGAGGAAGTGTATTTATGTGTGCGTGTATATGTGTGATTGAGAAAGAGTGAGAGAAAAATTGATTTTCTCAAGCACATAAAGAGCAACACTTAAAAGACTAGTTCCTCTGCTTAAATCCATCAGCCTGGGTATGTGGGCTTCAAAGTTCCTGGCTTGGATTGGCTTACAGAACTAGGGAAATTGATTTGTTGTAAAATGAAATCTCACACATGAAAAAATAGGGTTGAGGCCTCCAAGAATATTATGAAGCTGGCCAAGACCTTCACTAGCCAGGTAAGAAAAGTTTTAACCCAATCTAGCTAGATCTCCAACTGCTAGCCCCAGGCTTCTGGCCTAGCAGGTATCACAAATGGGGAAAATGGTTTTAGAGTTCAAAATGTCACAAAAATATCAGAATTCTTCATAAGAAGGAGAAAACCATGAAAACTCTTGCTTCTAATGAAATGACAACAAGGATTCATACATTTATTCACAAAAAATTTGAAAATAAGTTAAAAGCATCAAAAGAGCAAAAAATAAGAATTTTATAAAGCAAACAAATCCCAAAACACAATCTAAGAACCATATTCCAAGACACAGAGCAAAATAGTTACAAAAACATTAAATCCAATGAAAAAACAATACTTATGAAAAGCTCCAAACAACCTCAATGAACCACAACTGGATCTCTCTGGTACTTAGCCATATAGCCATATACTGTATAGAGGATGAATCCACTAGCAGTGACATCAGGGTGGACTAGCCTCCTAGGGCTTCACCGGCAAAGGACATGGAAAATAAGAACATTTAAAGAAACTACATAAATTACTTTAAATACAACAAAAACAACAGTAAAACATAATAATCAAAAATCTGATCTAACACATAACAGATGTGTCCTGGCCACTTCCCAGCAGCGTCTATGTTTCAGAGGTTTTGCACAATAAAGAAATGAAATCAGTCAATCCATTTAATAAACCTACTTCTCCAGAACAGGGATATTTGAAGGCCGATCCCTATCTCAGTAAGCATCAGGCGTAGGGCAGGAACAGTCCTCGGAGAGGTTGTCATTCCATTGCAGGAAAAGGGACCTTTACTACAAACATTAATTCCACGTTCATCAGTGACAGATGTATTGTCAACTAGTGTGTCATTTATCAAACTAATTGTACAAAATTTGAAAACCCAAAAATAGCAAACAGTAAAATTGCCAGTGTTAAATTAACTTGTGCAGTGATAAGGAAACCATTTAAAAGTTGACCCATATTTACATTAAATATAACACTGTACACCAACACCACTTTGACAGAGGGCCATGTTAGAATATACAGTATATTCATAAATTTTCATTTTTGTTGTTCAGTGGCCAAAGTGCCAAATTGCAATGTACATACATAATCAACATTATTCATTATAATGATGATGACTAATCCTAAAACAGTGAGACAAGCAAGTTCACGCACTCTTTAAATTACATCACAAAAAGTTAATCAATGGGTCACTTAAAGAGGTCTAGCTTTCACACACCAAAGCAGAACTCAAAGTTTAGGATGCACATGCAGATACAGAAGTAAACTATGCCAAGAATACAGCAGAGTACAAGGGCCTGCCCGAACAACCTGTAAACAGGCTAGCAGTGCCAGATAAGCAATTACATTGAGTATATCATGGAAAATTAGTCATCATAATCAAAATTTTCAAAGTTGAGCTTGCTACAATATTTTAACAATATGTCACATTACTGAGGTGAATTTACCACTTAATTTTTGCAAACCAATGCCATCTAATGCAGAAATGCCCCAGGTTACAAGTATCACTTCCTTTTTACTTAATATCATGAAAGGAATTACACTTCACTTCCCTTTATTTTATTTTAAGATAAAATGAAGTGAGAATGGTATGTTATTGCATGATAATCTTTTAAATAATAAACAGAGTATTTGGATCCCAATATCATTTTGTTAAATATGCCCAGGTGTGCAAGGTAAAATGACAGAATGCAACAACATTCTGTCAGCTTACAGCCATCCAAGGTAGACTTGAAGATTAAGCACTTCAATAGTACTCTATTTCATGGCTGTTTTTTAGGTGCATCTGTTTCTCCACTGAACATGCAGCAGAAGAACCTCTGCCAAAGCATGTTTTTTTGAAACTCATGAACCTCAGTCTAACTAAACAGCTACATAATTGTAGAAGCCCTTGGATTCAGCTACTCTAAAAAGCACACTGGCTTCAAAACTACTATATTTGTTATAAAGGTGAGATGATTGGCAGCTTGGATGTTCTAGAAAATGTGTTGTACAGCAGCAGCACCCTCAAATGCCTGATTTTAAATAAACAGAAAAAAAAACAATAACTGAGCTTATTTAGTTTCATTGATTGCTTTGGTGATCACTCAGCTTGGGATGGCAACAGATGATCAAGCCAACACCAACTTATCCAAAAGCTTAATACAGAAAATAAAAAAACGTTCTTACAAAGAAATGGAATGGCAAGTGTAAAAAGGCTACAACTTTCATACAACTTTCTTGTTTGCAGCACCCACACTACTTATTTTCTTGAACCCCTCACATACCATTGTTCATCTCAGTATTAAAAAAAGAAACTGTTTTTGGAGTCATTATTTGCTTTCAGAAGTAGCTTGCTACTGAGGCTTCTATAACTGTGCTACTCTTTTAATAAGTAGATACATGGGGATTCTTCAACATGTGTGCTTAGATGTGTTACCATTCAAAACTGAAAACAATATTTCCTGCAGGTGGCATGGCCATGGACATTTGAGGGTGTTTTGTGTATAAAGCAAGTATTATTATTAAGTATTTTACGCCATTACATACAGTGCTGCTCATTTCAAGTAATATATAATTTTAAAACAGAATACCACATATAAAATGCTGTTAATGTTGTTGCTTTTTCATGTGGCTGTGTGTGTCTCTCTTTACAGGAAGCACATTTTACATTCTATATTTTTTATACATTTTACATTCTATATTTTTTAAGACATACCACACACACAGTCAAGTAAAGTGAGAATCTAAACACTTTTTCATGATTAATATTAATTTATATAAATAACTGGATAAAGGCCGAGTACTTCGAAAATGTATCTTTTAGTTAAACAGGAAATTATTTAATGATACTTATAATTAATTTACAGAAATCTTTAAAGGAGGACTTAATTTAAAGAGTTCTAGTGATCATTTAAAGATATCGTAAATGGCTAAAGATGGTAACATATCTTTTAATAATGTGTTTAGATAAAAAATTGCTATGTCAGATATCGTTTAGAGCAGGCATGTCAAACATGCAGCCTGCATGACAGTATAGTTAGCACTGAACTTGTACAAAATGATTACTATCTTTTGTGATTGAATCATTCTGCATCTTCGGCGTTACTTATTGACTTTTCTTACTTCTGCCTTCTGACAAAAGCACGTTTTCCCATGGCATTACGGTACCGGAAACGTCATCTGTTAGTATAGCCATGAGCCTTGACCATAGTTAATGAGCCGCAATGTCACAACTGAAGTGCTAGGCTGCAGCAGCGGGCAGCAGAGGCGGCTTTAGGCATGTGCAAACTGTACACCTGCACAGGGCCGCCACGCCAATATATATTGAATATAAAACACAAAGAGAAAATAACGACACAGTTGACGGCAATGTGGCCGAAAAACATTATGTTTCTTGTTAATTAGTACGCTGTATTTACTAATGGCGCTAGAGTCGGAGCAGTAAGCTATATGTAGTATTATAACGTTCTGCCGTTATGAGAATATCATGGGCCGCCACTTGGTTTTCAAGTTACGGACACGCGCATATACAGTAGAAGCGTGTCATGAGCACAAGGCGGCTATGCAGTGTCCGCAACAGACGTGGCCATCCGCCGGGCATAAGATACCATACTGACATTGGTGGGCAAAGGGGCCACTGATTCTTTCTCTGCCCACGGCCACCACGAGCCTAGAACCGCCCCTGCTAGGTTACACTACTGGCTGAACTGACCATCACAAGTAGTAATAGCCCACATATTTTCACGTTTTTTTGCTCTAGTTTTAAGTAATTTTGTGCTAGTATTGTAACGAACAGTTAGTGCAGTCTACAGCTGAAGATCTGAAGTGGACGCGAGAAGTTGGTGAGTTGATTATTAACATATTTTTGTGATTTTGAATTTGTAAAATTAGTGTAGGTCAGGTGGCTTTTTGCATATTGGCTTATTTTACAATATAAACTTTGAAGTAAACTTAGTAAAGTAAAATTTGATTTTTGGAGGATTTGTTTTCCAACTTGAATTACTGAGCAATGAATTCAGTGAGCGTTTTCATGATTTCAGTTCACACAAACAGGACTTTGCGCAGTTCTCTTATAACGTTGCGCCTGAGAATATCCAAATGGAGTTGACTAAACTGCAGTCAGATTCTATTCTGAAGGCAAAATACAACTTAGTTGGTGTGCCAGGCTTGTATGCTTACCTGCCACCCTCGTATGTGCAGATCCGTAAGTTGGCATCGAGAGTACTGTCTATGTTCGGAAGCACTTACCTTTGTGAGCAATTGTTTTTGTTAATGAAAGCTACCAAAACCCTACATCGCTCAAGACTTACTGTTGAGCACCTTTCATCCCTCATAAAAGTTGCAGCTGCACAAGATTTCAAGCCTGATATTGACGAACTGGTTACTAACAAGAGATGCCAAGTGTTGCAACAAAAGAAATAGATCTCACGTTGTAAGACTCCTATATAAGCAATGAATATAATATAATAATATAAGGACCTAGCTAAGAGGCTAAGACTTTAATTGTACACTGTTGTACAGAGATTGTATGGAAATAAATTGCTTTTCTTTAAACTTTAAGTGTTACATTTTTTAAAGTTTTCAGTATTGAAAAGAAAGCTACAGTAACTTTGTATAATAGTATAACAGTATTTGTTACAGTGCAGCCTGCTGATGCACGTATGGCAGTCGAAGCGGCCCACCAATGGTGTGAGTTTGACATGCCTGGTTTAAAGATATCATAAAATGACGTAAAAGTATGTTTGAATTCAATTTATGAAGATATTGTATCTTAAACTGCTTGGTATTTATCATAATTGTATTTGAGTTATAAGTTTGAGATATATTTAAATATTTTAAGATATCTTTACATGCTTTTATAGATATTTCTAAATGATAGTTTGGGTTGCCATAGAAATATATGCATGTCTGTTGTGATGCCACACTTTCTCATAGCAAGAAACCCACACAAACCTCAATACTGTGACCAGGGAAAAAAATAACATTATGGGGCCACATTCTTCTATAAAACTAAATAGATGGTTTATGCTGTATATTGACTTCTCTACTGTTCTAGACACAGTGTTCTTGGCAAATTACTTTCACAGTTTTATTTTGTATAGCACTCTTCACTGAGTGTTGTGTAAAAGAGGAATTGAAAAGCAAAGTCACGGTCCTAGAGACCTTGGCTTGCTGGCCACCTACCCACTCCTGGGTTTTCTATTCTGGAGTCTGTGCTGCTTTCCAATTGATTATTCCAATGACCCTTTATCCAACATGACTTTTACATAAGCAGGAGATCAGCCTGGCAGTAGAGCAGTTGCAACAAGTGCCATAACCAAATACTGAGAAGAGAAAAAGAATAGAGAAGAGTTAGTAACAGTTTAAAAATATTGTACTACTTATATTACTGTACAAATCACTAACAAACAGAAATGCAGTATTTACAGCTAATCAGCATCTCTAGTCAGTGTTTGCTAAACTAAAGTAGTTAGTCTTCAGCCTAGATTTAAAAGCCTGAAATTGAAGGGGTGTCTTTAATATTAGCAGGCATGTCATTCCACAGCTTCTGGGTCCTGTAACTAAAAGCATAACCTCCTACTGTTATCTTATTAATCTTTGGAATCTTAAGTAGGCCAACATCTTGAGGTCTCACTGTTTGCTTGGGTTTGTAAGGAATGATAATTAAGTAAGTTATGATGCCCTTAGAAAAAAAATAACATGCATGGGAAATGAAATGGGAGACGCAGCTGAAGTCAGTTGAAAAATTCTCAGAGCTCAAGTGTGTTTATCTGGGTGTGAGGTGCCTGAAGTTGTATAGGGTAAATAATATATCGTTATTTGAAATACATACATTTCATGTGTTTTCCGTGTCTACAAAGATCTGTGTAAATGAAGGATGACAGGAAATGCAAGGCAGGAAATGCTGAACGTATTCCTAAAACAGGAAATATTAAATTGTTATACTAGTAATGACGTGAACTGTATAATGTGTGAACACTTTAGTCCAAATATCAAATAAACGTGCGCTTTTATTCAAGAATATAACCATCGGAAAAAAAAAAACATTCAATTTACATCTTGCTGTCAACATGTTGCCATAACTAAAGCTAAAATGTCAATCAACAGACAGTTGATATGTATTCTTTGATGGTGTAGAGGTAAGAACTGCTGCCTTATAACCAAAAAGTTCAAGGTTTGACTATGGTCGCTCTGCGTGTTGAGTAGTGAGCTGCTATTATTATTACTATAATAAAAACATACATTTGATTTGAGTCTATAACACCAATTGTAAATTTTGGCTACTTCTAAAAGTTAGCGCTATTTTTTATTTAGTTTTATTCTGTCAATAAAGTTAACGTGGTATAACAAACTTCCCTCTCTGAGTTGATGCCGTTTATCTCCATTATTTTAATAAGTGCAGCAATGACCACAGTTGGTGCTGTGGTTGATGCCTGCTCAGAACTATTTTTTGTACTGGCAGTCAAAGATACCAGTGCAGAACATGTGAAAAATAAGAGAATTGCTGCGATTTCATCTGGCAATGTTTTGTTGAGAACTGTGTTTTGAGTTACAACCCAGGGCAAAGACTTTTTGAGTCTGTGGTTATAAAGCTTATGGAACCGTTTCTGGACAAAGGCAGAACCATAACAACAGACAGCTTCTTCAGAGCGCTTTCACTGGCTAATAGACTGTTGTACCGTAACACAACTTTGCTTGGTACCATAAGTAAAATGGGACTTACACCTGCAGCAAAAGTCACTTCAGTACATGAGCAATTCCCCACACTAGTGTTTAGATCTGGCAGTGCCATGCTGACGGTAAAGGATGTGTTATCATTACCACTATTTTTCCATTATTGGCCATTTCTGATATTTTATGTATATACATATTTGTTTTTCAGCTCTACTTCTTTTTATTACTACTCAGGTGACTTCATTTTGTTATTTGGCTTTGGTGTGGTCACCATCATTTTGTGTCAATGCTGGTTGCAACTAAGTTGTTTATGGTTCCTAGGCTGGTTTCCCATCATATGACTAAAAGTCTTATGGCACTTTATGTTTTAACCCCGTCTAGTGTTTTTCCTTCAAAACATTTAGGTAGGGATTTGTCTTTTGTTAGTTTTTATTTAGAATCTGCTGTGACACCCCATGCCCACAGCCAAGCGCAATTTACTTTGCCTATCTTGTAGTTCATGACAATCACCAGTGAGATAATGAGGTACACCAACAACTGCAGAAGTAGCACAAAAATAAAACTGTCATTAAAAAAAGAAGCACATTTTTTCCACTCAAAATATAAGCATGCACTTCTTTTATACAACCAGTGTTCATATTGGGTCCCACACATAACAAATTACACTACGCAACCTCTGCATGGCCATTGAATACCAGGCTGACAGCTTCCCCTCTCTGTCCATTGATTGTGCAGGTCTCACAAATCTGATGCACACCCATAAAAACCTTAATCCCATGCTCTTTCTGTGTCACTGTCATAGTAACACAACACCCTGCACCAATCCACCCCAGATTAGTGTACATGCAGCTAGCTATTATCTCCATCCGTAATTTTGCTAAAAAGACACAAAATCTTACCAACCTTGAGTGCTCTGTGACGTTTTCGTCATACTTGTTTTTGCCTGCTTTTTGACCACCCAGTTTAGGATTACATTTGAGTTGTTTTTTTTATCCACTTTTTGGCCTCTTTGTCTACCCACTGACCATACTCTGAATTTACCCTACTCACCAAAACCCATTTTAATCTTCTGGTTATTTCCTAAGTATTCTACCATGTGTGCACCTTTAATTCTTATGGTATTCATTTCAGAAAGACTGCTGGTGAAAACAGCACTTACAGTGTAACAGAAGTCTTTGAGGGTATTGTCCTAATTATGATTTCACAATCTAAAGAAGGCAAAACAAAGAATTTTTCTGAAAACCTACAGTGTCCATATATTAACTCATTTGAGCGAATCAGGGATATTCTATAATGGATGACCACAAACATATTAAATGTGTGCTTTTTAGTAAAACCAATATTTTTACTAGCTACACATTGTAATTCAGCTGTTTCTAAAATATTCTGAATTATGTCTAAAATTATTCGAATAAAATATAAACATTTTATAAATGATTTTACCAGTAGAATTAAATTAAATTTACCCTAGTGAGATAGATAGAAACTTTACCTATCACTCTAATTAATAAAATTGCAGATTTCAATAATTAGAACAGGAGCAAAAATAAATTGAGTTTTTTAATGAACATTCCCTGATCTGGACTGGAATAATCAGTGTTTAAATTTTAATCCTATGGACTTCACTTTCAGCTTTTGAAAGTCAATGCAATTCCAATTACAAGGATATCTTTAATAGAATTATTTAATAGACATCAATAAATCTTTCTATAATATATTCTTTCAGAAAGAAAGATAGATAGATACTGGTGCCCCATCTAAGTTTGATTCCCAGTGATGACAGGATAGGCACCAAGGCCCTGTAACTCTGAACTGTATAAATCAATGGGTTAGAAAATGGATGCATGGATAGAAGCATATCATAAAAAATAAAACATATTTTTGGTTATTAGCTGGACTTGTCAGTAGCAGCACTAACAACTGTGCCAATACGCAAATATAGTGTATAATAGTGTAATGGGAGATTTTGGAGAATACAACTGCACCTGCATTATAAGGGTGTAGGGCCAGGATTGGGCCAGAAAATATGCTAGTGCGTGTGTTTTGTTTAGCAGGGAGGCACAATAGTCTATCTACAGCCACAGGAACAGGTGGGAATGGGTAACTTGGATTTGCCCTGGACATTTAAGTCAGGGTAGCAAGTCAGATCTACAGGGAAACGGTTAGGCATTCCCTGAGACTCTCCAGACACCTGACATGGCCCAGGAAAGAACCTGGAAAGGACTGCTTAGGGATTTAAAAGGCCCTTTCAGGCTTAGAGTGAGGAGGAATATTGTATGTAAGACCACATAGATGTGGATTGTTATCCTGCCAGGCAGAATAGCAGGCAGCTATGTACAGTAGTTAGGCCCTGAGAGACAGCAGATTTGTTGTTTTCCCGTAATAGCGAGTGCCTTGTTGCCCCTCTACATTTCTGTGTAATTGTGCTGTTTTTGTAATATGCATTTCTCTCGTTTTATATTTTTGGTCACTATAGGTGTTTCGGGGTCTGGAATCTGCTAAGGGGCACCCCCTCCAAGATACAATATATTGTGAGACTTTGCAGAGGGGTGGGGGGTGGGTTATCCGTGAGCACTGAGGGCGTTTAAAAGAAGATGTGATGAGCAGCACGGCAGGCCGGACTTGGCAAAGGAAAGAAGATACTCAGTGTGGGCGTCAAGGTTCTTGAGTAAGGCGATCCACTTTGAAGTGTAAGAGTGGCATTTCTCAAGGCTCACAGCAGGAGTTGATTAGGGGCTTTTTAAAAGAGACAATAAATGGCCCTTTCAAGGACCATTAAACAGCTGCTTGTGTCTGTGTGTTAGTCCTTCTGCTGTACCTCGGGTTGTTACAATATTGTCAGGACTTTCTGCAGGTTAAATATATTCTAGCTTCTTCTGGACAATTTTTTCACATTGCTTCATTGAAAATTCATTCCATTCTCTTTAAATTGCAATGATGATAATGTCACTCTGCATTTAACACTGCATTCGGTATCCATGGAAGCTGTAGTGTTGAGTGTGTTGCTGTGGATGTGCCATTTTATTTACAGCCAAAGAATGTTACTGAATACTGCCTGTACTTGAAAAAAAAATATTTTAAGAATTTGATTTTGCCAACAAAGTACTCTTGATTTTGTTTTCTGGTTCATCCTTTCACAAACGATAGCCTTACCTATCAATCCCCCTTTATGTCAAGAATATATTTTGTGTTTAATGTGTTCCCTTACCTCTGCTGCCTGTAAAGAAAACAAAATATTGTCAAAGATTTATCGTTTTCATGGAAGGGCACTTTTGCTGGTCACATACTGGATATACATTCACACAATTTGCAATGCTTTGAAATAAGTGCACCCCACAAAAAGCAGTATGTCTATTGAAGGATAAGCTTGGTGTTTTTCAAGTCGATGTCATTTCATCTCAATCATGGTATACTGTATATTAGTCTGCCACATGATATTACATTCTAAAGTGAAGCATATTTTATAACTTTTAAAATAGAACTAGCCCAATCTTGCTTTTTATAATGGAGATTTTAGATTCTGGGTTTGTAAAACAAAAACCTTAAACACCTCAGAAAGTCATCCCCAAGCTCCAGTATTTACATTGAAAGTTGATGTCCTGATGTTAATTGTTGTCTTTATTCTTTAGACTACTAGACAATAATTACTGAAAAAAATCACATGATCACTAGCATTCTTTCCCTATATGTAAGGTTATTTCTTTAGTTCACAAAAATTGCCTGCTGCTGCTGCTGCAATGATAATGTGTGGATATGCTTCATTGAGAGAATGCATGCAATCAAGTGATAGAACTACTGTAGATTCCGGAATATAAGCCGAAAATTTCGTCCTAGATTTTTGGCTTGGAGTTTGGGGGTCGGCTTATACAACGAGTATCGTTTCAGATTCAAGATTTCCAGCGCAATGCCGGTTTTGCCGATGAATACGGAAGTAATTAATGATGAAACCACAGAGCTATCTTTCAGATGAAGAAGTAACTTTGCATGCCGGTACTTTAAATTAAATAAAGAATTTATTGAAAAAAGTGTTTTAGTTGTTGATTTTATTAATAAAATTTATAATAAATTATCGGAAAGTTTAAAATAAAAATTTTTGTTTTGATTTACGACCAACATCTTGCGTTACGACCCGAATGCGGTCACGTGTATCCGCTTGCGCGATTGTAAACAAACAACCGACAGCGTTAGTAAGCGTCAGTCGGAGCCCAGATACATGTGTTTGTGGATGTAATTTCGGTCATTGCAGTGATTTACCTATATATATAATTCACTAAGACCATGCAAGCAAGACACATAATTGCTAAGGAAGGAAGAGAAGGTAACGAAGGTAAAGAAAGTGATCACAATCGAAACGAAGATGGAAATTGTGTGGAAATATGAGAGTGCTGTTCGTGTGACCAATCTCGCTAATATGTACAGCATGTCGAAATCCACCATCTCGACAATTTTACAAAGAAAAGATTTGCATAAGGAGGCTCCTTCTAAACAATAACCACCTTCCGTTTCATTCTCCTCCTCCTCCCTTCCTGCAGCCCAAAGATGCCAAATTAAATGGTGAGTACAGTATGAAATTGTTATTTCTAGAATAGAATAGAATAGAATGGCTTTTATTTTCACTATACACAATGAGATTAAAAGCAGCTCCTTCAGTGCAGACATATGTGTAGAACACAAGTAAATAAATAAACAAATGGTGTGAAAAGATGCAAAGAAGTTGCAAAAAAAAAGTTCTGTATAGGGCTTGTATGGTTGTTTCTTTAGCCTTAGCATAACGGTGGATCTGCGGCCCCGCTTCTGCTTTCTTTCCCTCCTCCGTCTGCGTCGTCTCCTAGACCCGACAACAATCCACGGAGAGCCCGCTGGTCTCGCTATGTTGTCTGGGATGTTGTGTGTGTGATGAAAAACACTCGAAACAGATGTCAGGCTCTGGACACCGATGTCTATAAGGTTCTGACGGGTGTAGCGGATGTTCACCGAACCGATCGTGCACAAACAAGCAAAAAAAAAAAAGTACAAAAACAACAAAAAAGTGTACTGAAAAGGAGAGCCCTGAGCCGCTGCGACCATGCGCGCCGCCATGCTCCTAGCTTAATCTAGCCTACTTCTGGTAGGCTAGGCACTTTTTATATCTTTTTGGTTAGTACATTAGAAAAATTATTGGTGTTTTGGTAAATTATGCACATTATACAACCCTTTTTTATTATGAAAAGGTTAAGTAAGTGTTGCAGTGGGAGGTTCGGAACGCATTATGGGTATTTTCATTATTCCTTATGGGAAAAAAGTTGGTTTTAAGTCAAGACTATGAGTTACAACCAGCCCTCGCGAACGAATTAAGTTCATAAGTCAAGGGTCTACTGTATTGTGTATTTAAGTTAATCAAATTTATAACGAGTCTCTGGAAATCCACCCGCCGATGTACCGTATTTGCGTATATAGTTTCAACACAAAGGTTTCATTTTACCAAACTTCTCCGCAATCACTTCCTGGTTTCCATCAAAAATGCCGGCAGTCTCACCGATAAACATAAATATACCTGAAGAGACACTTTTAAGGAAATTTAGAAAATTTTGCTTGGAGAAGGGGGTCGGCTTAAATACCGATCATCGGCAAATACATGTAATTTAGTAGGTAGAAAAGGGGGTCGGCTTATATACCGAGTCAGCTTATATTCCGGGATCTACGGTAATAGCCATACATTCATCCATCCAACCATCTTCTTAACCCGTTTATCCAGGGTAGGGTTGTGGTACAGCCAGAGTCTATCCCAGAAAGCATCAAACTCTAGGAACAAATCATGCCTCAAGGGGATGCAAGACTATAGCAGCACAAAAACTATTTTGACTGTGGGAGGAAATAGGAACACCTGGGGAGAAATTTCGTGCAAATGTAAACCTCAGACAGCAGC
Organism: Polypterus bichir lapradei; assembly: GCA_026402145.1. Taxonomy (NCBI): domain Eukaryota; kingdom Metazoa; phylum Chordata; class Cladistia; order Polypteriformes; family Polypteridae; genus Polypterus; species Polypterus bichir. Next base: position 57,263,194 of record JANRMT010062808.1, on the reverse strand, counting down.
ACTAACACCGTTCCATCATGCCTCCTTGCCATCCAATATTATTATTATTATTATTGTTATTAACTGCTGTCCTCAGTATCTCCTATTTATTAACTATTCACATATTTTTCTCCACTATAGGCATAATAATAACAATCCATCCATCTATCCGTCTTCCTTTCTGAGGTGAATCCACACCCCTGGACTGAGTGCCACAGAGGACTGAAAATTTGTCAAAGTGAGCTTCTCAGATGGACTCCTTTTAAAATAGCTGAATCTCACAAAAACTGTTTTAATTTTTATTTTATACTTCATAAAAGAACATATATACACTCTTTTGCTATGTCTTCCTAACCTTCTTATCCAGGCCATTCTTTCACAGGGTGAATACACACACACATGCACACACATGTTACGGCCACTTTAGCAATGCCAATTCACCTAAGCTAAATCAGGTTGAAGTTTTTTAAGTTCAGTATAGATATTTTAACACAGGCTGAAAGGGTAGCGCTGAGCTGTCATTCCTGCCTCACAGCACCATGTTCTACATGGAGACCGCATATTCTCTTGGTGTAGTTCCTGTTTGACTGGTGAGTGTCACTAAATTTATTAATTCAAAAATATTGTTCTCAGTTCTTTTACTACTGTATCCTCAGCAAGAGCAACTTAACATGCATTAACACTAGAATCCCTGAAGCCTACGAAAAAACTTGTAATCACTGGCCACCTTAAATTCCTTCACACCTATCCTCATCAGCGTCTTTTGTGTATGATGAAAGGAATTGTGGGGCAAGAAATGCTGAACACATACCTAATAGAGAAACTTTTTTAGTGTTATACTAATAATGACGTGAAGTGAATAATGTGTGAAGACTTTAGTCCAAATATCAAGTAAAGACGTGCACTTTTATTTAAGAATATAACCAAAGTAAAAAAAAAAAAAAATCATTCAATTTACATGTTGTTGTCATTGAGTTAAAAACCCAAGCTCAAGTGTCAGTCGACAGAAAGTTGATACGTATTTTTGGATGGTGCGGAGGTAAGAACTGCTGCCTTGTAATGAAAAGGTTCCGGGTTTGAGTCTGGGCGCTCCACGTTCTGAATACTGAGCTGCTATTATTATTATTATATAATAAGATAAAAATATATATATGATTTGAGTTTGTAACACCTGGTGTACATTTTGGCTACTTTTTTTTATTATTCATTTTTACTCTGTCAATGACGTTCACATGGTACAATGAACTTGCCTCTCCCTCTCTGAGTTGATGCCATTTATCTCCATTCATTTCACAAGAACAACAATGACCACAGTTGGTGCTGTGATTGATGCCTGCTCAGAACTATTTGTTGTACTGGCAATCAAAGAAATGATGACCCATGAGCCACTATCAGATTAGCATGCGGCATTTGCACTTTAACAACAAAGACACTCGTGCAGAACGTGTGAAAAATGCCAAGTTTGCTGTGATATCAGATATCTGCCAACGTTTTGTTGAGAGCTCTGTTTTGAGTTACCACCCAGGGCAAAGATTTTCTGAGTCTGTGGTCATAAAGCTTATGGAACCGTTTCTGGACAAAGGCAGAACCATAACAACAGACAGCTTCTTGACAGTGCTTTCACTGGCTAATAGTCTACTACACCACAACACAACTCTGCTTGGCACCATAAGTAAAATGGGACTTCCATCTGCAGGTAAAATCACTTCCGTATGCAAGCAGTTCGCCACGCTAGTATTTAGATCTGGCAGTGCCATGCTGACTGTGTATGTGCTCATGGAGAGGTGCAAAGGAATTTAAAGTGGCCCAGGATTACAAGTTTTTTCATAGGCTTCAGAGATTCTAGTGTTAAAAAAATTGATAAATTGGTTAGTTGTGCTTCAATCTGTGGAAAAGGTGGTTTGGTTGATTCAAAAATTTAATCTTGTTATTAAAAATACAATGCAGTCTAATCAATTCACATCAGATTCATTGTTGTGTGCTCTTTTCATTACATTGCCATTGCTTGCTGGGATGGGCAAAACCCTGAATGGATGGCATAATTAAACATGTATAATGAAGATTTTTTTAAAGTTCTGAAAACTCTAAGTTTATAATTAGTTTTAATTTCACAAAGACGTTTATCGTGTGGTGAATGGTTATGTGGAGAAAGACAAAGGAAGGATAGGAACTGCAGGTTTAGTATGTCAGATAGAGACAACATGCATGCAATAAAGAAAGCCCGCTCAGAAGAACATCCATTGAATTCTGCGTTCGTGTTTCCGATCACCACATCACGAACCCAACATTTACTCAATATTTAAGTTAAACCTGTGCGATACCCATTCCTATATCCAGTTTTTGGAAACTCGTCACACCTGCCATAAAGTTCTCTACACTGAACATACACCTGGGGACCCTTTACTGCAAGGGAGCAGCACTACAGCCATGTCACTGTGCCCCCTGCCACCCATGTTTAATACATGCTTTAATGCATTTCATCGTGAAAAAGATATCAAGTATTTATCTTAGTATTCTGAATGTTCATAGAGCAGGAATATCATGAAGTCAATGGGCGCCTCTCAGTGCAAGAGGAAGTCTGTTTAAGAAGCGCGTAGAGATTAACAACAGGGTCGGGGAACACTTAATATAAAGCATTTAATGTGCTACACTAATTTATGACGGGGTTTGAGAAAATCTAGTAAATTAAACATTCATTTTAAGATTAAGTTTAGTTTGCAACATTCTACTGACAAAATAAAATACTAGAATAAAGTGGAAATGTGGACTTTAATCTCGACATAAATGGTGAGAATAAAGTGGAAATGTCGAGAATAAAGTCAACATGTTGACTTTAATCTCGACATTTAGATTTTTTTTTTTCACTGTGGTCCTAATACGCTTCCGTACAATGGATAGCCATTGGGTCCTAGTAACTTGACCATTACAAGCAGAAGAAATGTTTCTTTACTATGAAAAAACAGGACAAAAACTATGATAAAATAATTATTTGTAGTTTCCTTTCATTATCAAAAACTTATCCTTTAACATACAGTTTGGCCAATAGAAATGTCTTGTAGTACTGCAAAAGTAAAAAAAATGGTCTCCAGAGAGGTGCTGTGGTTCATGTCTGGCAAGTACTATTTTGCATGCATTTATTTTTTGGTAACACTTCCAACTGTCTATAATATAATTATTAGTCATGTACTGTTAATTAACAAGACATAAAGAAAAACTTATTTTGGTCTTAATAACACTTCCATAAAGCATCAGTAAAGTGGTTATGTGGTATACTTCAACAACTTCATTTTGGTGGTTTAAGTTGGTAATAAAATGTGTCTAAATACTGAATACATCAGTATAGGCTTGTGAATCTTTGATTAATGCTAATTAGGACCAAATGAAGCTCTCATATTCACAAGTAATTTTGCCAGCATATCACAAGCTCTTAATATGCCGCACTGCGCTGAGACGAATAACCAGTTTAGTGATGCATTATAAAAGGGGCAAGGATGCCAGATGTGGAATTGTTTTCTGTGACAGCAAGAGTTTTAGTACATCTATACAGATGTGGAAAGGTAAAATATAGCCTGACAAGATTCTCAAATCTGCTTTATCCAGTTCAGGGTTGTAAGTGGCCTAAGCCTATCCTGGCATGATCAGCCCTTAGATAGGAATAAGCAACAGCTATGATTTCAAACACCCAAAGGGTAATTCAGAATATTCAGTTAATCTAACATTTATGATGTGGAAGAAAAAAACTGTTCTCATGGGAAAACCCATAGACATTGGGAGTGCAAACAAGAGTGTGAGCTCAGAATTTGTAACAAGGATGCTATATTTGTAAGGAAGCACTGCTAAACATACAGCATGCCATCATTTATTACACAGATTTTAATTTAACTATCATGACAATGTTCCCTGGCATATTGAGCTGAAATTGCTGTGGTGTCAGCTAATTGTAAAAGTTTTTTTTTGTTGTCTATGCTAATAAAGGTATCGCGTAAGCTATGTTACAAGTTTAAAACATGTTTTCTCTAAATCATGTCACCTGGAAACAGCTAAAAATCCCAGGACATAACAAAAAATAGAAGAAATGTTTACATTCCTCTCATTGTTACTGCTGAACAAAAATTTTAATTTTGATGATGACTTACAGCTACAACTACTTTTATGAGCACAGTTAAATAAACATTACGTATTAAGGGAAAATTTATTTTGTGGGTCTTTCTTCTTCTGTTTGTCACTATCTGTTTGGACAGAAGAATTTGAACTAAAGATAAAGGTACAGGGAAAGAACCTGTCCCAGAGAGTGTATACTTGACACAGCAATCACTTTTCCTACCCCTACATTTCCCCAGAAGCCATTGTGACACAGCATTTTATTCACAGTCATGTGAAGTACTGAATATCCACTCAAAAGAACTGTATTCATTAACTTTATTTGCTTTCACTACATTATAAGAATACCAACCATTGCTGAACTAAATGAACCCAGTTCCAGGCCCAAAGCCTCTCCTGGTAACATCAGGTGAAATGTAGTAACTGCCTCTGTTTAAAATCCTAGCATATCATAGTCCACCTTTTTGGCTTTATGTCCTCCGACCAGCAGGAAAAGCTAAACACCTAGAAAATGTTTGGCTTTTGCATGTTTATATATCCCATGTCTGCGTGGGTTTCCTCCGGATACGCTGGTTTCCTCCCACAGTCCAAAGACATGCAGGTTAGGTGCATTGGTGATTCTAAATTGTCCCTAGTGTGTGCTCTGTGTGTGTGTGTGTGTGTGTGTGTGTGTGTCTGTGTGTGTGTGTGTTCGCCCTGCCTGGGGTTTGTCTCCTGCCTTGTGCCCTGTGTTGGCTCGGATTGGCTCCAGCAGACCCCCATAACCCTGTAGTTAGGATATAGCAGGTTGGATAATGGATGGATGGATTTTTATATATAGGACAAGGCTTGAAGTGGGTCGGTACCGCCAAGAACTGCGTCTAAGGAGCGGTAAATGGTTGTGTAATAACACCTCACACTCTAAAACACCTCCCCCCCCATTATCTATCAGCACAATCAAAACTCCAATGGAGGAACCCCCTTCTGCACCTCAAAAAGGACACAGAAGCTAACAAAAATTGACAGTACTAGCAGTTGTTTAGGAAAATAATTTTAACTAGTTGTTAGTAGAAGTAGGCTTGAGCTTGATAGTGTACCTATGAATGTGCTGAAATATAGAATACATATACTGTTTATGCTATTCGAGAAAAATAAGAAATTTGATGATTTGTAATTTAAATAATGCAAAATTTACACATTAACCTTGTAATAGCTCAGAATGTACTAGGCCCACTGCACAAAGTTGGGAATCACCTCTTTTTCCTAAAACCTTCACGAAAAATTATAGACAAAATATTTGTCTATTTAAAAACAGAAAAAATAAGTATATTCTGTAATATAAATTTTTTGATAAAGAACTCATCATGTAGCGGTTTCTCTTTCTATTAATTTGAGCAGTGGGAAAAAATATAATCAAGGTTTTCAGATGTGTGCAACCTTTCTCGACATTTTAAAAATATCCTAAGCATTGTTTTGCATTGGTATCACTTCTTTTAATAATAAACTACCATGTTGTGGTGATTAAGGATTAAATTCAACTTTCCCACAAAGTGACAGAAAGTTAATTGTAGCTCTCTGGTATAAGCTAATGGCAGAATCAGGTTCTTCACTTAGTGAGGGGATGGGATTACATCCTTGTGTAGCCTCATTGTTATGAAATAGTTTCAACAAAATAATTTAATGATGCTAAACACATTGTGTTAGAGCTTTCCAAAAATGCTTACATTTTTGGGGAAAGCATTAGCTGTTATGGGGTGGTAAATGCAGTCCTCTTTATCTTGGGTTATTAGTTAGTGTTATATGTTGCTGTTGTTTAATTTTAAATAATATGAGTGTTCTGAATTTATTTCTTTAAATTCTGATAATTTTATGAATACATTTTGTTCAACTTGCTTTAATATTATATATTTTAAATTACTGATATTCATTCATTTGAAGTTATATATAATATTTAATTTTATAGTTTTCTTTTAGCTTACACAAAATCATTTAAAAAATGACTGCATTAATGAAAAAACCAATTTACTATATTTGAGCATCAACTTCCCTGTTCTCACTTCACTAGCAAAGAATTACGTTAAATCCTATTATATAAGGTTATTTAATTAAAATAGATATGAAGTTAGTTATCACATTGAAACATATGCAAAATCATTTCTATTTTTCAATAAATCATTTTTAACGTATCAAAATTCATCATTCATTCACATGTACTATTTTTCTTCATTACTAAGCAAAATTTGGGATTTCTATTTCAGAGGGGAACACTCATATCAATCCAAAGCAAATGACACAGTAATATTCATAATTAGCACTATAAAACCAGTAAGAGCCCTGAGAAAATTAAAACACATCTTGATTCCAATGTAATAAATTACATCTTAGGCTGTATCCCTGTGACATTGCCAACTAGTTTTTAAATATATTAAAGGCTCTTTAGAATTAGATTGAATTTCTTTGCAAAAAGAATTACTAAAATCTTCTCTAGAGAATCAGCCTATTATATTACCAAACTGAATATCTTTGTGCCACTATAAAAGCACACTTGGTGCCATGATAAGAGTTTCATCTCTTTTTGTAGCTCCTCTTGCTTTTGGAGGAATTGCCAGATTTTATTTTTATTATTGAACTTTCTAAAATTTTGAAGCACTTTTCTCCATTTGTGCATTTGCACAATAATTTATCCAGAACTTTTAAACATCTTTTGTTGTTTTGTGTTCATGTTTGCTTTGTTTAAGACTGTTGTCACTTAAATGTTTTTGAGCACTGTGGTGTGTTTTTGTCCATTGAGGAGCTATATAATATAGGCAGGAGTCTACTCTGTCTTCACACAGTTGGATTAAAGAAAGGTTTTGCAAGCCCTAGACATTTCTAGTATTTAGCTTTCTTTAATGTAATTATAAGAAGTTGCAGTGCTCTTATACTGCATACTATATTTTTCAAGAATTTGTGTGCTTGTTTATTTATACTCATTCTTTATTCCCATTTGTTATGGTGTTTCATCTTTACTTCAGTTCTTTCGTAGACAGAAATACATTAGTTTTTAATTTTTGATGTTTTCATTATGTTCTGATGTGCTATTAGGTTTTATATCTAATTGATTTTTATTTGTAGTTGTTAATGCTATCCGTGATTTTCAATGTGTACTGTCATTTTTTGGCTATGGATATGATGTACTTTTGTGATTTTGAAGAGGGTAGCGCTCAAACAGGATAAAAAATGAAAATAGGGAAAGGTAGCCTGGTTTTGACTTGAGTCTAGCTTTGTGAGATAGATTTTGGATCAATCCTAGTTAGGGCCGCCTGTACCATAGATGTGAACTAGGTGGTCGCATAGAGTAGGCAAGTGTTCAGAAGGCAGCATTTTCTTAACCACCTCACTAGTACAACTCACACAAACTGGCTCTTCTATGCACTATAATGTATAGCAAATGCCTTAAAGACTCATGGGTTAGGCCACAAAACTTTCCCTTTTGCCTAAGGCAGTGATAAAACTAGAGTCAGCACTGACTCTAATAATAAAATAATAGATATATAAAGATTTCAGAGCTTTGCTAAAGTTCCTTGCTGTTCATCTGGCTATTCTGTAATTGCCAACCAACCTGAAAATACAGAATCATTCTGTAATTGGGAAGTAAAAGACATGTTCCATATTGAGCTGATATGAAATATGGTTGTGTTCCGTATTTTTGTACAAATCGTGTTTTAAAAGACTTGTGTGATAACTCAAAGTGGACTGAGACCCTTGTATTGTCTTTCAATACAGCCAAATGGATTATAACTTCAGGCCATAACAGACAGGAGGTGGGAGGGGTTTTACCTTATTTCTACACAATAAAGTTGGCAACTTTAGGTTGCTTCCAAATGAAAAGCCTTTGCAGTCTCTACCACTTACAATAAATACCTTTGTCCCCTGGAATGGCCAAAATGACTTTTTGGACGCATTAGAATTTTGAATTAGTTTATTCAATCGTAAAAATGATTTTAAGTGCCTGAAAGGCCAGATATCTGAGGTCTCTAGTACCGTACAGCAACCAGTGTTAGGATTTGGAAACCATTCAGGAACACCTCTGTTACACTGATTAAAAACCCAAAAATCCCTCTCCTGGAGGATTAAATAGGAGAGTCTAACAGCTTCAATGAGCCCATAATTCAATATAAACTATTTTTTTAAACTCCATTCCAACGGATATGCTTCAGAAAGAGTGAAAATGGCTTTCATTATATCAATTCTAGCAGTTAAAGTCCTTGGATGGGTAAGTTAAAAAAAAAAATCAAGATGGCGATGACATGTGTACTTGCAGTGGCTCAGCATTCCATGAAAATTATGCTCTTTTATTAGTATTTTTGTTAGTTTATTTAATTTATTTACTACTGCATATCACATATGCACAGGCAAACATTAAATACAGCCAACATGAACTGATACATAATGGCTCTGTGTATAGCAGCTGTGTTTTTGACAAGGAGGACCCAGATCACAATATCCCAGAGGAGCTAGTCAGACCGCCAGGGTCTCCATGAATTACAGATCCATCTGGAAGGCGATAGAGGCGGCATCGAATGAGGATGCTAAAGTGTGGCTGCTGAGCCAGTACATGTGCTAGACTAGCAAACAACCCACACAAACCTCCGCTGCCAAGTCTCTTTTTCTCCAATTGAAGATCGTGCCCTAATAAAACGCAAGAGCTGGAATTTACCATCTCAACGCAGAAAAACATATAAGACTGCTGCATTATGGTCATTATGAAGACATGGCATAACCCAACGATTCTGGATGAGAATATTAAGCAAGCGGGCTGTGTAGCTCACCGAGCCGATGGGACCAGAGACTCCAGTAAGAGCAGGAGGTGAGGATTGTGTTTATACGTGAACAACAACTGGTTTACAAATGCTAAGATCATTGATACTGCTCTGAACACTTAGAGTATGTGTCAATAAATTGTTGTCCATTTGATTTGCCAAGACAGCTTACAGTTCTCAGTTATTTATATACAGTTCTTATATATAAATATAATATATATATATATATATATATATATATATATATATATTATATATATATGTGTACAATTTTATATATATATACAGTTCTTCAGTATTATAATTGTAAATGTTAGATGATGGGTACATTTAATATATTCATGAAAAAGAAGTAGTGAATCAAAGTCTCCATTTCAAATCAAAAAACATCATCAATACATCATAGCCATATCGTGATATATTTTTTAAAAATACAATATCAGAACAATAAGTTGTTTTTCAAAAATAAAGACATAGGTTTGCTGTTCTGGGACTAAAGAAGAAGAATCCATAACATAGTAAAGGGGCAAACTAAGTTTGAAGCCAACTGCATCCGTAAAATCTAGGCATCTCTCCCCAAAGAACAAGAATGATAATATTAATACCATGTGCCAAAATTCATTAAAAAAAACAAAACTCAAATGTACTCAAGCTGCCCCAGGAAATTTAGCAGAAACAATCATTAAATTTGCCCAGCTGCACAGATAAACAAATAATGCAGTTGCTGGTTATTGAGAATTGTACATCTACACAAAGCAACATGAATGACGACTGGAGCTATTTGGTCATTTAAAATGTGATGGCATCAACAGGTTTGTGTTTATCCTTTCCCTTTTTTTATGCATGACTGCTGAATACAACCAACAGATAGTTGTCACTTTCTCTTCAAACATGCAGAAAAGCCAATTACCATCTTTTTTTCTAGTCTGCTCCAAGACAATCATTTTGAACATTGGCATTGCATTTTAGAATAACAATGTATGTGTTAATTTCAATTGTAATCTACTATAATGCACTTTCTTGTGGTGACATAGACATTGGTTATGCTGTCTACTAATTACTATGATCATCTTTTAAGCAATTTAATTCTATTAGCCTACAATTCAAGTAAATGTAATGCAGCAAAAAAATCATATTAGACCTGATATTTTACCCTTATGAAATAATTACTCCTAAATAAGTTAACAAAATTATCTCTTTAAACAGCTGACCAGGTCAAAACTATGTTTTAGAATTCATATATACCTCAGAAAAATCTACCCCCAGTGATTACATTAGATGAGAATATTACCTATGACTTCAGGACTCTGACATTCTACCCTCCACCTCATTAATTCTTTCAAATTGGCTTTTTTTCTTTTCTTTCCTAACAACATTTAAACTTTAAAAGTGGACAGCACACCATTTTATAATTCCCTCGTAGATCTGCAATGAGGGAAAACTGTTCTAAACATTGCTGTTCCCTTTTGGTGCTGCCTTATTTTTATTTTCTACAGTAAAGCAATAAGAATAAATACATTAAACTTAAGTATTCATATTTTCACAGAGAATGATTTGTGTATTATTTGTTTCCATTTTGTATAGTATAAAAAAGGCAGTACTTTCTGATTTCATGGTTACAATATATTAGTGCATACACAATGCATAGTTATCAGGCATATGGTTAGAAATATAGAGCACATCTTGTACTACCAGTTTAAGTTGCCAGATAAGACACAACCTAATAATAAATAACCTGTTTTCTAGACATACAAATTATTTTTATTTTATACAAGCCAGACCTCCATAACAATTCACAAATTATATATATATTATCTATGCCTATAAAATCAATAATGATAAAGAAATTAAAGAACAAGTACAAGATAAGGAATATAATCTTCACAACTATTTTTATAAAAACAAGAAATGTGTTGAAAACATAAGGTATTAAATAGAAATACTTGCAGTATATTTTTAAAAAGCTGTTTCTTTAATAGGATTTATCTCTTAGTTTGCCATACAGGTTGAATTATTTACAAACAAAATAAAGCAATATAAAGAATTGATTTATCAAAGCTTCCTAATATGATCCTGTCACATGTGAAGGAATGGTGTGTCTGTTCCAGTGACTTATTTGAGTGGTGCATGGGAGAAGGATTTAGATGTTATATGGCCACATGCCCATTTTTCTCTTCCACCGTGAGAGCCAAAGATGAAGATAAGTGGCTCAGCCTCTGACCACGCCTGCTCCAGTGCTCTGACTTACTAAATACTCCCCAACACATAAAGCTGCTGTCATTTTACGACTGAGACACAGGAGCACTGGTAGCCCTACCCTGTTGTTTCTCTTCTTCATATTTTTTAACAATATTTTCTATTGTCTTTTAAATGGGGTTACTTTTTGGTACTCAAACCCCGTTATATTTCTTATTTGCTATTTCATTTTACATCTCCTCTGTTTTTCAATTGGGGTTCAAAATTTTTAAAAGTTAACAAACATTGCAGTATAATATGAAAGACTGCAGCAGGGCTAGATATTTGATTGGATAACAGATATTGTTTGGATGATAAGAGTACCTTCCTTGTGTTCTGTGGTGAATGATTTATTTCTTTTATTTATTTCTGCAAAAGCATCAAATACATTAAATTCCAAAAAATATGTAACATTTCCTGTTGTGATGAGGACAGTTCATAAAAATATATACTTTGTATTCTCAAACGTTAATACGTTTTTCAATGCCAGCACAGATTTTAAAATCACAACTGTCTTCACAGCTCAGGCTTTTGTACACCTTTTAACTGAACCATGTGTGAAATTTAAATATATAATAATCTCAGAGTTAATAATTCTGTGAGCACTTCTGCAACAGCTGTCATGAGCATGGGCTGATGGAGTAATTTGAAAACTTTACTATGAGTGTTTACATTAAAGAGTAATTCATTTAAAGTGTTAAGAAGCAGTTTAGTGGCATAAAAACAGCATGTATAAAGATACTTAGTAATTAGTGTTGAATGACAAAATTAGTCAACTCATTTTTCACAGTGAATATGCTGTATTCGACAGTTACCGTGGAATTCTCTTACGACTGGCCTATTCAAACATTTTTTCCCTAGCGCCCCATGATGATTTACCAGCATGACATCCCAGGGCAGTTGCAGGCAGAAGTTTTAAGCAGCCTGCATGGAAAAATTGCAGCTTTGTTGCTATCATGACCTAAACAATACTCCAGCTGGATTTCCATCCCTCATCTATTAAAAAAAGGCAGTATTTTTATGTCAGAGGGTACATTAACTCAGTGTTTCTAGGTTGTGATTGCCACTGTGGGTTTGCGAGTGGGTCACCTAAGGGCTGCTTGATATGCTTCCACATTTCTAAATGAGCTCATTTCATGAAGAAGGAACCCCTTTCTCTGCTGTTCCAATTGCACACATTTTACCAAAGGAGAATGCCCTCCCCACTTCTCCAAGTGTGTTTCACCAGGGGGAGGTTTACATTGGCTGCAAGTGGCAGGCAATGAATTCAAAAAGGCAAAATTGTGTATAAGGACCATCAAATCAGAGAAACACTGCATTAGTTGACTATAATGAGAATATTATACTGCCACTAGATATATAAAACTGATCCCTATGTGCTGACAGCACAGCACCGCATGGATAATTTGCATGCATAATTAGCAATGTGCCCATCTATGATCTGAAAACAAGCCTTAGATTAGACCCCCTTCTTGTGTCAGAATGATATTCCATTAAATAATAATAACAAAGAAAGATTTATTACTATTTACAAAGTGTTTCCTCTTGATGGAACTGTGAAACATCTGCACAGACACATGGGAAGCTGCGCCTGGAGCCACAACTTGAAAAAATGGAATGAGCCAGTCTCATACTGCTGCAATGTGGTATGGCCAATGTGTGCCCCAAATTGGTACTCTGTGAATGCTATGATCTATATTTTATTTATTTATTGCTAGTCTGTGATTATCTGTCGCATTTTGCTTGTGCTGTTTATTTGGTCTACAAAGTTTGTTGTTTGAGGCACTGGCACAGTTTCTTGGTGGTTAATAGTGCTGCCTCATAATGAAGGTCACATTTTTGGCCACAACAGTCAGTCAAGCATATTTGGCAAACGGTTCCCCCACCCTCAGCAACGCTTAAATACCATTGCACCATTATACTTCGCTTCCCCTTTGACTTTAATGCATTTAGTTGAGTTCTGCAAAGTTTCCTAACATTACTGAGATTTCACCTAACTCATGGCAAAGCGAACTCTGTGAGGTTTAATCATCACTAATCACATGTATGGAGCTCATGACAATTCAAAATGTGATTACACAAGTTAGCATTTAAAGCCAATTAGCCTAAACTTGTCATATGTAGGGAATTAGTAAAATAACAAAAAAGGGGGGTTATATCTTGTGAAATAAGAAATACAAAAGTAACAACTTGATAATAAAAACACCCACTTTTGAATAATTAGTCAAGTTAGCTTTTTAGAATTTAGAAAGATATTAAACTTCTAAAATAAAACATGGCACCTTAGAATTGCACGAATATTATTTAATATAATTAGAGCATTTATAGAGTGCTTTTTTAATAGAGTACTTTACATTTTCTTGTTTATTATATATTTTCCAAATGTTGTACTAACTATGCAGAAGGTGGTACAGTGGTGCAGTATCTAGTGCTGATACTTTTTGGATCCATCATCCTGGGTCAGAATTCTGTACTTTTGTCTGTGCTTAGTTTGCACATTTTCCCAGAAAGAGAAGAGTTTGTCAGCTTTTGCTCTCGAAGGTCATACCTTTTTAGGTTTCAGAGACCAGGTTTCAGAAGTTCACTTTTTCATATTTCCCCCTCCCTGAGAGAATCCCCAGGTAGTTCAGTAAGTGTCCAGTGAATATCCCAGAGAGCTTCTTCAGGATGGTGCAGAGAGTTTTAAGGAAATATATAACTTCTCCTGATTGGATTAAAGTTACCTCCAGTTACAAAACCAGTGCCTTCTAATAGGCAAGTTCTTCTATATATCCTAATTATCATCCATTGAATATAGGTCTTAGTTCTTGCTTGAGCTCATTTCGTTGCTGGAGTTCTTCTGGCTCAAGAAGTCTGCAGAGGGGCCTCTGAAGAGATATCAATGCAACGCTGATTTACACCATTGTTACCAAATAAAATCCAGGCAGATCCTGGTACAAGCTGGAGTTCATTTGCTTAGTTTGGAATGCAAATGTGGAAAGGTGTAGCCAGATGTCTGCATCCTTATTAAATCTGCTTTCTTAACAGGCCTGGTATGTGAAAGCTGTGCTGAATGGGCAATGCTCACTTTGTCATACAGCGGTATATTGTTTGTAATCTTAATTCAAATTCTCCATCCATCCTTCCATCCATTCATTTAAAAGAACACACATACATTCTGTGAGTGATTGTGAGTGCCTAGACTCTGATGGCTTAGAATGCTTCCAAAATAAAAATCAAGACAAAATTGTTTCAATAGTAATACTGCGGAATGAAAGCAGCATTAAATACATGGAACTGACTAATAATTAAATGTATTTAATTTGTAGCAGTAATCTACTTTATTGTTGTGAAATATGTACAAGTAAAACTATCATATGTCAGAAGTTTAATATTGGAAAAAATATTAAAAACATAACAATTATAGAATATGTAAAATATAATAACTGTTTCATACTGATGAGTTTTATTACTTGAGGTTTTGCAGAATAAAAAAAAAAACTTATTTTAACTGAGCTTGTTGCTACCTATTATGCAAATGAGCATTGCAGTAATTCTTGTTTTAATTATTAACGAGTGACAATCATATGAGTCTCTAAAATACAGTAAATAACATGAGGGCTTCACTTGAACATCTGCAGTTAAATACCTTCTGTTGTTTCAGAACCTATTGGTTTTTTGACACTCCCATTTAAAAATTTCTCACATATTCTTACTCATTTGCAGTTGTTCATCTTATCTTTACACCCTTGCAGCTTGATTGAGTTTTATTACATTTAATAATAAGTGTTATAAATTGCTTCCATATAAAATAATTTACTTTGTTTCCAAGCATATAGCCTTTAATGTTAATCAAAATTCTGCTGTTTCTTGTTTTTTTTTTCTTTTCTTTTGTACATTTACTTTTCTGAAGCAATATGTGCAATTAAAATGATATAAAAACAGCTCATAATTCACATTTAACACAATTAAGGAAGATAACAGTTTTCTGCCCACTCTGCACCATTTGTGCTACATGACTGCAGACAGCTTAAACAACTGAGCACATCCACATAAAAACGACAAGGGTGAGCTCTCTTGAAGGCTTTTACTGGATGAACTTCACTCTAAACTGAAATATATACAAAGGAAGCATACAGATATTTACAGGAATACAACCAAAGACAATAAATAAGTAATTTACATTTACAAAGCTGTACAGTAAACATTAAACAATAAAGCATTAAGATACAAGATACGAGACAAGTGACTTCCAAGGTCAGATCGTGACAAGAGATGTGCTTAGACAGAGACTCAGATTGCTGCATAACACAACTAAACAGACTCAGGGATTTATTAACCTTAAAGATACATTTCAGATGTGACAGAAGCAAGAGATAAAGGGTGCATTGTATTTAAATGTTCATTATGAGACTTACTTGCTTTACATTAGCTTCATTGACATTTATAACACCACTGTGAGTGTGGAACATGACTGACAGGAATGCTAATAAATGACACAAAAAACGGGGAGCACAGTTCAACAAATAATATTAACAGCATGTGTGGCAGAACAAACTGTTCTATGTGACCAAGCAGGTGACAAATTAAAAAATAGCTATGTTAATAACCAGTTTTTCTGCATAAAAATTAACCTGAGCTTGGTTTTTTACACTACTCCACATGAAAATCTTGGCACATTATCTACCTGTCATATATTTATTGATGACATATGGGCCAATGAACTACAATGCCCCTTTCTTTCTTCACTATGGCATCTTGTGCAAACATTCCTGGAGTGAACAACAGTCATATTGGGTTAATTTTGAGTCACCAGTCATGACATCAAACATATTCTGGATGTAAGAGGAATCTAGGGCAAAAAGTG
>JANRMT010062808.1:57154750-57237252 GCA_026402145.1 Polypterus bichir lapradei | reverse complement strand
CCCCCCCCCCCCCACCACATCAATCAATACCCCGATATCAGTCTTCCGTGCTGTACTCCGCCCACTCTCAATCGGACCAAACAGCCACTTAAAATCAAAAAGGCCTCAACCTGGCTGGGACACTACAATACTTTCGAATTTTACTGCTTTCCTATTCTGTACCTTTCTTTGCATGTATATCGCGCCATCGTTTGTTTGAGCCTTTTGAATTCCACTGCTTTCATAATCTCTTATCTGCTTTTTTTTCTCTCCAATGCCTTTGGGTCTCTATTCTCCGTATTGTCCTTATATGCTTTATATGTGTTGAGAGCACATGATCTGTGTGCACTACGTGCTTTTACTGCGACTGACTGTTTTTTGATGGGTTATATGATATCTTTTGTATGTAGGGTGTGTCTCTCAAGAATCTCATGTTCCATGTCCCTGCGAGACGGCCCTGGGACAAACTCTTCGCACCAAGTCTCATGTTTACAGTCCTCGCGAGACGCTCCGTGGCAAGTCTCTTTTGTCTCGCGGTTCTTTTAAATGTCTACCGAGAACTTCCGAGAAGATCACGTATCATCGCCTTGCTTTTGCTTTCCAGGATTTCTTTTTATAATAAAAAGATGAATTGAGTCAGATGATCTAATTAATTTTGGGATGTCATTCCAAAGTCTGGGGGTTATACAACTAACGGCCCTGTCACCAATATAGTGCAAGTTAGTGTGAAGCACAAGAAGATTCGCAGAATCAGAGAACCTTAGGGAGCGAACAGGAGCATAGTGATGGAGAAGGTCACTGATGTAGTCCAGTGCAAGGCCATTTAAAGCTTTGAAAGTTATTCAGAAAATTTTATATTCAATCCTGTATGACAGAGGGATCCAGTGAAGGCGAAGTAGGATGGGTGTGATATGCTTCCTGTTGCTGATTCAAGTAGCAGCAGAGTTTTGAATCAACTGGAGATGTAATATAATATTTGAAGTGGCACCTACCAGTAGTGTGTTACAATAATCAATGAACGATGTGATAACAGCATGGACAACTTTCTCAGCATTAGAAAAGGAGAGGAATGAGCAAACACAGGATATGTTATTAAAGTGGAATTATGAAAAGTTCCTAATGTGGTTTATGTGGGTGAAATAAGAAATAGAGGAATCAAAAATGATACCAAGATACCTTGCATTAGAAAAAGGTCTGATGAGATAATTGTCAAGGTGATTCAAAAGGAGCTCATTTTCCTAAGTTGTGCTTTAGTGCCAATTTGCAGGAGTTCAGTTTTGTTGCTGTTTAATTTTGAGGAGTTCTGCTCCATCCAGGTTTTAATTTCACTGAGGCACGTTGTGAGCTGAGAAAGCTCTGATGAAGTTTCTTCTTTATCATTGATACAGAATTGAGCATCATCTGCATAAAATGATAACCCAGTTCAAAACTAGGAATAATATGGTCAAGGGGTAGCATGTAGATACAGACGAGCAGACAGAGGATTAAGGACATAGCCCTGAGGAACTTCTTGTGTGACTGCCGCTGAGCTGAATCTAATGTTGCCAAGATTAACAAACAGTTGCTTATCAGTCACATAGGACTTAAATCACTGGAGGGCAGTGCCAGAGATACCCAGAAAGTTCTCCCTTCTTGACAGTAGAATGTCATGTTTGACAGTGTCAAATGCTACACTGAGATCTAACAAAATTAATATGCTTGTTTGTCCAGAGTCTGCTGTTATAAGTAAATCATTAGTTACCAGAAGCAGAGCAGTTTCACAGCTATGCAGCCCTCTGAAACCAGACTGAAAGGGTTCCAACAGTTTTTTAGAAGTTAACCCATTTGGGAGTTGAGAGGCTACAACATGCTCAAGAACTTTTGACAAAGAAAGTATGTGAGAAATAGACAGCAAGGTGTAAAGATTGCCAACATCAAGACCAAACGTTTTTAATATTGAGGTTACAGAAGTGATTTTAAAAGTGGTTGGCGCAAAGACAGTATCAAGGAATGCATTTATTATTGTCATAACAGTAAGGATTATGACATGAAAGCAGGATTTAAGAAGTGTGGTGGGGATGGGGTCTGGTACACAAGTAGTTGGCCTCATCTTACAAAGCAGGTTATTAACAAATGCAGATGTAACTGGTGAAAATGTAGAAAAGGAGCTGGATATAGCAGAAAGAGGGGAAAGATAAAAATGGATGATGGATTTATGTTAGAAGAATTATTTAGATTCTTAATTTTATTATTGTGAAAGTGGAGGAATTTTTCACAGACCAGTAGAGGAGGTAATTGGGCCAGATGCTATTGACAGTAATAAATTATCATTAAGTATTCATTTTCAGAGTTCAGTTTATTTTTGTATAGCATTCTTTACAGAACTGCAACAAGTTCACGGATAAAAATCAAACATTCCAAACAACTTATTACATACTTACTTTACTTTAGACTTAGTTCCTCCTGCTCCAGCGGGTACATTGGGCACTGAGCGATTTTATCCCAGGCCAAGCTGACTACATGAAGGTCTTTGAAAATGGTACACTGCCATGCTTGCCTCCGTCACCCTTACTTCAATTTCTCATACACTTTCATCCACAGCATGGCCACTTTTGGTAGGCATTCTTAGGGCAGGCAAAGAATGTGACCTGCAAACTGAAACCTGCATTCAGTGATAATATTGGCTAGAGGGAGAGTGGCAGTTTGACAATATACTTCTTCATTTCTGACATGGTCATGGTATGAGATACAAAGGATCCATCAAAAGCATAGTTACTGGAGCACATTCATGCATTTTGTGATGATTGCAGTTGCCTTCCATATTTCTCTGGCATAAATAGCAATAAGAATATCAATCAAGTTCAGACAAAGGGTGTGTTGGTTGGATCCACTGTCTGTTGCTCCAGTGCTACCGAGGTAGGTGAAGTGATCCACTTCCTCGAGGCACTGTTGACTGACGTAGAAGGTGATGCTGACATTGGAGTACCCTTCATGTTGAATCTTCCTTTTCAATGCAATGATTAGCAACCCAAGTTTTGCTGCATCATGCTTCAATGCAACTGTGTAACCACTCAGCGCTTGCTGAGTGGCTCTGAGCAAGACGATATTGTCAGCGAAGTCCAAGTCTGCAAGCCTCTGCCCATCTCATTGCAGCAGGCCAAAGTCTAATTAGATAATACCTTCACATACAAATACAGATTTCTTTAAAAACACAGTAGAGCAAAGCAGTTTCAAACTGTTTAAGATAAAGGGAACTTAACAAAATATACCAATTAACATTATTTAGTGATGCCTAGTTGACAACAGAGGAGAGGAAACCTAAAACTCCAGCATTCTTGGAGAAAAAAGGAAATTGTGAGGGTCTTCAGTCAGTTGTAACAAACAGATTCAGAAGCAGTGACAACCCTGGATATCTTGCCAAACTGGCTGCCCATCTAAGCTTTATTGTTTTAAAGTTTAATTGTATACAGTAGTTATTTCCATAGCTGTTGTGTTTTATGGATTATGTCTAAGTGGTGAAAAATTAAATGTAAATCACATATGCTGTTGATTCAAAAAAGCTGCAGTCCTGTTATTCATATTGTGGGCTATCAGAAAAGGATAATATAAAGCATTAATTTGACAAGTCTGAATCTTTCATTAACAGAAGCGAAGTAGGTTGCATGCACTATCCCTTGTTTTGCTAAGGCATTGTTTTCGTGTGTGTGCAAATAGTGATGTGTTTTTAGTCTTTTTTGTGTAGACAGTATACATGTCTTATGGCATGATCCATTTGGAATACTGAAACAGACTTTGAGAATTGCGGAAGCGCTGAGGCTGTTCCAGATTTGCGTGATTGGAAAAGGCTATGCTTTACTGAAGAAAATGGGGTGCAAAGGTCAAGATTAATCCAGTACTGCAAATATTCTTTCCAATCATCCAACTGTTCAAATAAATAGAATACTATAGACAAGAAATGTACAAACTTGGATTATATTACCATAAAATATTTACAATATTTACAATACCCCTGAAAAAACAAGGACAATACGAATGCAAACATCAAACTGCATCAACAGAGTCCCAAACAAGTCTAGAAGCAGAAGTGATGCATAACCCAGATGTAAATGAAGGAAACTTGTGGGTTAATAGTGGTTAGTATTTCCCCGACAAAACCACTTCCTCAAAAGAAATAATTAACAGCCCTGCTGGAAAAATCCAAAGCATATGAAAGCTTCAGAGGTGTGCCTCCCCCAGAGGATGAGCAACATTAAACATGTAAGTTTGGAAATGCTGGATCTTTGACTTTTGACATCTTTTTTTTTAGAAGGGAGTTCTTCCTTTTTATTAGTAAATAAGCAGATTGAAAGTTTGAACAAAAAAAGGCAACAGCAGCCCTCCCCATGGATTTATATAGGGTAATAATAAACAAACATACAAATTACAATACAAAGCCTCACTACATCCCACAATTCCCTGCTTAAAGTAATAGTCCTGAATTATTTTGGTAAATCCAATAACAGAAACTTTACACAGGACATACTGAAAACAAAAATAAACATTTTATGTGGCATTGCTACACATTTCCCAACCTTGCTTTCTTTGACGCAAAGTATGGCTTAATATTGGCCGCAGAGACTATATTGGTTTTATTCCCTATCTCAGTGTTAAATTGGATACAGTAATTTACATGATCCAATCGGCTAATGATATCTGCTGAACCAAACCATTTTGGTGGCTTTGGAAAGTGGGTGGGCATGCAGCCAGACCAGATCCCCTGCTGAGTACTTGACTAATTGCCATTTCATATTGTTGGACCTGGCCTGCCTATGCTGACCATGGATCATCCTCTCTTGTACCTATTTTTGAATGATTCCAATTTGTACAAATTGTCATATGGGCTGGATTTACATTTTAGAGGAACGATAGAAACTATTCTTTCAAGGGAACAATGAATATGTTGACCTAGAGCTAGTATCACTACTATCTTAATCACTTGAAGAACTTATCCTGCTGAAGCTGTTGGCTTCAGTCACATACAATGTATTTTGGCATACCATCATTGGGTAAAGATGTTATTCTTCACGGTGAAACACAGCTGCTCTGTCTTGAAATTTGCCTAAGGCTGTCAGTTCCACCCTCTTAGTGAAAATAATCCACTATCACCATTAGGTAAGTTTTGTTATTTTTGCTTTGAGGTAGTGACCCCAAGAGTTCGATCCCCAACATTTCTCCTGATACTAATGTTGATTGGAGAAGTCCCATAGGTGTCATTTTTTGACATTACTACACACATCACAAAACATTATTGGTCACCAATTACATTTAAGATTTTAATGAACAAAGACCAGGATCAAGACCTAGGAGACAACTAGTTGGTGTTGGGTGTCCCACGGTTAGATGAAACACATTGATACAATAACACTTGATACTCCTGGAAGAAAATATGCCCTTTCCGCTTTATAAAACTGTTATTGACTTCTTGATAAGGTCTTTGGGCAGGTGAAAGCCCAGGTCACAGCATGGTGTTCAGTATATACACCCAACAAGGCCCCTTCAAGTTAGTGGTACAGTTTTTCCACTGCCATACAACCATTAGACTCTTTTTTATGTAGTTAAATAACTGATCATAGGGCAATTGATAGATCTTGAAGCATACCCTGTCATGTGTTCTTCCTTTTGCTGGGTCAGTACAGCCCACAGACCATAATCACTACTGTCCAATTTGAACTTGGAAGGTGAGCAGTGGGGCCACTTGTGCCAAGTCAAAAGGATTTCCAGACACTTTGGCGACCAAATCTATGGTGCATCATTACTGGTGAATCAATATAATAGGATAATAATATCTGCTAGATTTTGGATGAATTTATGGTAGTATCCCACCATACCTAAGACTCATTGAAAAGTTCTGATGTTAATAGGTGAAAGGTATTCCATAATAGCAGATACTTTTCTTTCAATCGACTTACACACCTTTGGCTGATACCACCTGTCCCAGGAAGGAGAACTGGGTCTGTAAAAAAGTTTTTGTTAACGTCTATTCTGCCTCAATCACTGAAAGATGCTTTCAAGGTCCTGAAGGTGACACTGGACTGTCAGGGAGAAGACACCGATATTATCAATATACACAAAGCATATCTTCTCAGTCAGTCCCCCCAGAACATGTTCCATATACCTTTGAAATGCTGCTGCCTATCTTTATCCCAAAAACTATGACTTGGAAACAGAGCAGGCCATCAGGGGTGATGACAGCTGTTTTCTCCCATTCTCATCTGCCAATATCCTGACTGAAGAGTGAGAGAACTGAAGATGTCATGCACCAGAGTTTTAGTATTTAGACTCTTTCAAACAATGCAAAAGCAGTAACATCCATCAGATTTAGGGGTTTGAACCACTAAGGGGGCCCAGGCTGAGAATGAGAGTCCTAGGATGCCATCCACTGACATCTTCCTAACCTGCTTGGAAAATAAAAACTGGAAAATATTGTGAAGTTGTAGATTTCTTGTGAGTAGTCTAATATTTCAAAACCTGCTATGATCACTTGGCTGTGTTGGTTTGATGTGCTTACTTCATGTTTATATCAGATGCTGTCAATGCGTGTACAGCAAATCATATATGTACTATTGTCTATGGTATTTCAAAATGAAATTTCACTGTACCAGCATTGTAGAGTAAAACTGCAACTGTAAACCTTTCAGATTTATTAACATAATATAAAAGAAAGCGGATCATTTCCCAGTCATCTTGGATGAACTTATTACTGAATTTTTAAAGTGTAATCCAGTTCATTTTAATAAAGGAATAACTTAATGTGACCTTACTATTTGGGAACTCATAAGATGTGTTCCACTGCCAAGAAATACAACTCTTAAAATGAAACAATCATTATAACCAAATATACAGTTACATAAATGATAAATCATGCATAATGAAAATGGAAGGTCAAATAACTGGCACAAATGTGCCAAAAACAACAGATTTAAAATATTAGGAATGGAAATCTTTGATAACTATATTCATAGAGTGTGCTGATACATTGTAAACGCTGACACTTTCTAAATGTTAACCAAAACCCAGCAGTAAGTCATTCAGCACTTCATTTTCATAGATTATGGTGATAATTAATGCATGCACAGTTTAAAAAAAAGAAACTGACAAGAATGACAAAATTGATTAATGCATTTGGCAGTTATAATTAGTCCGCACCGAGTATGTGCAATATTTTGATTGATGGTATTGGAATCTAGCAAAGAAATATATATTATTTGGTTACATTAATTTAGAATTTCTGCCTATAAAAATGAGATTATAATATACACACAGTCTTCATAGAAATACAGCATATTCCCAAAGGTCAGGCCAGCCTTTTTGAACTGCAATGAATATATCTGACATTAGTGTGTGTACATTATTTTAATTGGATTATTATTCTTTGCTTTTTTAATCTAATGTTTTGGACATTTTTGTTGAGAATAGTGGAAAACAATGTCTAAATTACTATTTACTTATTCACCACAGGGATACAGCACATCTTACATTTCTGATTTTCCTTACTAACATTTAACTTTTGTTCTGTGAGCTGCTGTAACTCGGCTTAATAATAAGTGTCTAGTCTCTGGGCACCAGACAGATCCTAATATTTAACCACAGAAAGAACAACTGTTTAATTACATTGTTAAATATCACAAGTATCATTAAGTACCACAAGTATCTCAATTTGGAATAAAAATGTAGAAAGAAAAAGGTGACATAGGGAAGGACCCTGCTAAACTTACACTGAAAGTGGCAACACAGTTTGCCATGCCAGTGTAATAACTAATTGACCGTCAGCAGACTTTGAGAGTTATGACAACAACAATAACAATTTATTTCTTGTATACATCAAAATCATATAAGGAATGTGTCAAAGGGCTTTAACAGGCCCTGTTTTTTGACAGCCTGTCAAATGTGAAAAATAAACTTTAGTGGAATTCCATCTTATATGCATGTATTTTGGTGAATTCACACTGTATACTCTCCTTGTGTTAAATATGGAGCAGATCATGTTCAGAGAACATCAGATTTTTTTTTCTGATTGTTAACAGATTTTTAAAGAAGATATTTGAAAATGTAACTGATTATAATTTATACATAGTTTTGGCTTTTCCTAGGAATTAATAAAACATTTGATCAAATTATTGTCAGTTACCTATGACCCCAAATTTAACAGGACTTCTACAGCCATAGATCTACTGCAGACATAAAAAAAACATAACCAAATCTCTTTCTTTATACTACAAATGACCCATTTCTGAACACTATTATAAATTTTATTAAAATTAGAAAAGTCAGAAATGATTTTCCTTAATCCCAACCTTGTCCTCAATGAATGCTAAAATTTCAAAAAAAGGAGTGTAGAATTTTAACATTGAGTTTACAGGTATTCCCCACTTTGAGAACATAACCTCAATGATCTGAATAGTCAGATGAATTTCTTAAAGCTAACACATAATTACCAATAATTTTTAAAATATTTAGGTGATCCCTGACCCCAAATAGTTTTTTCAAACATCTTGTACTTTCAGTTGGTACTTCTGTCATTATTAAAAATATTATTTGCTAATTTCTACCTTCATTGCATCATAACAACAATTCTCTGCAGAGTTGGTCACTTTTCTACAGGAAATCATACATTTTACACACATAGATAAATAACTTATTTCTAATACAGATAGATTTCATGGAACCACGATGGCAGCGACATGGTTATGGTGTGAAGGTATGCTCATGTGATAAAGTGGGCATGATCATACAATTTAGTATGTAACATCACAGCAGCTGTCATCCCCTATAAAAAGAGACCTTGATGTAAACTGTTATCATCAGCACATCTAAATAATTCTTAGGTAAGCCAGACTCTTATTTTTGTCATTTTTCTTCTCTAACATAAATGTTTTCTTTGTACCTTTGCACATTGTTATGCTGGTAATTCAATATATGTTTTAATATTTTTCATTTTTTCTTTAATCTCTTTCAGTATTTTGGTAATAATATTAGATAATACTGTTGATGCTTACACATTTCATTAAAAAGATGGAATAAAAAAAAAAAAAGTTCTTTATTTGATTTTATCTACTAATCCATCTATTTAAAAATCTAATTATCCAGTAGCAATATAAACAATGCAGAAATCTACTCTTTGATGGGTCTTTTGTTCATTGTAGGCTACACTCAAACAAGTCCACACTCATTCTGGGCCAGTTTAGACTTGGCAATCCACTTAATGTGCACATTTATGGGATGAACAGAGATCGTGCAACCTCCACATAGGCAGTTCCAGGTCAAGAATTTAAACCCAGAATTGTGGAACTCTGAGGCAGCAGCACTAAAAACATGATGCTGTTGTATATCAGTTTGTATTACTGTAATTTCTGGAGTGTGATTGTTTCAACGTATTGTAACTTTGAAGAACAACATGTCATTTTATTAATTATGGACTAGCAATAAACCATGAAATTGACTATAAACATCACAGATAGGATTAGCTATGCATTAGTCTGATTCCTTGCCAGCTGTACATTAAAATGGCTGCAGAGCCTGGAAATTATCACCTAATAGAACCATAGCTGGCTTCTGCTCCAGATCCATACTAAAATGATATGAGGGTAGGCATCTGAAATACGGTTGTTGGCATGGCGTCCCAGAGATTCAACCGGTATACCTGACAGTGTTGGTGGTGGGGTTTGACATGACATCTGGGGGTGCTTAGTATGGCTAAATGACTCATTGGAGCCAGGCCTGGTGGGCTTGCTTATTCAATAGTCGTTTCAGCATTGTTAGTTTTACTGAAGCCAGATGTTTAATATATACATCTGGAGACAACCATAAGTGAATTTTGTTTAAAACTGGGTGAGAATAATTTGAAGGCTCACTGAGTGTCACATTTCTAAACCAATCCAATGTGCTTAAATTAGGGAAAGTGATTTTGAACTACAAGGATCAGAGGTGCTCTCTTTAACCTGGTCTGACAGAGAGCAAGCTTCTGCTTAGTATGAACCGTCTGCAGTCAAAACATATCCTAAAAAAAACCCTATTAGATACATTGCATATTTTAAAAATAAACATAACCTGATGCAAGGGAGAAATCTTTCTGTAATATCAGATTATACATTGATATTCAAACGCATCGCATCAATAGACGAGTGGTAAATATGAAGGTAACATTTTCGAAGGTGCTGTGTTACTCTCTGTTGTTCACCATTATAATGAGTGTAGGAGTCAATGTGAGTTTGAAACAAATGGTATCTATATTGTGAAAATATGACCAGCAAAATATGCATTTGAAGTAAACAGTCACCAAAAGGACCACTGTTAATAGAGAGCTGATGATGGAGAGCCCCAGGAGATGCAGATTTCAGTACTCAAAACACAGAATCAACAAATCTGCCAAAAGACACCAGTAAAGCCAGGGAGAAGGCTGCACAGCTTCCACCTTGTGACTGCTTGTGGTCTATGTATGTGTGCGTCTGTCACCGCTCTCTTTACAGCATACAAATTAATTATTAAGCTTTAGTTACCTTGTTCTAATGAGCATTCTGATTGGATACCTACAGTTTAAGCTTTTTATTTACTTTCAGGGACAAGTCTTTTATTCAGTTTCTTTTTCTCTCTCTCTGAACCATGATGGTTTAGTTTAGTACATGGACTGATGGAATTAGTGGTGGGTAATTTAAGAAAAAGTCCTGTGGGTGTAGCCTTTGCCGTGTCATATTTTGCTGCTATTCACTATAAATTTTTTTAAAAGGTTGTCCCCAGATATGTATTATTGGTTGAGAATCACGTCTGGGCCTGTTAGACTACAGCTTTGTAAACTACAGGTAACAGAAAATATCCTTGAATAATGCTATTCGCTTTTTACTTGATTTATTGTTATAAAAAGACACACAGAGCCCCAACAGCTTAAACTTTCAGAAGTTTCTTGATTTAGAACTGGAGATTCATGTGAGTCTGGGAGCAGCAAATCAACATTTTCTTTGAGGTGTGACTGAGTCAGAAGAAGGTGCTCTTGTCTGACAACTCAAAAGTATGACACTGTAACTCCCAAAGTTAAAAATATCTACCTCATGGGGAAGGACTGCTTTAAAAAAGTTAAACTTTTTCACTGTTTTTTTTTTGTTTTTTTTTTTGTATTTTGATTTTTTTCTGGTTTGCATGTTCATTTTTGGTTTGTGTTTTCCATCCTTTGCGTCCACAATAGTAACCTAAAATAAAACAGCAGCTGTTTTCAGGAGGTCTGGATTATGAAAATTCCCAGCATAAAGATTTTAATTTAAGGTGTTTTTGTTCTGTTAGCTGTCTCTCCTTCAGTTGCACCTGTTTTGGTTCCTAGCAGGTGTGCCCCGTCATGCTGAATGGAGTTTGTTTAGTGTCCCTGACACTACATGTATGTCTAAACAGCTGGGGTCAATTTCTACAAGCCTGCCAAACATTTCAGTGGTAGCATTTTTGCTTTTATCTGCCACCTTGCCACAGGCTTTTCCCTTGTGTCAGTCTGAGACAACAGTGAACATATCAAATCAGCACCTGTTGCATTCTATGTTTCAGTGCAGCTGTCTATTTTCAATGTTTTTTTTTATTTCTGCTGTACTTGTCTTATGCTCATATCTGGCCACCTTTTGCTTTTTCTATGCATCAGGCCTCCCTAAGAATATGACACCTCGCCATCGTTTTTGCAGGATATGCCAGGTATTTATGTTATCTTCATTGTTTATGGAGAATATGCCAGGTATGATTAATGGTAACTATTACGTATTGTGGCAGACAGCCGGGGTCCCTTCACTCTATATTCAGGGGGAACAGCCCTGGACGGTGCAATACTTCCCCCTGGATGCTAGATGGCCGCCCCCTTGGGTTGGAGCGGTGCCTCAATTTCCCGCAGGGCTCCATGGGATTTGGAATTGGGTGCAGCCCTGTTGGATCCCGCAGGCGCCACCAGGGGGTGCTGCAGCTGGAACTCCTGAGCCCTTATGGGCAGTGTTTTCACCACACCCGGAAGTGCAGCCGGAACTCGGTAATCAAGCACCTGGAGCACTTCTGAGTGAACTATAAAAGGGGCCAGCAGCCACCAATCCGAGAGCCACAGTCGGGAGGAGGAGGGCAAAGTTGCATGAGAGTAGTGGTGGAGGAAGAAAAAAAAAATACTTAGCAGTGTGTTTAATTTGGTGTTTGTGCACTTGGGACTGTGTTGTGCCTGTGTGGATTATGGGGAAGACTTGCCCCACAGGTGAGGAAAAATAAAAAGTTTATTTATTTTACACGTGCCTCCGTGTCCATCTGTGTTGGGTCAGGAGCCGATATAGCTCCTTTGTTACAGTATATAACCTTGGCCACCTAAATGCTTATCCCGGAGGTACCAAGGAATTTGCCTTAATCTCAATGATAACCTTATTGACATTCTTAAGAATGAACATTTACATTTTATATAATGCAAGGGTTATAAAGTGCTTAACCAAACCCAAAGAAAGACTTAAACTTTACCATTGTATTAGAGGATTTAAAAGCTGGCTATTGGAAGGGAACTTTCAATGTGGAATATTAATAATAACAGATTTAGTGTGGTGGGTAATGTTACAAAATGATTTCCGCATATATCAGACAGCTTGTTACAGACATAAAAAGGAACTAATGTACCAGTAAAAATATGGAAACAATATTTTATGTTAATATTTTAACTGAAGTATAGTATAATGCATGGAAATATTTAAATCGTGCCATGTAAGAAATAGAAAAATACAGAACAACATACATTTTACTATTAATGTTCAGTAAAAAGAGGCAGAGTCAGTGTCCCTAATTAAAAAAATCACTTGGCTGCCGGTTGAGAAAGCATGCACCCCAGCAAACAGCTAACATAATGATAACAATATCTTTGAATTCCTTTTAGATAAATTTTGAGA
Source organism: Polypterus bichir lapradei (assembly GCA_026402145.1). Lineage (NCBI taxonomy): Eukaryota > Metazoa > Chordata > Cladistia > Polypteriformes > Polypteridae > Polypterus > Polypterus bichir. The sequence goes on along the minus strand of JANRMT010062808.1, from coordinate 57,224,380 downwards.
TCAGACGGCTTAAACAGCATACACTATTTTTAGTTTACTACTAGCTGATTACCCAGTGGCTTCGCTCACTGAGTGCAAGGGAAAAAAATAAAATGTAGCATATAAATTATTAAACAGTAAAACATTAACATTTGAGAAGTAAAGATACATTGAGCACTACTGGAGTGCTTTAGGGTAAAGTACATTTTAAAGGCGCTATAACGCAACAGGTAAGTATTACTAACAGCAGCTTAAATGTATTTGAATCATCTCTCGGTAGAAGATCTCTTGTGAAAGGCGCTACACAACCGGTGTGGTATAGAAATAATATTTTGTATGTGATCCTCCAAATTTCTGCCTGACAACCTTGCACTACGTGCCTGTGATTTAAGATAAAAATTATTCTGAGAAATGTGGACGCTGCTGTTCCGTGCTTAACGGGCAGAAGATCCAAACAATTCCCAAGTCCAAAACTTAACATGAAGTGGTCGGTACATCTTCTTAGATGTAAACCCTACATATTGTTAAAAGAATTCATCACAAAAGCAACCTTGAATGTTGCGGGATTTTAGTGACCCAAACTCACCTTAAGGGACAGTAAGTAGTCGTGCAGCGCAATTTACAAAGAGAGTCTTGCTTTGATGGTGCCAATTACACTCATTCGCAAAGATTTCCACTCTCCCAGGAGCCGACGGGGCACTCGAAGTGTCACAAACAGTGCGAGAAGAGTGGATGCTGCCCGAAACTGCAAAGCTCTCGACCCGGTGGAGGTGCCCGACATTCCATGCCTTTCAGCGTCCTCTTTGTTCTCACGACCCGTCGCCGCTGAAGGCGGTGTCGTCTTCACATTGTTTACAGCTCGGCACAGTTAAAAAGTAGAAAGACGCAAAGCTGTTTTCCTCATCTCTTCTACTATCAAGTACTATTTTTTTTCAATATCAGTAAAATAACTCTAACACAAATAATAACAATTCATAAAGACGATATAAAAATGGCGTCCACAAACGAAATGATTAGTTCCTGTATTATAATATGTTCTGTGGTCATACGTAATTTCCATTTCGCATGGAAATTACGTAATTTCTGTTTCAAACGCGAAAAGAATTTTATATATATAGATACTAAATCATGACAGTTCTTTATATTAACAAAACTAATATCTCTACTGATATCATTACAAGTTCGAGTTTTTACTTTTTTTAAAATCACATTAAGGATTTTTTTTAGGCAAGAGGGAAGAAACCCAAGCTAGATTTTCTAGCAATTGTGGATGAAAATGCAGAGGAAGATTTTAATAAACGGTAAACTGCATAAAAAATTTTAAGCAATTTTGTCTTCAGAGTTTTAGTATTACTGGTCTTCCATTAAAAACAAATAGAATTCTCTAGCTCTGCCACCGTCAGCACAGATGCACAGGGTTGTTAAGGTCACTCCTACAATCCTAGAAGCAAACCACAAATTATAGTTCTATAGGTCTTGCAGCTGACCACCCTCAAACTTGCACACAGAAAGTTCTTTAAAGCTTTCCAACTGGTTATTTGATACCAACCAAGATAACATTCTGGAAATGGATAAGGAACCTTCCATTTTAATGTTACAGTAATGTTGCTGAGTACAGTACAGTAATATTTTCATAACCTTAATGTAATCTTCAAGTAATATTCCAATAATGTTAAATTGTTTGGTGGGATTGAAAGATGCCACAAGTATGTTCCAGATCTTGTTCTGCTCTTAGATATCATTTAGACCTGATGATCGTCTCCTCTTAGTACTGTACTATGTAGTGTGGTCCTGACCTGCTGTTAGTACAGTACTATCTCAGGTACACTACAACTGACCCATGTTGTTTATGGCTGTTATGTTCAGTTGCCAACCATATGGCTTGTCTCACATGATGTCTGACATCACAACGCCATCTGTATAAAACACGGTAGTGTCCAACTTTTGGATTAATGCAAAAACACATTTTAACCTGTTTAAAGTAACAGTGAATTTACTGCCCTGTAATGTTTTCTCCTTATAATTTCTCTCAATTATTGTTTCAGTTTTTGTTTGTATTAATCTTTGCTGTTAAACACCTGCTAATACAGTATTTTTGACTATTGTTTTTATTTCAGCCTGTTTAAACTCTCCATATCCGATCCATTTACCTTTTGTCCCTTTTTTTATTCTTTGCCCATAAATTTAAGATTATAAGTACTGTACTTGAATGGATGTGAGGTACGTAAGAAAAACAGATTTACGTATACTGTTAGTCTATGAACAAGAAATCATATCCTTTTATTCTAAATATTTGAACACTGAACTCCTCCAATACATGTTTTCATATGTAAGTGATGAATATAGATCAGTAATATGGTGTAACAGGATACTGGCATAAAGGCATACTTTTTGTTTAAGTTCTACACATACAATCTCTATTTATGTAAACAGATGGTAAAAGGTTCCATAGTAATGGCAACCATGATCAGTGATAAGGGACATTTCTGTCTGCTTTCATGTGCTAAAATAAAGAAATCAGAATTTATATTATTTACACAAACTGAAACATCTAAACTGGAGTATACTAGCTTGTAAGCAGAAAAAGTATATTGGTTCCAAACCCAAATATTTATGCAATGCAATGAAAATGCAACCCTACTCACCTCCCTCTGTCTTTCTTTGCGTGTAAGAACAGCAAGACCTCAGAGAACTCTGTTGCAGCAGGTGTATATAGCACATTGAATACATGTCAGATATTTGATTGCTTCCATTTTTAATAAATAAGAGTTTGATACTCTGAATTCATAAAAAAAACTTCTATGTTCTGTTTTCAAGAACTTCACCCAGAATCCTAATATCATTATTTAGACCACAAAGTATTCTGTAGGATGCACATTCTAAAAAGTTCTTATTTTTCTTTGAGAAAACCAAAAATGGAATCCTCATATAGGATTTTAAATACAAGTTTTTCTGAACAAGATATTCATAATGCCCATTAATATTAAAAGAAATCCAGTTATCCCTGTCACATATATGAATCAAATGATAAGTTCTCCAAATTTTAGTTTAGAAAAAATAGTGGACTCCAGAACTGGATTCAAAAAAGCAATTCTGTAAGGGCAGATGTTAGTTGTTTTTAAACATAATGTTATTGAAATCTCTAAAGACTATGTATGGTATCCATTTTACCAGCAAGAATATGGCCAGCCCCAATAGGACTCCTTGATATTTTAAAAAGTTCTATGGCAGATTCTACATAATGTATTCCTCAAAAGCCTTGTGTTTGGAGTTGAGAAAAGTGTCCTTAGGCAAAGGAGAACCAGCTAATAAATGAAAAGGTTTTTTTTTTCCTTTGGCATGGCCAAATGAAGGTTTTCTGCGTAATAAAGAGTCTATGAAATCTGCATATTTAGGAGCAGAGATACCACTGGACAGCTGTAGTAAGAAGCAGGCTTAATTAGCTGCTGGCATGACTTCAAACATTTCTTTGACCAATATTCTTGAATGATCCAATTAATTCAGGCATCATAGTTAACAAACCATACAGTTAATCGTCAAAAATGAGATTTGTTCTTAACGAAGCATTCCTAGAACATATTTAACGAGTGTTCTGCCTTGGTCAATGAGAAAAAAACTAAAATAACTGTATTTTAATAGCCTAAAATCACATTTTTGCTGGCTGCTTAATTATTTCAGGATTATTTATTTCAACAGCCCTGCCAAAATACTCAGCTATACCACTCGACTCAACAAATGCACCAACCATCACTCATTCATTATTTATAATTAACATGGCAGACAGGGTTAATATCATAATTAAGATACCCAGTATTTACCCTTAATAAATTAACTCCCCGGTCAACCAAAAGGTTTTGCAATTTGAGACACATATACTGGTTATTCATAAGGCTTTTATAAGTCATTTAAATGTAATGCCTAAATGAAAATCTGTCATAAAAGGGGTCTCTGTCAATGGCTTGAATACATAAACACAGAGGGACTGACAAGCATTTGAATGTATTCATTTTTATTAGAGTTTTGCAAGGATGCAGGTTTAGCCTGACCTGCATCCATGGGGTTCCTGCAAGAAGTGTCTAAAGATTTGCCTCCTGAGGTAATAAAGTTGGAGAAGCTTGCAAACCATAAAAGTAGAAAGTGTAATCTTTATGTATTTTGAAACTAAAACATGCCAAACATTACTTCAGCTATGTACTTTGCTTATTTTAAAATACATGGAATTAAATTCTCGTGAGACAGTCGGAGGCACTGTTTTGAGGTAGGTATGACTCTGGCTTAACACATCTTCATGCTGAAAGATTGAAAACTCTACTGAAACTACTAGCGAACTGTGAAATCGTGCACTGAACAATGTATTAACTGGCTGCAGTCAATTATCTTTTCCATTTGATGCCTTGACAATGTTCCTATTAATTTATCATGGATTACATAGCTTGTTATCTGTCTATTTCCAGGGTAGTTGTGAATTGTTATCTGTTCATAATTCTGGAAACACGTAGCTGACTCTCTATTTATTACGTTCAGCAGGTGAATACATATGTCTTCAAGTTATGTCTTTGGGCCTCCAGTCTTTTCTAATTGCTGTAGTCTCCTGCTTCTTATCTCACTTCAGGATTTAAGTGGAGTAAAAGGGCCACAGAACATTGCTTGACTCCACCGCACTACAGGTAGCCATCTTACATAACTAGAAAGAAGAGACTGCCAGAAAACAAACAAAAGAAAATAAGTAAACTAAATCAAAAATGATATAAAGTGGTTGAAGAACCTGACACAAGTTATGTCTTAGCTGTCTATTTGAATGATAAAATTGAAGACTCAAGAGATTAAACAATTTTCTTTCCTCAAACATTATCTTAAAAGAACATAATAAGGAGTAAGTAGCCTGTCCTTAATTGTTGTGCAATTCTTGCCCCCTGAGAACAAAAGGTTACATCTGCACTATACGTTTTGTAGCTTAGAGTGACTTCCCTACACTAAAGAGACATAATGTAGCCAGTCTATATAACTTAACAGTCCATATAAACATAAAAAGGCAATGCATACATTTATCTTAATAAAGATGGTAGAGAGAGCCACGGACAAACTTTTAAGTGATGTTGTTAGTGTGGATACTCTGCTGATAACTGAAAATGCTGGGACAACTTAAATATTAGGCAACCAAAGTGTCAAATGGACAGACTGGCCTATTCTCATTTACTGTATATGCTTCATTTCAGTCTTAAAAATAAGTTCCTGTTATGTTATAAAACAAAGTATCAGAAACTTGTCAAAATCATGTATGTTCCTTGAGGGAAGATCATGAAACTCTCACTTGCATTTTCTGTGATACTGGATGTTTTCTTGCAGTGTAAGGGAAAGGATTGTTAAAGTTGTTATCAGTCCTTTAACTTGACAAACAGGGAGAAATTTTATAAAGCAGCAGTAGAAGAGTATAATACTTGCTTATGTAAATTGAAAGGTTCAGACAAGTAAAACATGAAAGCAGTTAACATCCTTTCAAACTGCACATTTTAAATTAACCCAACCTGCATCTTTGATTTTACACAGAAGCAGATCTAAGCATACACGGCCGTAATAAATTAAAGTATAACAAAAAGAATAATAAATGCAGGCTGTATGCAATATAAACTAAGTTTAAAATTCAAATCACAATTATTTAAATAACTGTATATCTTTGAACTGAGAACAAAACAGAAATCTGTGCAAATGTGCACTTAGCACTGCCAACAGTATAATATTTGACTGTATTACTGTTAAAGGAAAGCAGTTAGTCAATTACAGTGGCTTGTATAAACTGTCTGAAACATCTGGCTACACTGCAGTGCAATCTTCCTAACTCTGAGGTGAGAACATGGAGAAGGTTTTATTACAGCCATGTCTACAACAGAGTGTCTAGTGATTCAGTGCTTTATCTTTAGTGGCACCCCTGACAGACTCAGCAGTCTATTCCTGGCTAATGATTTGTTTAATTTGCACTTAAGATTTCATGTGGCACAAATGCTATCTTCAACTTCAAATAGGTGGCTATGTCATAAGTTATATTTTAAAAAGAATCAAGGGAAAATTCACCAATTTAATTTAAAGCAGAAACAAATACATTAATACAATATTAAACATTATGCAAGACAGGAAACACCCTCCTTTTCACAACAGTCCCCTACGGTCAACAGTCTGAAGTCCTTCTTTGAGACAGGTATAAGTGGGAAAGTGAAGAAAACTAGAAAGCTAAAACAATGACTGCCTGAAGCCTTTTAAAGAATGTTGAATGCCCACCTCAACGGCATAAGGGGTCACATTTTTACCCAATAATAATCGCAGTTTCAAAAGTATTCATCTTAATCTAATTCAGTGCATGGTGTTCAGTGCCTGAAGTGGCCACACTGGATGCTAGTCAGGAACCAGCCCTGGTTAGGGCACCATTCCATCACATTTTTTATATATGCTCTACTTGAAAGTGAATTCATCTTTGATTTACTTTGGTCAAATAAAACAAAACATTGCAATGGATTAATGTATTATTTAGTTCCTTTTAAATAAAAGTATGATAAGTCAATAATATGGAGATGACTTCATCCTAAAAGTTAGAATACATATTCTATTTTTAGAAAATAGAAAAACTAGAAAAATTCTCCCTTGGACATCAGAATATTTTTCTGCTTTGTAGTGTCTTGAAGTTTTAGAGCAAATACATGAGCAGACTGTTTTGTTACAAAAAATGTGTCATTAAATATGCATGTCTTTAATTAACTGTCTGATCAAGGTTACATTTTGAAATATGACAACATGCAGCCTTGTCTGAAATATATAAATAAGTATTCCTTAGACAACTATTGCACAGTGAAATGACATTCCGTTGCTAGTAGCATAACAGTAAAACAGAATTAGAAGAAAAGGAATATATCTACATAATGTACATCTTCAACATTTCCCAGAGGTAGACCGTCGTCCCCATGTGCTTTAAAAGCATCACCATCCTACCCATGCTGAAGAAGTTCTCTGTCTGTTCCCCCAATGACTATCACCCAATAGCATTTACATCTGTCATCATGAAGTGCTTCAAGAGGTAATTTTTGGACCAAATGAAAGACAGACTTCCCACATCACATTTCACTCTCCAGTTTGCCTATCACCTAAACCGTTCCACTGAACATGCCATATGATCTGCTCTTCATCTGGCCCTGTCCCATCTGGACAAAAGAGACACTTATGCTCGAATGCTTTTCATTGCCCTCAGTTTAGCTTTCAAAACCACCATCCCTCAGAAGCTCATAGTGAAGCTGGGTCTGTTAGGCTACAACACTTCCCTATGCAACTGGGTTCTGGACTCCCTGACAGAGAAACTCCACACAGTATGCATCAGAAAAAAACATCTCCAATACCCACCAGGGTATTGGTGCCCTCTACGGCTGTGTACTTAGCCCACTGCTGTTCACTCTGCTGACTATCGAGGAACTAACACCATCATTAAGTTTGTAGATGACACAAAGGTTGAGGTTCTCCTCAGCAATGATGATGAAACGGTTTCCAGCTTCCAGAATGGAGATATGATGATTGGTGGGCTGGTGAATGCGCAACAGTCTGTCCCTTAATGTGGACAAAACAAGCAAGGTGATTGTTGACTTGAGGATGGCCCATGCTATCCACAAATCCCTTAGTGTGCACCTGGCAGTTGACCTCACTTGGTCAATTAACCCCACCTCCATAGTCAAAAAAGTGCAGCAGTTTCTCTGTTTTCCATTCTCATCACATTCTACAAGAGCACTATCAAGGGCATTCTGACCAGATGCATTAATGTTTGGTTTGGGAGCTTCAGTGACTCTGAAAGTACCTACAGTGGAGAGTGCACACTGCAGAAAAGATCATTGGGACCTCTTTGCCCTTCATTTAAGACATTTTTAAAAAGCATTGCATCCACAATGTCTATAGCATTGTGAAGGATTGCTCCCACCACTTCCTTGATCCCTTTGTCCCTTTTCCCTCTCTGGCTGAAAGTACTGTAGCATCCAAACCAGTTCTGACAGGTTCTGCAACAATTTTTATGCCTTGGCTGTCTGGAATCTGAACTCTCTGCCTCCCTACTGCCCCGTAGGTCCGCACCTGGTAACTTATTTATATGCAGTACATTTGTTACACTTATTACTGCTGATGTTTTTTATTATTAGTTGTTGTTATTCATTTATTTATTAATCATTATTTCAAATTACTATCTATTCACTTTCCAATTATTATTTATTTACCGATTTATAGCACAATATAGTTCTTTACCTGTCTTGCATTTGTCTTGTGTTTATGTATATGTTGCACCGCGGTCATGGGGAACGTTCTTTCATGTCACTGTATGCCACAATACTGTGTATGGATAGCATAACAATAAAGCCACTTGACTTGAAATAAACTAATGATATGAGGAAAAATGCACATATACTCTGTTTTTTTCCATAATGTTACTTTTATTTTGGCATTTCTCACCTCTGAGTTCATCAATCATATAATTAATTTGTTAACATTTTTGGTATACTGTAATGCCATGTGATTGCACATCTGTCAACTACATTCAGAAGTAATATATATAATTCTAGTCTTGACTGAGATATTGAGTTCTTACAGTGGTTAAGTACAGTACAGTATACTATATAAAATCTGTAATTTTGTAGATTAGCTTATTTCTTTGTTTATTTATATCACTAGAGGTAATATAAAGATGTTCTGAATTTCTTAAACTTTTTCTTTTCTGACAGTGATCTATACTGATTTCTTTTTTCTACAAAGGAAAAAAATAATGTGACACATTTCAGTTTCATGACACCAGTTGCTGGAAAAAGAGACAACCCTTGAATGGGGCAACTGAATTACCATTAGTGACTGTGATAGGCAAGGAATGTTTTCAAAGACACTAAAAATCAATTGTGGATGCCTATTACTGGAACTTTTTTTAACAAAAGCCTTGTTTAACTGATTTTTTTACTGCCAGAAGTTAAAAGGATTCGGATGATGTGAACACACCAGAACAAAAATGTGTAATTCTGAGAAACAGTAAATGCTTGTGTGGAGATTTGATTTTTTTGTAAGATATGTATACAAAAAAATCATTTACTGTATTCAAATGCAGTTTTCAATGTTTTTCCAAGTAAGAGGAGGGGGGAAAGAAATGTTTATAAAAACCATTTTCTAATTTTTGTTTAATGATGGACAACAACATTTATTTCTATAGCACTTAATACAGTATGATAGGATTCTTTTTATAGTCCCAGGATGTTCAATCTGTTTACAGTAGGTTATTCTATCGTACCTTAAGTAAAGTGTGATTATTTCCCCTTTTCTGCTATTTCCCCATCCCAGTAGATTGTTAAGATCGTTTTCACACATTTCAAAAAAGAAACATAAAATGTAACAAATGCATGCTTAAGCATCCACAATCAAGGACTATTTACTCTAAACATTATCTATACTAATAAAAGGCAAAGCCCTCACTGACTCACTCACTCACTCACTGACTGACTCATCACTAATTCTCCAACTTCCCGTGTGGGTGGAAGGCTGAAATTTGGCAGGTTCATTCCTTACAGCTTACATACAAAAGTTGGGCAGGTTTCATTTTGAAATTCTACGCGTAATGGTCATAACTGGAAGCTGTTTTTCTCCATTTACTGTAATGGAGTTGAGCTCGAAAGCCGTGGGGGGGCGGAGTTTCGTGTGACATCATTACGCCTCCCACGTAATCACGCAGTACGTAGAAAACCAGGAAGAGCTCCAAAAAGCCCTGAAGAAAACATGCATTATATAATTGAGAAGGCAGCGAAACAATAAGAAGCGAGCGACTGACATATACAACCATATTCATGAGTGCTGCTACTTCGGAAAAAAGCACGGTGGAAACCTAAAGTTTAAATTAAGTTCATAGACAGGCTGCTGCTGGTGTTTGTAATTTAGTGCCTGCCCATATAAGGCCGTCCGTCAGCGGCAATCCAATAGAAACACTGCCGCTAAATATTCACGGGTGAAGGACTGTGCTTATGCAGAGGAAGATGAGATGGTCAGGGTGGTGTTTGGCACAAACTCAACGAAACTGTGAGAGAAACTTTTAAGTGCCGGGTCTTAGCTGACATTACATACAGCCGTGGACATCACACGAGATGGCACCAGCACAGCTGGGCACCTTCGATGCAAGAACACCAAGCGGCTCACATGAACTGACGCAGTGCACAGACAAAAAGCAACAGTTCCAAAGAGTGCTGAACAAAAACCGAATTGCACAATTGAGAAGGCAGCAAAAAATATAAAGCGTCTGATACATACAAGCATATTCATAAGTGCAGCTACTGCGGAAACAAAGCACACGGTGCAAAAAGTGAATGTCCTGCTAAAGGAAGACAGTGTAAAAAAAAAAACCCGTGCATGCAGTGTGTCACATCTCAGATAAAGAGGAAGACGAGCTGTTTATTGATGCAGTAAGAAACAAATCGATGAATGAAACCTCTTATCTTTACAACGATTGACAAACACGGAATGTAACTTGAACACAACACATCGTACAAATACGACCCTGATTGAAACAAATAATGATAATCAAATCCTTGATGACAGCAACACTCAATAACACTCACAAAACAATTACTGTATATTGACAATCATGTTACGTTATTTTAAAAAAATTCCCTTTTCTCTTTCATAACTTCTTTAATACACTACTTCTCCGCTGCGAATATATATATATACCCCGATCTACATACTCTCAAATAGACAAGCCACACGCTGTGGCGCAATTGTAGAGACTTCGCCTCTATCGCCGACATCCGAGGTTCAATTCCCGAGAGGGGATGTACTGAGTATGTACGCGCGCTTCCCGATTTATTTTAACCTCGCATCTCCTTGGTTTGGGACGTATGAAAAAGTATGCGGTTATATTTATATTACATACGATTAATCAAGATTAATTAATACACAGCCTCTAATTAATTGGATTAATTTTTTTAATCGAGTCCCACCCCTAATATATATATGTAGATATATATGTAGATTTGTATATATACAGGTATGTGTATATACAGTATATATGTAGATATGTATATGTGTATATATGTATATATATATGTGTGTTTGTGTATATAAGAAAACTAAATAAATGAAGGACAAATAACAGACAAAACAGACAAACTTGAAGCCTAGTCCCAATCTGCTCCAGTAGTATTTTACTGATCATAACTGTTTCATCACAGTAGTGGCATGCTAGATCTGTTATTACTGATGCCATCTTTTTTTTTGTATTTTTTTAGCCATGCCATCATTTTGTTACATGACCAGAAAGAGCAGCAGGTAATTGAAAAGAAACAGGGTTTGCAAACACATTATTAACAGTTATTAATAGTTTTCAAATTTATTACAGCTCAAAAACCTTTTTGAAAAGCATTGATTAAGTGTATTCTATTCTAAATTGCTGGGTTTTCAGCCTGTATTTATTGATACATCCTGAAGTAATATGAATTTAGAACTTTAAAAAGAGCAGCTTTTTGTGATCACAATGTATTTTCTGAAATGTAGATATGAATGCATTACATACAAAGAGAACAAAACTACTTAAAGCTTAAACTTTTGTGGGCATTTTAAAACTGGCCTTAACTGAATACCAAGCTAGAGTTTTAAGATAAAAGATTACTTTTTATTTCTAGTAATGCCATTTGCAGCAACAATTTTGAAGTAAATGTAAGTTAAAAGCATGACGATTTACTGTAAATAATTCAGCTTTCACTGAAAAGTGAAAAACTATAATTTTGCTTTTATTACTTTGCTGGGAAAACTTAGGACAATGATGACACTTACACTTCAAACACATTTAACAATATTAAAATTTCACTTATATACATTTGCATAAGGGTGCGTGCATCCCTTTACTATGAATAATAAGAAGCTCAATTTAAAAACAAATAAAAAAAATAAAAGGAGGAGAAAACAAACTTTTTCAAAAGGATACGATAGTATAGGAGATGAGACTAATTTTAAAATCACTAAACTGGAGTCCCAGTATGTGGTAAAGAAAGCCAAGTCTGCATATAAGAGCAAATTAGAAAATAAAAAAGATACATTAATGACAATCAAGGTTTCTGCCCTTCACTTAATCACTGACTACAAGGTAAAACATACAGATCCCTTTAACTGACGACCTCTACATTTCACATAAGCTACATTAATTCTAATACAAGAATGATGCACAAAAACCAGTAGATTGCACAGAAACAGACAGCATGTTGCATCCAGCTATCCTTAATCATTAAGAAGCATGATATAAGTTTGCTTCTCAGCATACACAACAGCAGTAAAAGCTATTTCTTCCTATTCTTTTCAGTTTATAAGAGCTTGAGAGGATCTGCCAAGAAAAACAGTAGAAAATCCCTAAATCCAGGTGTGTGAAGCTTGTCATATCATACCCAAGAGGGCTTCAGGCTGCAATCGGTGCCAAAAATAATTCTACAAAGTACTGAGTAAAGAGTCCGAATACTCACGTCAATGATATTGCAATATTTTTGTTTTAATTTTAAATATATTTGCACAAATTTGTAACATTCTGTTTTCACTTTGTCTTTCTGTGATACTGAGTGCTGCTCGATTTGGAGAAAAATGAATTTCAATGATTATAGCACAATGCTGCAACATAGCAAAATGTGAAAATGGGTCTCAATATTTTCTGAATTCACTGTGTATATGAGTTATCCTGAAAATACATCAAATGCTAAAAATTACAGCACATATAAATTCTTTTTTGGTTGTGTCTGATCTCTTTTCAATACGTCAACACAATTGTCTGTAAATGAGATGATGATTTTCAATAAGGGAAGGCTTGAGATGAAGCTGTATACAAAGAATAAATAAAGTGGAGATATTTATGTTGCCTGACTCCAGCAATGTATATACCTACACATTTTACATCCGTGCTTTCATCAAAGTTAAAATGAGGTTAGTTAAGTAACTGTCTGAAATCCAAAACACAAAATATGTTGGGCTAATAAAACCCACACCTAAACCCTGGAATCTCAGGATATCTTAATTAAGCTAATTGCTAAATATGAATTGAAAACAGTAAAACATTCAAACTTAAAATATTGTATTTAAATGAATGAATAAAGAGAAGAATCACCACAAATATAAAGAAACACAAAAAATAAGTCACAAATTAACACATTTGATCACTGAATTAACAGAAAAGAGCCTAAACATAGAACTAACTCTATGACAAGATCTAACAACATACTGGAATTGAACACAAAAAATTGGGAGTGTGCTCCCTTCGACTTTCTCATATACTAAGATAGAGAAAAGATCATAAGAACCACTTCCAGTTGCGCAATATTTCAAAAATATCATATCTCTTTGTTTCTCATCATAACTAATTGATAATATTAATACACAATTATTTATCTCTTATCTCTTTATAATCAAATTTTATATTAAAATGATATTTTCACACTTAGGGAGGTCAAAAATGGTGGTGGAATTTTTTCATGATTACATATGCATCACCTAGATTACGTGCAAAGTAAAAAGAGTTATAGTCACCTAAAAACATAGAAAAAGTGTTAGTACCATATAACATTTGTTGCAATAAATTGCTATAGGAAAAACTGCATTTAGCTATATTTAATTATAATAATAATGGCAAAAATAAAAAAAAAATCATAAAATTAAATGTGTTACTAGAAACATGACTGGGACATAGTAGCTTATTGTTCCCATTACATCTTTATATTTACATGACATGTTCAATGTTTACACGTTATTGTTAAACTGATGATGTATAAATTAAAAAAATAAATAATAGTTATTGAAAGACAATGTGTTATATTGAATACAGTTTTGAATATTGTGTATACATTTATATTTCCATGATACAAAGCATTCGGATGGTTGTTTAAATAAAATACTATTTCCGGTTGAATAATTTTTCTCAAATTTCATATCTGTTTGATATCTGCTTTTTATCATTATAAATATCTATACAAAATTTGAATCATCTCTCTGTAATTATAACCATAGTTTACCTGAATATTTGCAAAAGTATTGAGTTAAAGTACCATTTTCGGTTTTTGATATAAAGCAAGTGTACAAAATCTCGTTGATCTAGGTGAAAGTGTTTTCGAGTTATCGTGTTTACACACAGACGCACAGACAGACATACTTTCAAAAATGGTATTTTTGGACTCAGGAAGGTCTAAAACGTCAAGATTCATCAAAATCTCAAGGTCGAACTTTTTCATGATTCCTATACTTTCTTTACATTATGTATATGAGAAAGTAAAAGGAAGATTATCCACTCCAATAGAATCTTCAAATAATTTTAGAAAAGGAAACTTTAAAAGTAAATAAGTGCAAAACTAGACATTTTACACAAAGGACCTTTATAAAACTTATACCGAAGAAATAGCTAATCCAAATTCAGAGTCTTAAACCAGACAGAAGGAGTGCCAACTACCTCAATTCCCAGATGTTATGAACAGCAAGAGAGAAATCGCGTTCAAAGGGAATGGGTAAGAGGAAAACATTAAGAGCTAAATATAAATAGGAGAAGGCTAAATCTAAGTTGATAAACAGACTGGGATCAGCATACTCAAAACTGATATAGACATGACAGTACATCAAAGGCAGAAACCAAAAAGAACAAAATCTAAAATAAGAAACCAGTGAAAAAGGCTCACACAACTTTGTTTTTATTTGTCCCTAACTAACTCGAATCATAATGTTTGTCTTACTAGTGCATCCAAAATCAGTTTCAGACATATCCAACCTTCCATATTTCATGTCTAAAACCTATATGTACTTCACCCTGGTATCATCCCTTTTATTTGCCCCCTCCAGTTACTATTTATGGAGAGCAAGAATATGAGATCCAGCATGTTTTAGATTCTTGATGCAATGGCACTACAGTTTTCAGAAAGGGTACATGCCTGTGGATCAGTCATTTGCCCCTTCTACTGATATGCATGCCGTTTATTGTAGCAATGTACCATAAGCTTCATCCAGGGAAGCTGGATTGAAGTGTCCTAGCCCTAAGCTGGGCATCAAAGTCATGAATTTTTGTTATGTCTTCCCTGAGGTTTTTTTGCTATGTTTTTAGAAATTTCATTATTAAATTTCCTGTTGTTTATTATTTTTAATGCTATGATTGTAACATTATCCTAGCAATCACAACCATTTTTGATATTATTGCATGGCATTGTTCATAATTTTTTTAAGTTTTGCTACATCTTCTTCCGGGGTGGTACGATGGCGCAGTGGTAGTGCTCCTGCCTTGCAGTAAGGAGACCTGGGTTCACTTCCTGGGTCCTCCCTGCGTGGAGTTTGCATGTTCTCCCCGTGTCTGTGTGGGTTTCCTCCCACAGTCCAAAGACATACAGGTTAGGTGCAATGGCGATCCTAAATTGTCCCTAGTGTGTAATTGGTGTGTGTGTGTGTGTGTGCCCTGTGGTGTGCTGGCACCCTGCCTGGGATTTGTTCCTGCCTTGTGCCCTGTGCTGGCTGGGATTGGCTCCAGCAGACCCCCATGACCCTGTGTTAGGATATAGCGGGTTGGAGAATGACTGACTGACTACATCTGCTTCCAGTCATGTGATGTGACAGTCCTTACAACAACTAAAAATGTTTTAAGTACCCACGAGAAGGCAATCATTGATCTAAATGTAAATGCCAACAGCCACTTCACACTCAGTAGCGAATTGCTTGAGTGTGTGCTAAAGTTCACAGATCAAGAAAGAAGACAGCATCATCTGCATAAGGCAATGATGCTACACCTGCCTCCTTCGCTGGACACCGTAACATCCTTGACTGCACCTTGAGATCCTGTCCATGAAAACCACAAGCAGGAGTGGTGAGAAGACACAGCTTTGACAGAATCCATCACCCACAGTGAACTAATGCGAAGTATTCAGACATAGACCTCACTGCATTCAAACAGGGAATGAATAACATGCAAGAGTAGCTACATTTCTGCAGCACCTCCACAACAATACTGAGAGAGACATTTATATGCTTTTAGAAAATTGGGAAAACAGATATAGACTGGGTTATCATACTCAAAAGATGTACACTGGATTATCATACTCTCAAGTACCTACCAGCAGCTGCACTAGGGAGAAGAGCTGGTCTACTAGACGGAATCACCGTTGTTCATCCTGTGCTCAAGCATCAGACAGATTCTTCCGTTCTTCACCATTGCATATGCCTTACCTGAGGAGGGAGGTCCCTCTTTAGTTGGGACACACCCTCTAGTTTCCTCTCTTAAATATACTGTAGGGACCACCACACCAGTCTGCAATTCCAAGGATGCTTTACCCACCTTCCATGCAAGTTGAACAGAGGCATTTACCTCAACAAAGCAACAATGTCTAGTGCTTTCGACATCTCTGGTCGGATTTTATCCTCCCCTGCACACTTACAACTATAGAGTCCTCAGACCACCGCAGTGAAACCAAAGGGGAACAATACTCTGATTCATAACTGGTGCATCGCAGCCCCTGAGTTCTTACACCCCTTTCCAAGGGACATCAATAGAATAACATAATAAATCACTTTGTTGATGCCTTTTCAACGCATTCCCCATTGTACCACCATTTTCTCATATTCCTAGGCACACTTGAGTGTATTTTCTTTGCTGTACTTTCTCAGTTGTAAATTTTGATTCTCGTTGCCACATGTTGTGTAATTATGATGGACTGATATTCTAGTTAGGGTTAGATCCTGGCTGTGCATTTACTGCTCTCAGGATAGGCTAATATAATTCTTATTTAGACTAAGTGGATTCTTAAAATGGATGGAGCATAGTAATATAAGTTCTTTAACAATATTGAATATGAGTTTGTACGGCAGGACATGCTAATTGTACTTTTCTATATTTCATTGCAATTGAATTGTACATTGCTGGTTCTGAGGTCTACTGTGACAATTTTATAGTATTAGTATTGTCACAAACATGCACATGGGAGGCAGCTAAAGGGCTTGAATGAGGGTAATTCCAAGCCAGACTGGGATGGGGCAGAGTGAACTAACTTTCTTTCTTGCTTTTCTGCAGACCATTCACAGGAAATTCCGCCTGGCCCTGATGATGTCAATTCTGGTTCCGACCCCTTTGATGCCACTTCCAGGTCCGAGCCTATGGATGAAGACCCTTCCGGTTCCGGCCCATCTGATGTAATTTCCTATACTGGTTTTTAAAAGCCGCTACCTTTCCCCTATCCCCTCAGTTCTGTTTTGGACTCTGATTTTTGCACATCAGTGCTATCACTTTATTCAATTTTGCAGCCAGAAAACAACATACGGGTGGCTGTCCTAAACCTTGCTATGGCTCTTTGTCGAGTTTGTGACAGTATTTATATTTGTGAATTATACGTTCATCCCCTCACAAGGATACCTGGGTAATCATAGGCATATATTTTGTAAATAATAACTAGATAGATGTTTACAATTTAAGCCAAAATAAAAGGCACAAGTATTACTTGTGATTCAGTACTGAATCTGAGTCAGACAGCTTTTGGGTCATAATTCATCACAAGAAAAACAGCATTTAGAAGGACTATAACTTTGGGTATACAATCATGAAGAATGAATCTAAATGGATGTTATGGAAGAAGGTACAGTAGAAAATGGATTCACAAGATGCTTTTAAGCCTGATTCAATATAATTATGTGAAGTCCATTTCTCTAGCCAACAATGCAGAATGGTTTTGTATTGTTGTCAACATTAGAGCTACAGCTGTGACAGTACCATTAGTTTTTTTTTTTTTAATTAACGCTTGATTCTCTTGTTATGAACAAAAAACCCTAAAGGTAAAAAATAGATCTGTAAGATGGCCGGTGCAGAAACTGGCGACCTTTATTAAGAATCTGCTCGATTTGTTTCCGTAGTGAGGCTGGCTGTAGTCAGGGCTACAGTTATAAAAATAGTCTTCATTTGTATTATGCTCTGCTGCACCTCTAGTATAATTAGTTATCTACATTCCTCTTAACGCTGTTAGACACAGTGGTCATAGACTTTCTGCCTCAGTGAAGGCATCAAGGTCAGGATGTCACTTCAAATTTCAGGGGCTTCTCTGAGGTGACTGTTCATAAAGGGCCCTTGCATGGTAATTAAAAGTAGGAAAAAATGTTTTTTTAATTAAGCATATATGGTCCAAATCCTGTTCACCATAATACAGTACATTACATATATGGGTTTAATGTTGATTTCAACCACTCTACATATTTGATTAAGTGGACTGCATTGAACAACAATCTTTTCTGACATAAAGCAATTCCTTTTTGCCATTCTTATGAAAACAGATGTGTGAAGGTCAAACATTACTTCAGACATTTTCTTTACTCCTTCATGTCTGAGTCAGAAGTTGTGTGAGTTAAAGAACATTATAGTCTTTTGAGGTTCACTGGTTCCTTAATGTAAGAATTAAGATTCTATTTACTTCTTTTGGAGCTACTCTCCTTGTGGGTTTGTCAAATAATATAGATTTTCTTCCTAGAACTCACATCTTTAAAAGCACTATCATATTGTAATGCAGTCTTAGAATTCCCAAAACACCATTTATGTTTGAGCTTTCCCAATAGCTGCAACTACTTTAAAGTGATGCATTCTCATTTTAAATTTTGATTCAAAATAATTCTGTATTCTTTTCCATTGTATTTCTTATACTCCCTCAAGGTTTTTTCCAGTTTTGGGTCTACTAATCATACTGTCGCCTTTAATTTGTCCAGAGTGAAATAGTGACATATAAAACAAAGTCTTTGTAAGTACAATAAAACCATAGCAAGTTTTGTTAGACTCTTGAGGTTTGCTGCGCTTAGAAATAATTCTATATACATTTTCTGAATAATTATCCTGACTAGTTATTATGAAATAAATATGGACATAACAAATATCAAAAACAGAATGAAATAAAAATTTGAATTATATAAAGCAATTTAATTCAATATTTTGGACTTGTTCTCCAGCACCATAAGAAGTACACAATAGGTCTGTGGCCAGCTGGAATAACAACTATCAATATGTTTGGTTTGACATCCCTTTGGCCTAGCTAGGAGAAAACTCCAAGACAGTGAAAAGAGGGTTGTTATTGTTTTTTGTTTTAAATGATGCTTGTGTCGTGCAATGCATAGCATGTACAGTACATAATACATCAAAACCTAAATAGTTACACTATATCGAACGGGTGTGTTGATAATAAAGTGTCACATTTCCTGGCTTGGTTGGTGTGTGTGTGAGTGGGCCCTGCAGAGGGCTGGTGTCTTGTCCAGGGTTGTCTTCTGTTTTATTGCGAAGTGCTGCTTTGGATAGGCTCTGGTCCACTTAGACCTTGAATTGAATTAAGGTGCTTTGAGAATGTTGTGTAAAAATTAATAATGATAGGACAACAATTAAAACCTATAAAATTGTAGAATGAACACTATAAATACTGGAGGTAGAAGTCTGTATCATGTAAGAATTTCAGTCATTTGTTAATGTGGATGTTTTCTGAAGATACATCTCTTCTTCAGGGTCAATGCTAGGGCACAGTCAATAACATTAATCATCATTTTCAGAATGAGTGTGATTTATTGTGCCCACCCAGTGATGCCAATTAATGTAGGAATTGATAATCAATAAGATACCCAACCAAGGGGACAACAATAAGTGTAGGAGTGGAAAGATGAATTTTAACTTGATTAATTATCAGTTTTGCATTTGGCAATACCAGTAATTAATGAAATAATTTGGCAAGGCTACTAATTTATTTTACTTATCTTTCTCAGGTGTTGGAAATGGGTTTCCAGCCTTTAGACTTATGTCAAGGTAACTGAAGCATACTTGTTTTAAGAAACAGAATAACAAAATTTAGATAGATAGATAGATAGATAGATAGATAGATAGATAGATAGATAGATGCTTTATTAATCCCAAGGGGAAATTCACATACTCCAGCAGCAGCATACTGATAAAGAACAATATTAAGTTAAAGAGTGATAAAAATGAAGGTATAACAGACAGACAATTTTGTATAATATTAACAGTTACCCCCCCGGGTGGAATTGAAGATATACTAAATTATCGATAAATACAAGGATCATAGAAATAAGATAACTGCATCCATCCAGCTATATCCAAACTACAGGGTCACAGGGGTCCGCTGGAGCCAATCCCAGCCAACACAAGGTGCAATGCAGGAAACAAACCCCGGGCAGGGCACCAGCCCACCGCAGGGCACACACACTAGGGACGATTTAAAATCGGCAATGCATCTAAACTGCATGTCTTTGGACTGTGGGAGGAAACCGGAGTACCCAGAGGAAACCCACGCAGACATGGAGAGAACATGCAAACTCCACACAGGGAGGACCCAGGAAGTGAACCCGGGTCTCCTAATTGTGAGAGAGCAGCACTACCTACTGCGCCACCATGCCACAGATAACTGCATATATATATATAAGACAGGATGCAACAACAACAACATTTATTTATACAGCACATTTTCATACAAAAAAGTAGCTCAAAGTGCTTTAAATAATGAAGAAAAATAAAAGACAAAAAAAGAAATTAAAATAAGACAACATTAGTTAACATAGAAAAAGAGTAAGGTCCGATGGCCAGGGAGAACAGAAAAAACAAAAAAAAACTCCAGGTGGCTGGAGAAAAAAATGAAATCTGCAGGGGTTCCAGGCCACGAGACCGCCCAGTCCCCTCTGGGCATTCTACCTAACATAAATGAAATAGTCCTCTTTGTATTTTGGGTTCTCACGGACAGACTTGATGATGATGGTCATGCAGACTTCTGGCTTTTAATCCATCACTGTTGGAACATCACGGTGCTTTGAGTAGATGGTGGTGGCGCCACCAAAAGGACACCGGAAAAAGAAACGGAAGAGAGAGTAGGGGTTAGTACAGATTTTAGAGCCACCATAATTAGTTATTATAATGAGTTGGATATACAGAGTATCAGGATTTTAATTGCAGTGAAGTTATGAGAAAGCCATGTTAAAGTAATGTGTTTTCAGCAGTTTTTTAAAGTGCTCCACTGTATTAGCCTGGCGAATTTCTATTGGCAGGCTATTCCAGATTTTAGGTGCATAACAGCAGAAGGCCGCTTCACCACTTCTTTTAACTTTTGCTCTTAGAATTCTAAGAAGACACTCATTTGAGGGTCTGAGGTTACGATTTGGAATATAATATGTTAGACATTCCGATATATAAGATGGGGTGAGATTATTTAAGGCTTTATAAACCATAAGCAGAATTTTAAAGTCAATCCTGAATGATACAGGTAACCAGTGTAGTGACATCAAAATTGCAGAAATGTGCTCAGATTTCCTTTTCCTGGTTAGGATTCTAGCAGCTACATTCTGCACTAGTTGCAAACGCGTGAACTAATTTCTCAGCATCTTTCATTGATATAAGAGGTCTAACTTTTGCTATGTTTCTTAAGTGAAAAAATGCTGTCCTAGTGATTTACCCCTAAGCTTTTTACCTCCTTCTTGACTTTTAATCCTAACGTATAAAGTTTATTTCTAATAGCCTTATTGTATCTGTTATTGTCTATCACTAAGATTTCAGTTTTCTCTTTATTTAGCTTGAGAAAGTTGCTATTCATCCATTCAGAAATACAAGTAAGACATTGTGTTAGTGAATCGAGAGAATCGGGGTCATCAGGTGCTATTGATAAATACAGCTGTGTGTCATCAGCATAGCTGTGGTAACTCAGGTTATGCCCCGAGATAATCTGACCTAACGGAAGCATGTAGATTGAGAAGAGCAGCGGACCCAGGATAGAGCCTTGTGGAACACCATATAGGATATCATGTGTCTTTGAGTTGTAATTCCCACAACTAACAAAGAATTTTCTCCCTGCCAGGTAGGATTTAAACCAATTTAAGACACTGCCAGAGATGCCCACACATTGACTAAGGCAATTTCTAAGAATATTATGATCAATGGTGTCACTCAGATCTAGGAGGATGAGAACAGATAAATGGCCTCTGTCTGCATTTACCCACAAGTCATTTACTACTTTAACGAGTGCCGTTTCTGTGCTGTGATTTGTTCTAAAACCTGACTGAAATTTATCAAGAATAGCATGTTTATTGAGGTGGTCATTTAACTGCATAATGACTGCCTTCTCTAGAATTTTACTTAAGAAAGGCAGGTTAGAGATGGGTCTAAAATTTTCAAAAGCAGAGGGGTCAAGATTATTTTTCTTAAGTAGGGGTTTAACTACAGCAGTCTTAAGACAGTCTGGGAAGAGTCCCGTATCTAATGACGAATTTACTATGTCAAGAATATTATCAATTAGCACGCCTGATACTTCTTTGAAAAAATTTGTTGGTATTGGGTCAAGGACGCAGGTGGAGGGTTTCAGTTGAGAAATTATTTTATGTAAATCAGGTAAATCTATCCTAGAGAAAGAGTTTAATTTGTTTATAACGGAGTACTGGGGTTTAGGAGGATCCTTAGTTTTGGGGAGATATACTATGTTATTTCTAATATCATTAATTTTTTGATTGAAAAATACAGCAATAGCCTCACAGGTTTTACTGGAAGTACTTAGGAGGCATTCCTTTGAGTTACCTGGGTTTAGCAGACGATCAATCGTCGAGTATAAGACTCTGGGATTACTAGCATTGTTATTTATAATCTTAGAGAAATAGCAGTGCCTCTCAAGACGGACAGTGTTATTGTATTCTGTTATTTTAACTTTTAATATTTCATAGTGGATAGTTAGTTTATTCTTCAGAAAGACTAACATATAACAGAGAGAGGCTGGCTGTTTACTTGATATTTAGAGTGATGATTTATCTTGGCATAGATAAATAGTTTTATGTTACCATGTCTTTAAAGGTGATGTCCGATGTTGTGTGGAGTTGTTACTTTGTTGTTACTCCAGGTTCAAGATGAGGATTTACCTTGTCTTGGAGTGTACTTACTCTTTCTGCTCCATTATCCTTTATTTGTGGTGTGCAGTGCTTCATTCAGCTAAGCTGTTTTCTGTGTCGTCAGCAACTCTTTCTGGCACATGAGCTCAGATGCTGAAGTTTTCTTATTGACGTTATGGCTGTTTCTCAGCCTTTTCAGCCCAGTGGCTCAAAGCTTGGCTTGACAGAGAAACTGTCAATTTCTGATCCACAAAGAGAAAGAGGTTGTCAGTTCTGTGCCTCCCAAACAGAGAATGGCTCATCAGCTTTTAGTTTCAGAGAGGAGTTTCAGAAGGTCACTTTGCAAAGCATAGTTTTCCCCTGGGGCAGAATGCCCTAGATAGAGAGTGCCCAGAGAGTGCAGAATATTCTCAGATAGGATGATTGTAACAAGTTTTAAGGGAATGTATAACATCTCCTGATTGGATTAAATGCACCTATACTTACAAAATCAGTGTGTCATCATAGGTGAGTTCTTCTGTCCATCAGAGTTGTCATTACTTGAAGTGCAGCTCTTTGTTCCTGCTTGAGTCCATTTTGTGCTTTTTTGTCTGCAGAGGGGCCTCTGGGAAGATATCAGTGCAACTCTGATTTACACCTTTGTTATTAGATGAAGTACAGATGGATACTGGTACAAGCTGGAGTTCAGTCACTTAGTTTGGAATGCAAGTGAAGAAAGGTGAAGCTGGATGTCTATACGTCAAACAAAGGTTTCAGTGTACTAGTAAATATATACACCTATTCTCACCTCTGGTTAGGAGTTTCTAGGTAATGTTCAAGAAAACAAGATCATGAGTACAGGCAGCAAAAGTGAGGCTATTGCACAGGGTTGCTGGACTCACTCTGGCTTAAAGAGTATGGAACTGGACAATACAGCAAAAACTCAGATTAACAATTTTGCTTCTTCAAATCAAGAATAGCCAGTTAAAGTGTTTTTTATCAATGTAGCAAGCAAACTCAGGATACATTAAACAGTGAGATGTCTTAGCTGGCCTAGGAATGTCAGAAAAATACTCAGGAAGAGTTGCAGACTGTGGTTTAGGAGGTGGCATGACCTGTTCATCTTGGTTTGTTGCCATCACAACTTTCAATGCTTCTTTTCTGGCATATTTCAAAATCTGTAAACATACTTCCATAAGGATAACTGGAGGAAATTAAAAGTATTATTAAAAAGAAAAATATTAGAGAAATAATGTACCTATTTTTTAGAGCAGCCCATAACAAGAGATGTATTAAATGCACATGGCTGGGTAGAATAGGATTGAAACCTTTTGAAAAGTCAAAAGGCTTGAAGGAGTAGTATGTAAAAATTAAGCAGCTGCCAAGATATAGATCCAAATAACTTGAGTACACATGTTGAAACATCTCCAGGAGGTAGCTTTTTTCAAAATAAAAGGGGTTGATATAGGTCATAACACTTAGAAGCTTGTCTAGTGATGGAAGGATATGTTTGATGCAGCACTGCATCCAATACATAGCACTGTGAAGATGCTCAAGAACAGAAGCTCTTTAAATATCATCCTGTCATCCTTGTACAGATGGTACTTGATCTAACTTTGGTAAAGTAAGGTCCACAGCTGATCGGCATCTTTCTAAGTAAGTAATCACCGCTCTCACATCTTGGTGGGCAGTGTGGCGAGAGTGGTTCCCAGGCGTGATGCGGGAGCAGATGGCTGTACACCAAGGGCACAGGTGTAGGATTGTCTGTGATCCTAATTGGTGCTGGGAGCTGCTAATTGACACAGCTGTGCCACGTCCCCATTGTAAAAGGGGAAGCACCAGTGCGAGGGTGGAACGATCGAAAAGAAAACACAGAATGGAGGAAGGAGTGTCTGGCCGACACTCGGGAGGGGGGGGTCAGTCAGAAGTGGTTGGTCCAGCTGAGCTGTTACAAGGAGTGGGAATGACCAGGGGCCTCATGCATAACACCGTGCATAGAGTTCGCACTAAAACATGGCATACGGACAAAAATGGAAATGTGTGTACGCACAAAAAAAATCCACATGCATAAATCTGTGCGTACGCCAACTTCCACGTTCTTCTGCTACATAAATCCTGGTCAGCGTGAAAAGTAACGCACGTGCACGCGCCTGCTGCCACTCCCCAACTCCTCCCAGAATTACGCCTCTTTGAATATGCAAATCAATATAAATAGCCCTTAAGCTAAGCATTCTGTGAAAAGACAATGGCAAAAGCACAGGGGGGAAATAGAAGAATTTCAGCAAATACCAATTGGAGGCAAGGAAAAACGTACTATTTGTTGGTTTAAACAGTGGTATAAACAACAAAAGGAAGTTGATCGAGTGACATAGAGTGTCGGAAAAGCTCACGTTCACAAAGTCGCACAGTGCCCAAAATAAAAAAGAAGTGAGTCATAGCCCAGAATGTCATATGGAAGCTTATTAGGGTACAGAGAAAAGAAAACAAATAGGGACACAGTGGGGAAAAAAGCTCAAAATGTCAACTTTAATCTTGAAATATCCACTTTAATCATGTAGTTTATTTTGTCATTAAAGTAGAACATCAACTTCATCTTTAAATCATTTAATTTACTAGTTTCTCAAATACCATCATAACTAAAGTAGCACATTGAATGCTTTATATTGTATGTGTTCTTCTCAGTGCTCTGTGTGTGAATCACTACGTGCTTCATAAACGGGCTTTCTCTTCCTCCGACTGGACACAGAATTCATTACATTTATAATATTACAGCTCTCTGAATGATTTAAATACAGAGAGGTATACTTGATATCATTTTCATGACGATAGGAGTTAAAGCATGTTATTAAAGTGATAGTGATGAGCTGACACCCCATCCAGAGATTATTCCTGCCTCACGCAAGATGCTTGCTTTATTGTGCGTGACCTTCGATGAAATAATTTATTGCAGCAGTACTCTCTCTCAAACGTACTAACCCCAATTCCTGTCCTTCTTTTCCTTTCTCCAAGTACCCAATCGGCACACAATCAGGTCTGTAATCAATGTTAAGCCATCTGTAAGTTTAGAACGCAGATTCTCCAAAACCTTTAAGGAACATTGAAATATCTTTGTAGTACATGTTTAATTATTCTATCCATCTGTCCTTCCAGTGTCGCGCCAGTCCCAGCAAGCATACAGCAAGAGCCAGGAACAATCCCTGAACAGAGTGACAACTCATAGCTAGCACTGAGACACCATGTCCTCACATGTTTAATTATTACCAATATAGATTATTTAAATGATGTTAATATTTTACCTGTATAATGTAATAAACATATTTTGCTGCATTTCATCTTAAAAATGATATCATCATCATATACATATAAGCGCTTCATAAAGTGGCTCAGGTCATGCAATATTATAACTATCGCAAGTTTACAGTGAGGTAATTGTACTTATAAGTATAAACAGTTCTACAAGGAGCACTTGTTGATGGACTGATTGAGTGCGTTTATATTTCTTGGGATGAAACTGTTTCTGAACTGCATTGTCCATACAGGAAAGGCTCTGAAGTGTTTGTCATATGAGAGCAGTTCAATAGAATGTGCGCATGGCTGAGGCAGTGTGTGCTTGATGCTATATACCGATAATTCTCTTTCCGATCAGCTGCTGTAGAGCTGTGATTCCACGCTGAGATACAGTGATATAAATACTCTGATTGGTACAGTGAGCAGAACAATGCTAAAGCAGCTATGGTATTTGGAATAGTTTGGTCATTCCATGGACCATTATATTTTTACAGGTTAATTACAATCAGATGACTTAAACTAATAAACAATATGCAGTTAATTTCAGTATATATGATAAAGCCGAGTCAGGGATGTGGATCTAAAAAAGAAAGGGAAACCACACTGGAACAAAAGCACTGCTTTGACAGTGGGTGCCGCCAGTTTGCAAAACCGAGCGTATGCCGAGTTTGCAAAAACTTGCATACGCTGGGGATTGAGCTAGCGTGAAAATGTGCGTGGTTTTACGCCAAGTTTAGTTTTTATACATCGCAATGTGAGCGTAGAAACGGGTGTGCACAACATTTTTGTGCGTACGCACCATTTATACATGAGGCCGCAGGAGTTTGCGCAGCCCATCAGAAAAGACCAGTAAGGCAGCGGGGCCATGGCTGTTGGGAACCCAAGTCTCAGTGGCGAAGGAGCCTGTCTGTAGCCATAGGACAGCAGGCAACCAGACCTGTGGAAGGTCAGCTGCACCTGCCAGTAAGGCGACTCCTTGGCTGCAAGGCCCATATGGGATAAGCAGAGAAGCCACCAGTGTTAAAAGAAAAAGGCCCTGGGCTTTTAGAAAGGTCTGTTTAGGCCAGTGGATTTTAACCTTGTTTTAAAGAAGATTTGTTTTGATTTTAACCTTCACGTTTTGCGCCTGTTTTTATTGGAATATTTATTTATTGAACATTTTTATGAACTGCACTTTTGAACACTTGTTTTGGTTTGTTTTTAATAAAAGCACTGAACACTTTTGCACCTTCCCCTTGCTTCATGTGGTGTTCTCATTTGTACAGCTCATCCTGATCATGACTATCAACAGTGTCAGAGTCAAAAGGCTCCCAAATGAGAGTGACTGGGTTGTGCAAACTGGTCTGATGTTGCTGGGGTATCCTGTGCAGATGTTTTCACCAAGTGACAGTAGGATGAATACATGAACCCACCTTGACTTTGATACATGTTTGGTTAATTTCATGTGAAGAAGACATAAAGCAGATGTTTGTTCATGACTGAATTTAGCAACCTTCTGTCTGATTTGGCTATAAATTATGATCACGTAGTTCTGATGGGGGATTTTAATGTACACATTGATGTGGAAACTGACACTTTTAGCAAATGTTTTACTTATTTGTTAAATTCAGTAGGATTTTGTCAGATTGTCAAAGGTCCAACTCATAATCATAACCACACATTAGATTTAATTATAACTTACAAAGTTGAAATTCAAAATTTAAATATTACTCCATTAAATGTAGTTATTTCTGATCACTTCTTAATTACATTTGATTTAGTTCTGCCCATGCCAACGCACTCACAGATTAAAACAAAGACAGTGCGACATCTAGATTGTAATTCTGCTTCAAAATTTATAGACACCTTGAGTAAGTCGAGTGTAATTGTGGAAAACCAATTAGATCAGTTAACATCAAATGTAAACATGGAAAACAATTTAGATCAGCTAATATCACATTATAATGTGACCTTGAGAGATGCTCTGGACACAGTGGCTCCCCTTAAAACAAAAGTGATCAAAGCGCATAGAAACTCTCCCTGGTTTAATGAAAATACTCGAGCTCTTAAATTAGAGTGTCGAAAACTGGAGCATAGATGGAGAACAACAAAGCTACATGTCTTTCAAATTGCATGGACAGAGAGTGTTAATAAATATAAAAAAGCCCTCTTTAAAGCTCGCTCAGAATACTATTCTACATTAATAGATAGCAATAATAAAAATCCTCAGGTACTGTTTAGAACAGTGGCTAAATTAACAAATGGTAACTCAGATCAACAGTGCAAAATACCAACAGATATTAGCAGTACAGACTTCATGAACTTCTTCAATGAGAAAATTAAAAATATAAGATCCCAGATCTCAGCATCACAGTACAAACCAAATACTAGCTTAGCAGACCCTGCTGCACATTGCATTCAGCACTTTAGTAATTTTAATCCTGTAACTGAGCAGGAAGTCTTAACTTTAATTACTAAAATGAAGCCCTCTACTTGTTCCCTAGATCCAGTGCCAACAAAACTAGTAAAAAGTGCAATGGATGTTCTTGCAGCACCTATTCTAACCGTTATCAATAGTTCATTACTGCATGGCACAGTACCTGATGCACTAAAAGTGTCAGTCATTAAACCTTTACTTAAAAAGTCAGACCTAGACCCACACATACTAAATAATTATAGGCCTATTTCAAATTTACCATTTCTCTCTAAAATACTAGAAAAAGTAGTCGCCAGTCAGCTTCAGTCACACCTTATGCATTACAATTTATTTGAGAAATTCCAGTCTGGTTTTCGCACTGGTCATAGTACAGAAACTGCACTAACACGGGTTGTAAATGACATTCTGATATCCTCTGATGAAGGAAACTCCACTGTAATTATGTTATTAGACTTAAGTGCAGCATTTGACACCATTGACCATTCTATTTTACTGCACAGGCTAGAAAATGATGTTGGTCTTACAGGCCACGTGCTCGCTTGGTTCAGTTCTTATTTATCAAATCGATTCCAATATGTACAGAAATGTGCTGACAGTACTCCATCATTATACACAGAAGTTCAATATGGTGTCCCACAGGGCTCAGTACTGGGACCTTTACTGTTTTCACTTTACATGCTTCCACTGGGATCTCTCATTAGGAAACATAATGTTAATTTTCACTCGTATGCAGATGACACCCAGTTATACCTTTCATTTAAATCAAATGAAGTTTCTCCGATGTTGTCTTTAATTAGTTGTGTTAGTGAATTAAAGGAATGGATGAATGAGAACTACTTGTCTTTAAATACAGATAAAACAGAGATGTTAATTGTTGGAGGGAATGACGCTGATCACAGCAATATTTTGTCGACATTTAACTCAGTTGGAATCCCAATTAATTTTACTGAATCAGCCCGCAATCTAGTAGTTATCTTTGATTCTAGCATGTCATTTAAAGCACATATTACAAAGTTGTCCAAAACATGTTTCTTCCATCTTAAAAATGTTAGGAAATTAAGGCGCTTTCTAAATAAACAGGATTGTGAGAAATTAATTCATGCATTTATCTCTAGTAGGATTGACTACTGTAATGCGGTGTTCACTGGCTGTTCAAACTGTTCTTTATACAGCCTCCAGTTAATCCAAAATGCGGCTGCAAGAATTATTACAAGAACAAGAAAATATGAACACATAACTCCAGTTCTTAAATCCTTACACTGGCTCCCGGTTAAGTTTAGGGCAGATTTCAAAATCCTCCTTTTAACATATAAAGCATTAAATGGCCAAGGTCCGGCTTACTTGTCTGAACTTATCATGACTTACAAACCTGAGCGCACATTAAGATCTCAAGATGCCGGTCTGCTTATGATTCCAAGGATTAATAAAATAACAGTGGGAGGTCGAGCTTTTAGTTACAGGGCCCCTAAACTGTGGAATGGTCTTCCTGCTTCTATAAGAGATGCCCCTTCGGTCCCAGCCTTTAAATCCCGGCTGAAGACTTACTACTTCAGTTTAGCATATCCTGACTAGAGCTGCTGATTAACTGTACATACTGCATCTCTGTTGTTAGTCATCAGCACTAAAACATAAGTAACATGATAAGTATAATTGAATACTAACCCTCACCTATTCTGTTTCTGTTCTCGGTACTCAAATGTGGCAATTGGTGCCACGGCCCACCTGCCAAGTTGTTTTCCTACCTATGGTAAAGTCATCCCTGATGGAGGATCACAGGAATCATGGGAAAGAGGGGCCCTTTCATCGGATTGGCTGGCCGAGCAACGTTTCAGCCGCGGAATGGCCAAATGGGGAGGCAGCTTGACGGATGAGGTCTCCAGCACTCTAAAAATATCAAAATCTTATTATATGATATCATCTACTGTTAAATTCTGCTCTGTACTTCTAAAAGTTTTATTATTATGCTTTATTAAGGATTTGTTCTGTTCTGTGTATTGTATTGTATTGAACCCCTTCTTTTGACACCCACTGCACGCCCAACCTACCTGGAAAGGGGTCTCTCTTTGAACTGCCTTTCCCGAGGTTTCTTCCATTTTTCCCTAACAGGTTTTTTTGGGAGTTTTTCCTTGTCTTCTTAGAGAGTCAAGGCTGGGGGGTTGTCAAGAGGCAGGGCCTGTTAAAGCCCATTGTGGCACTTCCTGTGTGATTTTGGGCTATACAAAAATAAACTGTATTGTATTGTATTGTAAAGCAGTCCTTTTCACCTTGGAACAAGAACGGTCACCCCTTCATTTAAAAGCTTACAACAGTGCCCAATCACCAGGGATGAAACAGATAACTCAGCAATTAGCTCTGACAGTGGTTCTTTATCCTGCAAAAATTAGTGCTGGTCGAAGTCTATTTTGAGTCCTAGTCAATGTAGACAAACATTATCCATCATTGTCCAAAGCAGGTAGTCAGTATTAAACTCCCTCTGTGTTTCGAACATGCATCCCTTCAGTAGCACAAATGGCACCATTTTGTAGTGGATTTTAAGCAGGGTGTGTCTATTGGTGTACACTATTACATTCATAAATGGCACCCAGAGAATAACAGTAACATCAGAATTTCGACTCAGTGGGGAGGTCTCTTTTGGTGTCTGGAGTGCATGCCCCTTAAATTTCATAGTTGCCACCCCTCAGATGACAGCACCCTTGGCAGCCAACTATGTCACCTAGTAAACTGACTGGTTCTGACTTTAATCTCACATAAAATGTCCTGTTTTTCACTGTTAGTCAAAAACAACGGAAGTCAACATTTTCAGGAAACTTTCATTAATAAATGTTGAATATTAAATAAAAAATGACTTTAGCTCAGTGTGTTTTAGCCATTTCATATTTTTGAGTTGTTCTTCTATTAAGAAGCAGGATGGAACAAAATTGTCATTAATAAACCAACGTTAGTTTATGAATGTTTCATGTGACATACTTACGTGTAACTACTCTAGCAATTAAACAATTCAATAAAATATTAGTATTTGCATACAACCTGTGCATATCCTCATGTACAATCAAGCAACATGCCACTTTTCAAAAGATGGAACATTCTTATTCTCTCATTGAGAGACAGCACGTTGTGCTTCCTCTTAGCTTTTGAGGGATAGCTTTGACCACTTTTTTTTTTTTTAAGCCATTTTTTCACAGAAACAAAAGGTGCACATGCAACCCCTCATTTGCATGGTCCCCCAAATTCCAGGCATTTGCTGTTAAAAGAGGCAAATACACATACTTATAAGGTTCAGATGGTGGGCTCTACATTGTGTAACTCTTATGTGATCAAATAAAATCAACTACAGATCACCGTTCAAATCCCCAGTTAAGTTTATTGCTGGTTTCATGTTGCAATTAGACTCAAGAGGCTAAAAAGCAAACAGATTAGAGAGAATCAACAGCATATATCAAACCGTTGTACATTTCATCTTCATCTATAGCACTGCTGCTTAAAGATCAAACAATTACTCAACTGTTACTTGTTAATGCACAAACAAATATAAAGCAACAGCACTTTAAGAAAACTGGGTAAAGAGTACAAGATTGATGAAAAAATGCAGCTCACCTAAAAAGCAAACAGAAATGCCTTAGTCTGTGATGTGTCTTAAACCGTTTGCATCTACAGTGCTGCACTTTCCAGTATGAAAATGAGAGAGACAGAGAGATGGAGAGCAAGCGCTAGGATTCCAAATAGAAAACATTCAGAACCCCATCTCCCAATGTTTAAACGTTAAATTAACCTGTCACACACAACACAAGTAAAGAACGAACAAGCTACAAAATGAACAATACTCAAACAACAAGTGCTGGAATCTGTGAAATGCCAGGAGGATACCGCAGGGTATGCCATTGCCTAGATATACAGTAACTTCATTCATTTTTGTTCTATGGTTGATTGAATCAGCTGATACATAGGGCTGACTGTACATGATTTATTTAGGAGGGGTAGAATAAAAGTTTTCAGTATTAAATTTAATAAAGTCTACACCTTTAGAAGCATACAGCAAGCTGAATCCTGAATAGTCACTTTTGTATATTGAATGCATAATGCCATACTTGTATTCTGAAACAGCCCAATCCTGGTAACAGGACAGTAAGTAGAAGCTTGGTCATTTTAAAGATGTCCTTGAACACAGTTTTAACAGTTTGTTCTTTATGATTCCATTCATTGCATCAGCATTGTGATAGGTTGTAGCTAAATACATTTAAAAAACATGTTAACAATCACTAACACAAACTCAAAGGGCAAAATACCAGAAATACTCAAAAGAACAAGCTTTAGTTTCTTTTTTTCTTTCTTATTTATCACACATTGTGCTGCCGAGAAATTCTTCACTGATTACAACTCTGATTACAACACATATCCCTTTATGAGGTATGAATGAAAAAGGCCCTGTAAAATCAAAGTTAACCACGAAAGAGGGAACAAGAAGCCACAGGGCAGCAGTCAGTTGATACTTATCAATATAACAATCCAATTTGAGCGAAGTGGCCACCTTGGCTTGGTCAGCAGATTATTGTTACTCAAGTGTACCAATAGTAACTCTGACAATTTCTGCTGCTCTTTAATAGCTTGATCACCTCACTCTACCCCTCTCTCCCTCTAATTTGCAGCATGGTTCAGTCCCTATTGACAGTGCCTCATTTACAGGTCTGTGTGGACCCGCCAGAACTTTCATGCCAAAAACTAGTCTAATCTTGATCTTGATTGTCTCAGAAAAGATTACAGGTCTCTGCAATAATGCTTTCAAAATTTTAAGTTAAAAAATGGAAGGACATTCTATTGCAAAATTTCAATAATCAATGTTCTCTGTGTAATTAAGGGAAATGCATATTCCAACCAACCTCTGCTGTTGCGTTACTTTTACAGTTATCCATCATGGCTTCAAAGATTTTCTGTATATTGTAATTTTGACAATAACAAACATTCCATGTATCGGACCTACCATGTGTGAAAAATGTACTTAATAACTTAAAGAGTCCAGTCTTTTCATTATAAGTCACATATGTAGTAACCTACATTGTTCATTAAATGACCTTGCTTTAACTTTTATTGAGCTTTTAATGATTCAGTTATTATGCATATGAAGGGCATCTCATGGAATTACCGGACCTTGAAGAATATAATTATTAACCTCTCTTGAACTTTATTATAATAGTAGTTTTAAAACTGACCTAGACAATTAAATCTAGGAAGTCTGACCTCAGTGTTTTTCCTTGAAAGTAGTGGAATTTAATTTATAATGACTTAAAGATTTAATTAACATTTCTTTATAATACACTGAATTTTATGAACTCATAGCACTAAGCATAAAGAGCAGCATATACCTATATATTTTAATATTCAAATATTTATATACTGGTGCAGTATTTTCCTTACCAGATCAGTCAAGGTCCGGGTTAACAGCAGCCACCACCAGTACTGTTAACCAACAGGGTGCAGGCAGAAATTCAGCTACCGCTGGCTGAAGACAGAGAAGAAGAGGGGAAAGAATGTCCAGAGACGAGGGAGAAGAGGATGGTAAAGAGAAAGGAAGTGAGGGTAAGAACTTTGAATGTTGGCAGTATGACTGGTAAAGGAAGAGGGTTAGCTGATATGATGAAGAGAAGAAAATTTGATATATTGTGTGTGTAACAGACCAAATTAAAGAGGAATA
The DNA here is from genome assembly GCA_026402145.1 of Polypterus bichir lapradei. NCBI lineage: Eukaryota > Metazoa > Chordata > Cladistia > Polypteriformes > Polypteridae > Polypterus > Polypterus bichir. The sequence goes on along the minus strand of JANRMT010062808.1, from coordinate 57,190,160 downwards.
AATACAGGTGTATCAGAGGTGGGTTCAAATTCTTATACCATGATGTGGATGAAATGGGGTAGGGGTTATCCTGAAGTAACAATATGTCAATAGTGTTTTGGAGGTGAAAACTGTGTCAGACAGACTGATGATTGTAAAGCTGGAAATTGAAGGTGTGATGATGAATGTTGTAAGTGTATATGCCCTGCAAATTGGGTGTGTGATATTGGTAAAGGGAACAGATGAGATGAAGAGGTAATGAGCAGATATGGTGTCAAAGAGAAGAAAGAAGAAGTTTCAGATGGAAGTGGATTTTGTAAAAAGAAATGACATGGCTGTAGTGAATATGCATTTTAAGAAGAGGGAGGAACAAAGGGTGACATACAAGAGTGAAGGAAGATGCACACAGGTAGATTATATCCTATGCAGGAGGGCCAGTCTGAAGGAGATTGGACACTACAAAGTGGTGGCAGGGGAAAATGTTGTTAGGCAGCATAGGATGGTGGTCTGTAACATGACATTGTATATCAAGAAGAGGAAGAGAATGAGGGCAGAGCCAAGGATCAAATGGTGGAAGTTGAAAAATGAATATTGTAAGGTGGAGTTAAGGGAGAAGGTAAGACAGGCAATGGGTGGCAATAAAGAGTTTCCAGATAGCTGGGCAACTACAGCAGAAGTGTTAAGGGAGGCAGCTAGAAGGGTGTTTGGTGTGACACCTGGACAGAGGAAGGAGGACAAAGAAACCTGGTGGTGGAATGGAGAAGTACAGAAGAGTGTACAGAGGAAGAGGTTGGCAGGAGAAGAAGTGGGATAGCCAGAGAGATGCAGAAAGTAGGCAGGAGTACAAGGAGATAAGGCATACGGTGAAGAGAGAAGTGATGAAGGCTAAAGAAAAGGCATATGATTACTTGTACAAGAGGCTGGTCACTAAGGATGGAGTAAAGGACCTGTACTGATTGGCTAAACAGAGATACCAAGCTGGGAAAAATATGCAGCAGGTTAGGGTAATAAAGGATGAAGATGGAAATGTACACAAGCGAGAAGAGTGTGTTGAATATATGGAAAGAGTACTTTGAGAGGCTGATGAATGAGGAGAATGAGAGAGAGAAAAGCTTTGATGATGTGGAGATAGTGAATCAGGAAGTGCAACAGATTAGCAAGGTGGAAGTAAGGACAGCTATGAAAAGGATGAAAAATGGGAAGGCTGTTGGTCCAGATGACCTGAGGAAGCATGGATGTGTTTAGGAGACATAGCAGTGGAGTTTTTAGTTGTGAGATCTATAGTAGCAGTGACTGATGCATTTAGGTAGAGGTGGGATTACATCAGGGATCACCTCCGAGCCCTTTCTTATTTGCAATGGTGATGGATGGGTTGAAAGACAAAAGAGTCCCTGTCGCCTATGATGTTTGTGGATGACATTGTGATCTGTAGCGAGACAATGGAGCAGGTTGAGGACACCCTGGAGAGGTGGAGATATGTTTGAGGGGAATGAAGGTTAGTAGGAGTAAGACAGAATACATGTATTTGAATGAGATAGAGGTCAGAGGAATATTGAGGATGCATGGAGCAGAGTTAGCAAAGGTAGATGAGTTTAAATACCTGGGATCAACAGGTAGAAAAAGAAAAGAGGTGAAGAAGTGAGTGCAGGAAGGATGAAGTGGGTGGAGAAGAGTCTCAGGAGTGATTTGTGATAGACGGGTACCAGCAAGAGTGAAAGGGAAGGTCTACAAGTTGGTAGTGAGACCAGCTATATTAAATAGGTTGGAGATGGTGGCACTGACCAAAAAACAGGAGAAAAAGCTGGAAGTGGCAGAGTTAAAGAAGTTAATATTTGCATTGGGTGCGACAAGGATATACAGGATTAGAAATGAGTACATTAGAGGGTCAGATCAGGTTGGATGGTTAGGAAACAAAGTCAGTGAGATCAGATTGTGCTAGTTTGGACATGAGCAAAGGAGAGATGCTGGATATATTGGATGTTAAGGATGGAGCTGCCAAGTTAGAGGAAAAGAGGAAGGCCTAAGAGGAGGTTTATGTATGTGGTGAAATAGGACATGCAGGCGGTGGGTGTAACGGAGCAAGATGCAGAGGACAAGACAATATGGAAAAAGATGATCTGCTGTGGTAACCTCTAATGAAGGCAGCTGAAAGAAGAAGAGGAAACAGTATATAAATAAACAGTATGGTCTGGATGGCTTTAAGGATGCTTTGAGCAAGTGACACAATATCTATGGTCTAGTGACCCATGTCCTGCTTACAGAGGAACTGAACCATTATGCACATCTAAATCTGTTCCTCTGAAAGTCACAGTCAGGGTGGGTAATGGAACACTGCAGTTGCAACCTGCCGGGCTGGCTACTTTGAGCAGCTGTTTAAAGCTGATCCTTCTGCTAGAACATTGGACATCTCTAGGTCCATGGTTCTTGGGGCTAATCCTCCAGTTAGCTGTGAACCACCTAATGTCATTAAGATTGCACAGGTTATGAACAGCTAAGGGAAGGGAAGGGTGCAGATATCTGTGGTATCTGGGGTGAACTTCTCCAGGCTGTTGGTAAGGCTGCCCTCCTAACATTGCAAGCAATCATTTCTTCCATTTGGGAGACAGACATTATCCCAACTGACTGGAAAATGGGACTTGTCATCTCTTTCTGGAAAAGGGAAGGGTGATCGTCTGGATTATGAGAACTTAAAGGGGATAACACTGCTGTTGGTGTCATTCGCAACAGGATCCATGATCACTTGCTCACCTACCAGTGACTGGAGCAGTCTGGTTTTACACCTAAGATGTCTATCACTGACTACATCCTGACACCAAGGGCTCTCATTGAGTGCAAACGTGAAAACTGGCACAGATTCTTTGCAGCCTTTGTTGATTTTTGTGAAGTGTTTGACTCAGTTGATTGAGCAGCCCTGAGGAATATCCTGAGACTTCTCGGGATCCCCCGAAGTTGCTGGATATCATGGCCAACCTGTACACTAGTACTGCAAGTGCTGTGCAAAGTGAAGGCAAAATATCTGTTTTTTTCACAGTTGATTCTGTGGTTCGTCAGAGGAGTGCTCTTGCTCCTACTCTGTTCCATTCTTGCATGGACTGGGTGTTAAGCACGGTCATGGTGTCCAGCAACTGTTGGACATCTGTTGTTGAAGAGCGATTCACTGATGTTGACTTTGCTGATGATGCTGTGATGTTCGCAAAGTCAATGGCGGCTCTAATCGGGACTCTCGAGAGACTGAGCGAGGAGTCTGTGTCTGGGCTTGAGAGTATCCTGGATAAAAACCAACATCCAGGCTTTTACTGACCTCTTGGGCACAGCCATCAGCTGTCTGTCTGTCTGTGGAGGAAATGTTGACCTCATTTAGAGATTTACTTAACTCGGCAGCAACATTCATATCTCTGGTGAATCTTCCTATGAAGTAAGTAGACAGATTGGGAGAGCATGGGGGGTCATGAGGTTGTTGGAAAGGGGTGTGTGGCACTCCTGATATCTCTGCAGAGGGAAAAAAATTCAAGTCTTTAGTGTCCTGGTGCTCCCTCTTTTGCTATGTGGTTGCGAGACATGGACACTATCCAATGACCTGAGATGAAGACAGGATTCCTCCAGTACCATGTCTCTTCAGAGAATCCTTAGGTACCACTGGTTTATCTTTGTGCCGAACTAGTGGTTGCTCATAGAATTCCGAATGAGGCACATTACCTGCATTGTGGGGGTGCATCAGTTATGGCACTACGGTCATGTGGCACAATTTCCCAAGAGAGATCCAGTTCAGAGGATCCTCTTTGCTGAGGACCCAACCAGCTGGACCAGGGAAAGGTGAAACCTATGTAACATATGGCTGCAGCAAATATATGATCATTTTTGGAGGGTGGGACAGGACTGTGTGTCTGCCTAGGTGGTTGCCAGCAAGGATCTCGGGCTGTTTCATCGTGGGGTGGGTGCGGTAATGCATTGCACCAGTGCATGCTCCCCATCCTGACCTGTGGTCTGTTTTCCTATGTTAGTTTTGGTTGGCATTAAGTTTATAGCATAAAAAATGGAACTTTGAAAAAGCACCAAGAATGCAAAAAAAAAAATCTTGCTTTACCAAGCAATTGTTATTTTTTTCCAGGTTTTCATTTCCTACTAAGTTAGTTAATACTAACAGTGAGAAGAAGCACTTTTTAATTGAGCATTGTTATATGTCTACATCTCTGCATTTCAAAAGTATTTCTTTCTTCTTGTACTGATGTTTGCAAATCACCTTGCCCATTTTCTTGAATCTCTGTTGCCACCTTTTCCACAGGAAAGAAGATTGTTTCCATGCCTATGGTCAGCCCATTGTGTCAATCCAATATACAATTCTGTTGTTTTTAGGTCATCTTCTTCCAGGTACAAGGCTTACCCCACTGAACTGCACATAACCAGGTTGTAGGGTCATATTTTCAGAATCTGTCCAATTAATGTGATTTGTTGAAAGTATTTATACCTTAATTTTAACAAAAGACTTTAGATTTTGTTTCTGTCTTCATCTTTTGTATCTGCCTATTTTTTAAAATATAATTTCCTAATACATCTCTATAGTATACATTCTTTAGTCACTGGCTGTCTTTATTGCTGGCATTAACATGTATTTTGTACCTGGATCGTATCCAGTTATACACCTGCTATTAAAATGCATCTCTAGAATCCACGTCATGTCTGGACAGAGTTTCAAGAATACCTTCCCTACGCAAAATTCAAATCAGCGTCTGCTTACATGGTACTTGTAAGCAAATAGAAAAATGTATTTGCATTTACACTTATGTTCATTGTGAAAGCTGTCCATTTCTGACCAATTCCAAGTGTGTAATGTGATCACAGTGATCATGAGTGCATTTACACCTGGCTTTAATGTGGTTAAGTGCTATTTGACTGCAATTGAATCATCAAAAATGCATGGACCATTGTGAATTGTGGGCAGCTCACTGTTGTTATTCTGAACACAGCCTTTCTTAAATATCTTTTCTTGAACTTCTGTATCAACACATGTGTTTGACTGATTTATTCTGATTATGGAGGTTTATATCATTTCTTTATAATAATTGTAATTATATTCACATTATCTGATCTTGCTGCTTAATGTCTTTCAGGTGATCACCAAATCTAATGACCATGAAATCAGCTAGCCACTCAGATGATTATTCCTTTGTGTCTTTCAAATATGAAGCCATCTCATTCTCTCTTTTTTTAATTTCCTATGAAATACTTTATAATTTTGTTCTCACCTTGGCCTTAATTCTTTTATTTTGCTCAATTAAGTAAAAAGGCGAGGCAAAGATGTACTGGATGCACCAATTTATTCTCTACCATCAAGCTACCACTTCTTCAAGAAATACTTAAACAGTCAGATAAAAAGCTCCGAGACAGAACTTGCAAGGTGGTGGTCTTCTCCTAATCCTCGCACCCTAGTATTTGCCTACCGATTTCTAATGCTGCCATTCCTCTCACTTTGTGAGTTCCACTTGATAATGTTTCCACCCATCTGATTTGGTGCCACCTCTTTTAGTTATTCTGCCCTTGCAGTTTACGGTCCACAATAGAATTTTCAAGATTTACAGCACATTCACTATTACTACAACACATTGAACTTTGTATTACATTTGCATTTTTTTTATTATTTTTTTTAATTATAGCCTACGTCTAAATAACAGGTGCAAAACAAAATAAAATATTGTATTCAGTAGAAATGGCTATAACCTTGCACTGCTCTGCAGCATGCAGCTGCAGATTCTTCAAAAACTGTAATTACTATGGTGCTTTGAGCTGCTGTAGTTGCAATTACCCCAATTTGAAGGAGGTATTTCATAGACTTCACAAAATGCTTCATCTTGATATTAGACTAAATTCAATGTCTTGTACATTTAGATTTACATAAGTTGTAATTTAATGTGTTACTTATTTACTACCTAGAATTTCATCTATTCCCCTCAGATAGACAAGACCTGTTTCAGTTACAAATTTCATTTTCAAACTTTTGGCAGATCAGATATTTACTCTCAGGAATCTGAAAGACAAACAGAAGAGAGAAGGGAAGCACATGGAGGAAATATGCTATCTAAAACACAAAGTAATCTTAAAGCACCATTTTAATGTTCTTATAGGCATCAATGGCATAAATCAGAATATTCCATTCTTAATAGCTTTTTAATTCTAGTCTTAAATTTCCATAATTTAATAACAATGTAAAGAATGGAATGTGTTCCCAATAGAGGGATGCTATCTCTTCACAGTGTGAGTTGCACAGCTTTATTTCTGAATCAGGGACAAATGACATAAAAACATTATCCCTTCTCTGGAGTTTGGCTATGTCTTAAATTGAAATACACACTTCACTGAGCTTTCTTTCAAACCTGATGACAAGAATTGATTACATTTTCCTTTATACACTTTTGCAGACTTCCAGTTAAGCCAGCTGCACTAAGTTTTTCATGTTGTACAATGAGTCTTAATATTGATGCTTTATTCTGATCTTTTTGCTATTTTAAGATATGACATTTGTCTGGGTTATAAAAGTTCTGCAAAAAAATTACAAGTTGGTGGATGAATGATTAGTGAAGTCTGACTCCCTCTTTTCCTACTTTTTTATGAGTTATTATTAAACCTGTTCTTCAAGATTTTCTTGGAGTCTGTCTTTTACTGAAAAGATCAATTTATATCTTGGTAATTAATAATGTCATTGTTGAGTCTGAGAAATGTATTCATTTTTTTAGTTTTATTGGGCTCATACATCGCAAGTAAACACAGTTCAACACTACAGAAATAAGTGAATAAAATTAAGATACATAATATTAAAACCTCACTGAACGCAATTCATAGACCTATGTAACCAAAGAGCCATTATCAGTTCCCTGTGTATATTAAAATACCAAATTAAAACCAGAGAAAAGGTCAAGCAATCCTATTTAAGAACAGAATGAAGGTGCTTTTCTAAAATAGGCAAATTCCAAAGAAACTTTACACCAATCCTCACCTTATTTATTCATATCGTCATGACCTGCTTTCAAAATTAAATTTATCTTGCTTTATTTTCACCTCTTTTTAATATGTATTTTAATCTGTATTTTTTTAGGATTTTGGTTTCTGTGGATTCATTTTTGTTATTAGCTTTCAGGAATTATCTTGTTTTAGGGGCCTAAAATATTTTACATCTTGCCACGATGCCATTTTATTTGTCATTGATGCCTCCATTTTGTGGGGTATTATTGTAGTGGTTGCTATGGTATTGTTATGGCTGACATCTGGGGTCATGGTACATATGTCATTAGAGGTCAAAAGTATAAAGAGCAGCTCAATGCACTTCTTGGTATCTGAGAATAGATTAAAAACCTTTCCTTGTTGGTGTGCACTTTGTGTTTGATTTCCTAATTTAACAGAATCCTTGATTTGTTCTGTGTTGTTGATTTTTGTTTGACTTTCCATTTTGGTGAAACAAATTATGGATTTTAGGTTAACGAATCTAGGCATGGCTGTCAGTAACATTTCATCTTCTGGTTGCAAGCTTTAATTGCCTATTCCTGCAGAAGATAACACCCGTTGAGTTGTGGAGAAAGCATTTGCATTCTTTCAGCTGATGCACAAGTAAAGAAGTGTAGAAAATCGCATCTCTTACTATTAAAGGATTATGAGTTAATAAACGCCCATTGAGGGCAACTGACTCCACCCCTTCTGGTCCATGAGCAGTGCACTTCAAAAGTAGGCATCTTATTTGGTTGGGGAGCCACCTTCCTGATGGAGCTCCAACCCTGAAGCCTGACTGCTCTTTAGTGCTATTTATCCACAGCTAAAAGCTAAAAAATTGCTTTTTGTATCTTATTGCACCATCGAGTGCTTGTTATTTTGATCCACCTTATTATTTTAAGAAAACGTGGTGGCCTGTTGGCAACCCACCATTTCATCTTGAGTCTTGTATTACTCACAGTTGACAACTATGTAAATAAATATATATATATATATATATATATATATATATATATATATTATATTTACTGATGCATACTGTATGACAATTTCACTACAATAAGATTTGCAGATTAATGTGTTGGAATTTATAGCACATTTACATACGACTTTCATTTTTACAGATACAAATTTCTTGAAAATAACTCATTTTTGCATCCTAAAACCTTTATGATAATACTGTATTTTGGATATACATGTTATATAGGTTGTACTGTTTCCATCAAATTGTCTAAGTTACTGTGGTGATATGTGTATAAATACATAGTGTGTGTGTAAATATATATTTACCCTAGAAATGCTACAATTCCTATTGTCACACACGTGTGCATAGGAGGCAGCTGAAGGGCATAGAGAGGACTGATTATACATCTGCCTGGGGGTGGCGGGGTACGCTGACGCTCTTTCTGAGTTCCCTACAGGTCTTTCCCGGGAAATTCCACCAGGAGCCACCACCTCGAAGCGGGACACATCACTTCCTGTCCCGGCCCCGAGGACGACATCACTTCTGGTCCCGGGCCTGAGGACGACATCACTTCCGGTCCCGAGGACGACATCACTTCCGCCCACCGTCCTATAAAGCCTCCTGCCTTTGCTCTGGGAAGCAGTTCTGTTTTGGACTCTGTCGTGTAAACTTGCCTTACATGAATCAATTGCTTTCGCAGCCAGGAAACCACATTAAACGGGTGGCTGCCCCAAACCTTGCCATACCTCAAGTCTCTTCTTATTACACTATGAAGCGTAGCACACGGTATTCTGGGACTGTTTCAGTTATCAGGAGTTACTGGCATTGGGTAGTAGCGCTGAAGCTATTAAGCTGTTTAATAAATATTCCTGATATCAAGGAACCTGATTGAGTCTGTACTTCTATCAATAAATTAAAGTGGACATGACATTGACAAAGTTATTGTACTATCATTCCCTCAACTGTAGTATTTTAACCATGCATTAGTATTAAAAACCTAAGAAAGTCGCATGCTAAATAGTCTTCATTAATGAAAATTATAAAAAATGGCAATTTATGAAATGTTAAATGAACCTAACATCTAAAAATGTGTGCATGAAACCATCAACAATAAATGTGTAGAATAAACATGAAAAATGGGTGCATGAAATAAAAAATGTGTGAAATAAAAATTCTCATATGAAATTATCATGAAAATGTGGGTTCACCAAGCTAATCAAAACTGAAAATAGAAAAGAAGTCCACTATGGAAATAGCATTCAACACTCTAGACGCGCAGAAGCTCCTTTCAGAAATGCAGACTGTTATTATTGCCTAATAAAAATAATGAAAGATTTACTACTGTTGTTGGTTTTGAAAATTTCAAACAACATCATTACCCTATTGTTTGCCTATGGTCCTCAGCCATAAGTTTGAATCACATCAATTGAATCAGCCGTAAATCAGCACATGACTGTGTATATATATATATATATATATATATATATATATATACACACACACTCACCTAAAGGATTATTAGGAACACCTGTTCAATTTCTCATTAATGCAATTATCTAATCAACCAATCACATGGCAGTTACTTCAATGCATTTAGTGGTGTGGTCCTGGTCAAGACAATCTCCTGAACTCCAAACTGAATGTCAGAATGGGAAAGAAAGGTGATTTAAGCAATTTTGAGCGTGGCATGGTTGTTGGTGCCAGATGGGCCGATCTGAGTATTTCACAATCTGCTCAGTTACTGGGATTTTCACGCACAACCATTTCTAGGGTTTACAAAGAATGGTGTGAAAAGGGAAAAACATCCAGTATGCGGCAGTCCTGTGGGCGAAAATGCCTTGTTTATGCTAGAGGTCAGAGGAGAATGGGCCGACTGATTCAAGCTGATAGAAGAGCAACTTTGACTGAAATAACCACTCGTTACAACCGAGGTATGCAGCAAAGCATTTGTGAAGCCACAACATGCACAACCTTGAGGCGGATGGGCTACAACAGCAGAAGACCCCACCGGGTACCACTCATCTCCACTACAAATAGGAAAAAGAGGCTACAATTTGCACAAGCTCACCAAAATTGGACAGTTGAAGACTGGAAAAATGTTGCCTGGTCTGATGAGTCTCGATTTCTGTTGAGACATTCAAATGGTTGGCGTAAACAGAATGAGAACATGGATCCATCATGCCTTGTTACCACTGTGCAGGCTGGTGGTGGTGGTGTAATGGTGTGGGGGATGTTTTCTTGGCACACTTTAGGCCCCTTAGTGCCAATTGGGCATCGTTTAAATGCCACGGGCTACCTGAGCATTGTTTCTGACCATGTCCATCCCTTCATGACCACCATGTACCCATCCTCTGATGGCTACTTCCAGCAGGATAATGCATCATGTCACAAAGCTCTAATCATTTCAAATTGGTTTCTTGAACATGACAATGAGTTCACTGTACTAAAATGGCCCCCACAGTCACCAGATCTCAACCCAATAGAGCATCTTTGGGATGTCGTGGAACGGGAGCTTCGTGCCCTGGATGTGCATCCCACAAATCTCCATCAACTGCAAGATGCTATCCTATCAATATGGGCCAACATTTCTAAAGAATGCTTTCAGCACCTTGTTGAATCAATGCCACGTAGAATTAAGGCAGTTCTGAAGGCGAAAGGGGGTCAAACACCGTATTAGTATGGTGTTCCTAATAATCCTTTAGGTGAGTGTAAATATACAGTAAAATATGTAGAACAAACACAGCAAAAAGGTGTGTATACTTGGTAATCAAGATAAATTTGAGCAATCAATATAAAAGGTCTTTACAGATGAGAGTCCAAAACAGGACTGAAATACAAAGTGAAAACATCACTATTATATAGTTGAATAACAGGAAGAAGTGAGTTCATCCATCTATCCATTATCCAACCTGCTATATCCTAACTACTGGGTCACAGGGGTCTGCTGGAGCCAATCCCAGCCAACACAGGGCACAAGGCAGGAAACAAACCCTGGGCAGGGTGTCGGCCCACCGCAGAGAAATGAGTTCAGTGGGACCGGAAATGAAAGTGAAATCTTAAGAAGGCAGGGTTGACATGACAAGTGGAAGTGATGTCTCTAAAAGGTGGGCTCTTCTGTTGGTCTGAAGAGGAAAAAAGGAAAAAGATTTAGAGTACAGCACCAACTCCTGGTCTGACAGAGTAGCACAATTACTCGAGCCCTTAAACTGTCTCCCATAGAAAATAAATAATAAAATAAATAAAACAACCAAAATCCAGCCCAAAACCAGATGCTTTGTTGGGCCCAAGTAGTAAGGTGATTTTGTTGATTTACAAATTTAAAACAGTGAAATAAAAGTGTTTTTAAACACAACATTTTATGATTAGGTCTAAAAAATATATGCCCAAAAGGGTAGGTAAAGCCATTAAGTTAAAAGAAAAAAATAATTATTTAATGTATTAAAATTAATAAAAAAAACCCCACACAATTCCAAAAACACAAAATTCAGAAATATCGCACATAATTCAGAACAAAAGATAACAACAAAGAAAAATAACAAAACTAAAGAAAAAAATCTGAAAAATCAAAATAAAGAAGTAAAAATCAAGGAAAAAGGCAGTCAATGTCATCATATTTCAGATCAAAAAAAATCAAGAACCAGGGCAAAATCAAAATTTAAAGAATCAAAACTTGAATGATCAGATGTACAACAAATTTTAAAAATGACTGATACAAAATGAAGCCTAAAAATACTTGCTAATGGAAAACGAATTAACAAAATTAACCTTCAAGCTGTTTAAATAAAGGCTATGAGAATCCTGGGGCTTTTTGTAATTTTTTTCCAGGTTATTTTCTGGTTCTAGTACAGGCTGCATATAGTTACTGGGTTTCTAACACAGAGAGACCAGTTGAAATTGATTGTTTTTCCATTCAATGCTTCTTTGTAAAGTTCATTTTTGGTTTCGGCTATTTTATGCTGCCATTTTGTTTTTTTTTTCAGCTGCGCTAAATTGCCAGGTTTTGCCCAGTAAGGGGTGTGGCTTCAGAGGTTGTGTGCCTGTCAGTTATTACTCAACAGGATAAAAGGGTCGTTCTAGGTTCACTTCCTTATTTGATTATTCAGATTCAAAAACCCTTGAAGTGCTTTCATTTTGTCAATTTGTGTTTGATCCTTTATTGATTTTGAACTCTGCAAACCTTTTAGATCTTGTTCTTGTCTCATGATTGTTGGTTTTATCAATTAGTGGGTTTTGTTCTCCTGGTTCAGGCTCTTGCTTCATTTATGTTTTTTCTGTATGACTATTCTTCCAGTTGTTCTCATTTTCCCTTGACCTTTGGGCAGAATAGGTAACACCAGAAATTCAGGGGCAAAATTACAACTACCATAAAAATGCAAACTAACAAATTACAATACAGGAAGAAAAAACAAAAAGTGAGCTCATAACTGAATGTTACCACAGATTACACCTTTAGTGTGTCATTTTTGTACAGTCCTTCACAAAAACTTGTATTTTCTCACCATGACCATTCAAAAAATATTTAACACAACCTCACTGTGCTTATCACTACTTTCTCTGCTTTTGATAATAAACAGGAGGCAGGCACTAGTATTCAGAAGAGATCAATTAGGTCCCAATTATAGATCTATACTAATAAAAGGCAAAGCCCTCACTGACTGACTGACTGACTCACTAACTCATCACTAATTCTCCAACTTCCCTTGTAGATAGAAGGCTGAAATTTGGCAGGCTCATTCCTTACAGCTTACTTACAAAAGTTAAGCAGGTTTCATTTTGAAATTCTACACGTAACGGTTATAACTGAATCCTACTTACGTACATATATACGGCCATAGCCTGCAGCTCGGTTGCCGTGTGAGGCGGAGTTGCGTCACCCATCACCACGCCTCCCATGTAGTTGGCTGCCTACCTATATTGCGTCCCCCATACCCACGTCTCCCACGTAATTGAGTGCCTGCCCATATAAGGCCGTCCGTCAGCAGCAGACACGCTGCCGCTATGAGACGTTTGTCATGCCTAAGACGAATAGGATTTTCGCGAGATACAAGTTTAGTGAGAAGACGCAAGGTATAAATGAGACTTTTGATCACTTTGTAACGGAGTTAAAATTGCTGGTGAAGGATTGTGCTTATGCAAACGAAGATGAGATGGTCAGGGATAGAATAGTGTTTGGCACAAACTCAGCAAAAGTGTGAGAGAAACTTTTAAGTGCTGGGTCTGAGCTAATATTAAATAAAGCCGTGGACATCGCACGAGATAGCAAACCTTCGATGCATGTACTCCAAGCGGCTCACGTGAACTGACTGTGAACGCAGTACGCAGACAACAAGCAAAAGCTCCAAAGAGCGCTGAACAAAAAACCCATTACACAATTGAGAAGGCAGCAAAAGAATATGAAGCAAGTGACGCATACAAGCATATTCATAAGTGCAGCTACTGCAGAAACAAAGCACACGGTGGAAAAAGTCAATGTCCAGCTAAAGGAAGACAGTGCAAACCAAGATGAGATGGTCAGGGATAGAATAGTGTTTGGCACAAACTCTGCAAAAGTGCGACAGAAACTTTTAAGTGCCAGGTCTGAGCTAACATTAAATAAAGCCGTGGACATCGCAAGATCACACGAGATATTCGCGAGAGAAGACGCAGGGTATAAACAAGACTTTTAATCACTTTCTAACAGAGTTAAAATTGATGGTGAAGAACTATGCTTATGCAAACGAAGATGAGATGGTCAGGGATAGAATAGTGTTTGGCACAAACTCAGCAAAAGTGTGAGAGAAACTTTTAAGTGCTGGGTCTGAGCTAACTGACTGTTAACGCAGTACGCAGACAAAAAGCAAGAGCTCCAAAGAGCGCTGAACAAAAAACGCATTGCACAATTGAGAAGACAGCAAAAGAATATGACGCGTGTGACGCATACAAGCATATTCATAAGTGCAGCTACTGCGGAAACAAAGCACACGGTGGAAAAAGTCAATGTCCAGCTAAAGGAAGACAGTGTAAAAAATGTGGTAAATTGAACCACTTCGCTAAAGTTTTCAGGACTGGGAAAGGTAAACCCGTGCATGCAGTGTGTGATGTCACAGATAAAGAGGAAGACGAGCTGTTTATTGATGCAGTAAGAAAGGAACAACCCTCTGAATCTGAACAAGCCTTTGTAGACATATCAATAGGAGAGCAAGGTGTAAAGCTTAAGTTTAAATTGAGTTCATAGACACGCTGCCACTAAATATTTGCAGGCAAATCCACAACTTAATACCGGGAATGCCTGTTAAACATCTTAGATTCACGAGTACCGATTTGGGTAGTGAACACTTCGATGAATGAAACCTGTTATCTTTACAACGGTTGACAAACACGGAATGTAACTTGAACACAACACATACTCCAAATACGAACCTGATTGAAAGAAATAATGATAATCAAATCCTTGATGACAGCAACACTCATAACAGTCACAAAAGAATTACATTGACAATCATGTTACATTATTTTTAAAATGTTTCCTTTTCTTTTTCATAACTTCTTTAAAACACTACTTCCCCGCTGCGAAGCGCGGGTATTTTGCTAGTCCATACTAAATACCAAAGCAGATTCGTCAAATGGTAAAAATAAGAGTGACTGATCAATTGATATTTTTTTTTCTACAAGTAAAAGATTAATTAGGCAATTGAAGTCAAAGGAGGCATGAGCTTCAGCCACTGTAGCCATGCCACTCTGCATGTTTGTGTGATATACAATATGTTTCAGAAGTTAAAACAAACTATAATGTGGGTTAAGCATGTTAAAAATCTGCATACCACAAGCAAATACAATCATTTTGTGATAAATAATATAGATTTATGCATGGGTGGCATGGATGATTGCTGATTTTTTTACAATAATTAGTCAAAATATACTATTAAATCAGACATAACTAAATAGTTTTGATCAGATTATATTTATTACATATTCCTTTGATAATTAGAACCTTTCAGTAGCTTCAGCTTTGCTTATTACATTCCTGTCAGCATTTTTCATTATTAACATCATAATTAATGTATTTTATATTGCAACTCTTAGTCACTCTGGATTGATGAACAATATGGTGAAATAGTGAAAGAGGCGAATTCATTTTGCACGTTTTGCATTTACATCTCCTTCCAGCTTCAGAGGATTTCAAAACATTATTGACTATATATTAGCATTAAATCCTTCATTGGAAAACTGATTTGCTCAGGATTCCATAGGTAAGCATTTTGTTGAGGTCCTTTACTCTCGATAAATTTAGATAAAACAAAATATTTTTGTATTAGAAATGACTGCAGAAAACACTATAAAAATCAAATGTATGAGGAAATGTTTTCAATAATTTAAATATATGTAATCTTGCCTTTATCAGAAAGCTGGAAATCTTTTAACCTAAGTGTCCTCAAGTTCAATGAAGAATTTCATTGACTGTATAATACATATAAATCAAATTAATCAAGATTTCAATAATTCAATATTTTTATACTATGATGTTTATGTTCTCCATTTTTAGAGAAGAAAAATATTTATTCCCAGTGGTTTATTTTTATAGATAAAATTTTCAGTTTTAATTTGATAAATGGTATTTACTTTCAGATCTTGCGAAAAAAGGGTTCTAGACATGAAATGTATGAGTAGTGCTAATAACTGAAAATTGCCTTAGGTCTCAAAAGGCCTAATTAATGCATTATTATGCACAGAGAAAATTCACTGAAATAATATGATGCAAAGATACTATTAAAATAGTTATATTTTTAACTTACAACACATGAATAACCAAGACCTTATAGAATTGACTCATGTTCATTTTAGAGAACAGATATTTTATTAATGGCTGGTTTCAAATTCAATTCTTTTGCAAATTTTGTAATGGAAAATTTTAATTACAGCATTCACTATAGGGTTATTTTCAGTAAAATACAAGACTGCAAAATATTGGAGAGCGCCTATCATTAAGTTATATAAAATGGTCTTTCTGCATTTAGTGCAGCAATTTAAATCATGAATGATGTCCCTACAGTAGGGTTTCTTTAATTTTTTTTCTTGTGACCCAATCTTTCCCTTCTTAGTGTCTTCGAGACCCAGTCCAATTATACCCGGGGGGCGGCAGGGGAGAATTGCCACCAATGCCATAGCAGGGGTCTGTATCGAAGGAGTGACAGTTCATAGGAGTGACATAACAAAAGAGTGAAACCTCAGATATAAATTTCAAAGGAGTGACAACCATCCAACCAATCATCCAAGTGGTTGGTGAGGCGACAACGATTTTTTTGGCGAGCGTACTTTCAGTTGTGTGTGGTAGGTGAATGTCACTCCTTTAATACGGTATTTATGTCACTCCTTTGTTATGTCACTGCTTTGAAGTGTCACTCCTTTGAATGGGACTGCATAGCAGAGCAACATGGATTGTTTAACCAGCCGTGGTGACATGTGTGGCCCATTCCTATTAAATTCAAGGATGATTTGAAACCCTATGTAACCCAATGGTGATAACATAGTTTAGGAAACTGTGCCCTACAGTATAGTACAATTGCCATTTGTTCTGCCATTTCCTCCTTCATTTTAGAAAAAAATTCAGTAAAATGTCCCTAGATAAATATATGAAAATATTTTTAAAATATTTAATGTATTTTTGTACAGTGCTTACCACTGCGTGAAGGCTCATAGCACTAAAAAGATTTTAAATAGTGTTATTATATATGTTTTAAAAGGCCAAGTGCTTTCAAAGATAATTTCCAAATTGTAGAATAATTCAATAACATTTAGATCCTCCGAGTTACTAAATGTCTGGATGTTGTTTTGGATTCTGTATTCAAACACAAGTAGATATCATCCATCTACACTTTTAATTTACTTACACAATTAATAAAGAATGCCATAGAAGAATCATTGATTGTTCTTAAAGAAAGTATTGCAGAATATTATCTGCATATGATTGAAAGTCAGTCAGTCATCGTCCAACCTACTATATCCTAACACAGGGTCATGGGGTCTGCTGCAGCCAATCCCAGCCAGCACAGGGTAGGAACAAATCCCCAGGCAGGGCGCCAGCCCATCACAGGGCACACACACACCCACACACCAAGCAGGGACAATTTTTGGATCGCCAATGCACCTAACCTGCATGTCTTTGGACTGTGGGAGGAAATCCACGCAGACACGGGAAGAACATGCAAACTCCACACAGGGAGGACCCGGGAAGCTACCACTGTGCCACCCTGCCACCCATGATTGAAAGTGGATTTTACATTTTCTAAGGATATTTTCCAGCAGAAGCATATAAAGTGAAAACCGTAAAGGTCCAAGAATACCTAGTCTAACTTATAAAGATAATGGCAGAGTTCTGTTGGCACATTTCTGTACAGCCTGAAATTGATTTGATTAATATGAACTAAACTCACTCAAGGACAGAGCCGAAGAGCTCAATGTAATTTTCCAGCCTAGAGTGGCCAATGCTGTTTAAGGCTGCACTTAAACCTAACAACTTAATTTCCACAGTAATTCCTTCATCAGAAGATAATAAAATGGTACTGCTTGTGTACTGTAACCAGTGTGAAATTATGTCGACCTCTTTTGGAAGTCTCTTTGGATAAGTGCTAAATGAATAGATGTAAACGTAAATGAAATCTAGACTAGAAGTGTAAGGTGAAACTGAAACCACATGGTGACTATATTTTTAAGTACTATTGAAAGAAAATGTAAATTTGGAATAGAACTGTTAAGCATGTTTGAGTCTAGCTCTGTTTTTGTTGTACTTTTTTTTTTTTTTAAACAATGGGCAGATAACAAACATTTCAGTGCATTAGGAAAGTATTAATAGTCTGTTGATAATGTTACGAATTGGTGCTGCCAGGAAAATGTATAAATAGTAGGAGGAGAAAGTAATTAAAGCTAACAGGCTAGTCATTTTATAGTAATAAAATTAATAGTCTGATAGGGCAGAACCTGTGTAGCCAGACATACAGGATGTAAAAGGATGTCAAAGACAAATCATAATGACTTATAGTAAACAAAATAAATTACACTGAGTGAAAACTTGGTGCTTATATAAAGTAGAGATGTACAGAAAAGTAACAACATTACAAACTTCCTTGTGCATGCAAAATGTCATTGAACAGTTATTAGTATAGCTGTGTAGCTTGCTCTGTTGCTCACAATTGTGTCATACTAGAGTGTGTTCTTTCTATCTTTCTGTCCAGGGGTAGACTGGCCATTGGGGCATTTGGGCAATGCCCAGTGGGCAGCAGACTCTGGTCTGGTCATGGGCCGGCCGTTTCACGAAATAAATTTTATGTACTGGTTACTGATTGACATTAAAATGAATTTTCTAAACTACTAAACATTATCTGTCCGGTTATGCGATTTATATAGTCCTATATATTACACCATATTACGTCATCAACAACAACAACAACAACATTTATTTATATAGCATGTTTTCATACAAAAAAATGTAGCTCAAAGTGCTTTACAAAATGAAGAATAGAAAAATAGAAGACACAATAAAAAATAAAACATAAGTCAATATTAATTAATATAGAATAAGTAAGGTCCGATGGCCAGGGTGGACAGAAAAAACAAAAAAAAAAACTCCAGAGGCTAGAGAAAAAAAAATATAATCTGTAGGGATTCCAGACCAAGAGACCGCCCAGTCCCTTCTGGGCAATCTACCTAACATAAATCAAAAAGTCCTCTTTGTATTTAGGGTTTTCATGGAAGGACTTGATGATGATGGTCACGTAGACTTCTGGCTTTCAGTCCATCAATGTAGGAGCATCATGATGCTTTGAGTAGGTGGTGGTGGCGCAGGCTGCCACCACAAAGAAACCGGAAGAAGAAACAGAAGAGAGAGTAGGGGTCAGTACGGATTTTGGAGCAACTATGAATAGTTATTATGATGAATTGAACATACAGAGTATCAGTATTAAGTTAAAGTGAAGTTTTAAAAAGGCCATGTTAAAGTAATGTGTTTTCAGCAGTTTTTTAAAGTGCTCCACTGTATTTGCCTGGCGAATTCCTATTGAAAGGCTATTCCAGATTTTAGGTGCATAACAGCAGAAGGCCGTCTCACCACTTCTTTTAAGTTTAGCTTTTGGAATTATAAGGAGACACTCATTTGAGGATCTAAGGTTACGATTTGGAATATAACGTGTCAGACATTCCGATATATAAGATGGAGCGAGATTATTTAAGGCTTTATAAACCATAAGCAATATTTTAAAGTCAATCCTGAATGACACAGGCAACCAGTGTAGTGACATCAAAACTGGAGAAATGTGCTCAGATTTTCTTTTCCTAGTTAGGATTCTAGCAGCTGCATTCTGCACTCGTTGCAGAATGTTTTAGTTGTCAGTACACAACGTTGCAGCGAAAAATTTGGTCAAAACTGCCTTTTGCCGATTTTTGTTTCGATACTGCTACATTTCGGTTAGCATATACATTATTGCAATATATTTTATCTTATATCTAGTATATAAATTCTTCGGTACTAATAATTAGTTTAGATTATGTGTTATGCATTTTATTGTACTCTGGTCATCAGCATGAGCGATAATTAGTGGTTTTCAGCTGCGATTATTAGTATGATGAAATAATGTTATAAAGCACAGGATAGGAATTTTTCATATAAGGACGGCACACTTATAGTTTATCGTTAAGTTAATGGAACATTTCAATCATGTGAGGTTTTCATTATAACCTCAGTTATAATTTATTCCATTGCATTGTAAATGAGCAGCTACTAGCCTACTAGGGTACTGGCACTTGGACATGACATTGACATTTGACATGTACTCTAATAACATGTAAGCTGTGTTACTAAATTTTTATTTTTCAAAAAATTTTACTTCTAAGCATGTCAAATTTTAAGTTGTGTTTAAACAACAGAGTACAGATTACTTTTGGCAACAGTTTAGATAGAGTTCATATCATTCTCTCATAGCAAGTAGCGAGCAGCCTACTCATTACAAATTTTAAGAAAATTACAATTTAATTTAAAATTACGAGTAGGTCAACGTCGTCACCTCATTCGTTGAAGGATGCCAGGGATGGTTTTGAGACCCAGTCCGCTCCTGTTTCTCTCCTCACTATTTTTCTCATTAAACCCTTACATAACACCACTAAAATTCAGAGTGTGGATTGGCTTCAAATCCCACACTTAGGTCGCCTATCTCCGAGCTCCTGAATAAGTCCTAATGTCAGGGCAGCTGTATATTTTAATAAAACATAAAACAAAAGTGCTCTGTTTGATCAGATTCATATTTAATGTCTTATAAATTAAAAGTTGGTTAAACAGGAACTGTAATTTTGGTTTTAGCTTATTTTGAATTCAAATATTTAATTCATACAGTTTGGCGAGTTGAGCTATAAAGTGTAGCAGAGAACACAGAGAAGACACAAAGCTTATCAAAGGCCCTGGATGTTGTTCATCACAATATTGTCCCCAAGAATGATCCCTATGGACAGTAAATCAGAATTTTGCATTTTCCTTTCAGACTCTTGAAGAATAAGTATACAAAATATAAACATACTTTTGCTGATTTTTTTGAAGTGTCCTTTTATTGATTTGAACATTCATTTTCCAAACTTACTTTCCCGTTACAGGGTTAATTGGGGCTAGGGCCTATCCAGGCAAAATTGGGAGCAAAGCCCGAAATTTTCTTGGCCAAGATAATTCCTTCCTTGCACCCACTGCTGCCAGGATAGAACCCGGCTCCTTGAAATCCTGTTATGTAAAAGTGTTATGTAAGTTGCTTAGTTTTTTCATTGTGTTACTCTTTTTCACTGGTACTTGATATATTAACATTTTTATATAGCTTTTGTGCAAAACCCAGAAGAACTCATTAACACTACTTCACTGTAGATTATGTAAATTTTAAAGCATGAGTATTGTGTGCACCACACTCATTTGGTAGTCTTTACATAATATCTATTGTAAAAGCTGAGTTATTAACAATATTTAAATGTGAGTACATATAAAGAAAAGCATTTAACCTTCAAACTAAACAAATTAATGTACTTCTGTGATTTCGCATTTTTAGAAGACACTGTCTGTGCTATTTTTAATTAGAATATTTAATAACAATGAGTTATTTAATTTATGTTTATTTCCACTGCGTCTTGAAACTATACTTTATATTATGTAGAGTACAGTTTTATAGTTTGCCACACTTATGTTATTCAATCATTTTTATCATTATTTCAAAGCTTTATTTCAAAGTCATGTAGTCTATAACAATGACATCCTTTATGCATCACATGGAAATGGCCTATGACATCATACCATCTTCCAATTTAAAATGGCAGTGCCATTGGCAAAATGTTCTAATTTGAGATTAATTCTTAAAAAATAAACAAGTTATAGATGGGTTAGAGCTAAGAATTCTAGTTACTAGGAGGAACTCTTTGCTTGCCTTGACTTCTGCTTTGCATATTGGACTTTGAGGAATCTTATTTTAAAGTTCTTCCAGTCCTTATACAATTATTTATCTTTTCCCCTTTCTAATTATACATTTCCCAATTTTCTTTGTTTGATATTTGACTACTCAATATTTGACTCCTGACATTTAATGAGCTGCAAACCAAGTTCACGTGCTATGTTTTCAAGCACATAAAACAATACATGAATTTTTTCTGCATTTGATATTCTTCTTCTTCTTTTGGCTGTTCCCGTTGGGGTCGCCACAGCGGATCATCTTCTTCCATATCTTTCTGTCCTCTGCATCTTGTTCTGTTATACCCATCACCTGCATGTCCTCTTTAACCACATCCATAAACCTTCGCTTAGGCCTTCCTCTTTTCCTCTTCCCTGGCAGCTCTATCCTTAGCATCCTTCTCCCAATATACCCAGCATCTCTCCTCTGCACATGTCCAAACCAATGCAATCTCGCCTCTCTGACTTTGTCTCCCAACCGTCCAACTTGAGCTGACCCTCTAATGTACTCATTTCTAATCCTGTCCAACCTCGTCACACCCAAAGCAAATCTTAGCATCTTTAACTCTGCCACCTCCTGCTCTTTCACCATGTTTTTTGGTCAATGTCTCCAACTCATATAACATAGCTGCACTCAATACCATCTTGTAAACCTTCACTTTCACTCTTCCTGGTACCTGTCCATCACAAATCACTCCTGACACTCTTCTCCACCCACTCCAGCCTGCCTGCACTCTCTTCTTCATCTCTTCCACAATCCCCATTACTCTGTACTGTTGATCCCAAGTATTTAAACTCGTCCACCTTCGGCAAGTCTACTCCCTGCATCCTCACCATTCCACTGACCTCCCTCTCATTTACACACATGTATTCTGTCTTGTTCCTACTGACCTTCATTCCTCTCCTCTCTAGAGCATATCTCCACCTCTCCAGGGTCTCCTCAACCTGCTCCCTACTATCGCTACAGATCATAATGTCATCAGAAAACATCATAGTCCACGAGGACTCCTGTCTAATCTCGTGTGTCAACCTGTCCATCACCATTGCAAATAAGAAAGGGCTCAGAGCTGATCCCTGATGTAATCCCACTTCCAACTTGAATGCATCCATCACTCCTACCGCAGACCTCACCGTTGTCACACTTCCCTTGTACATATCCTGTACAACTCTTACGTACTTCTCTGCCACTCCCAACTTCCTCATACAATACTACAGCTCCTCTTGAAGCACCCTGTCATATGCTTTCTCCGGATCCACAAAGGCACAATGCAGCTCCTTCTAGCCTTCTCTAAACTTCCCCATCAACATCCTCAGAGCAAACATTGCATCTGTGGTGCTCTTTCTTGGCATGAAACCGTACTGCTGCTCACTAATCATCACCTCACTTCTTAACCTAGCTTTCCCATAACTTCATGCTGTGGCTCATCAATTTCATTCCCCTGTAGTTACTGCAGTCCTGCACATCCCCCTTATTCTTAAATAGCGGCACCAGTACACTTCTTCTCCACTCCTCAGGCATTTTCTCACTTTCCAAAATTCCATTAAACAATCTGGTTAAAAATGCCACTGCCACCTCTCCTAAACACCTCCATGCTTCCATATGTACCTGTATATCATCTGGACCAACGGCCTTTCCATTTTTCATCCTCTTCATAGCTGTCCTTACTTCCTCCTTGCTAATCCGTTGCACTTCCTGATTCACTATCTCCAAATCATCCAACCTCTTCTCTCTCTCATTCTCTTCATTCATCAGCCTCTTAAAGTACTCTTTCCATCTGCTCAACACACTCTCCTCGCTTGTGAGTACGTTTCCATCTTTATCCTTTATCACCCTAACCTGCTGCACATCTTTCCCAGCTTGGTCCCTATGTTTAGCCAATCGGTACAGGTCATTTTCTCCCTCTTTAGTGTCCAACCTTTCATACAACTCATCATACACCTTTTTTTAGCCATCACCACCTCTCTCTTCACCTTGCGCCTTATTTCCTTGTACTCTTGTCTACTTTCTGCATCTCTCTGACTATCCCACTTCTTCTTTGCCATCCTCATCCTCTGTATACTCTCCTGTATTTCCTTATTTCACCACCAGGTTTCCTTTTCCTCCTTCCTCTTTCCAGATGTCATGCCAAGCACCCTTCTTGCTGTCAGCCTTACTACATCTGCTGTAGTTTCCCAGCTCTCTGGTAACTCTTCACTGCCACCCAGTGCCTGTCTCATCTCCTCCCTAAACTCAACCTTGCAGTCTTCATTTTTCAACTTCCACTATTTGATCCTTGGCTCTGCCCTCACTCTCTTCGTCATCCTACAGACCACCATCCTATGCTGCTTAACTACACTTTTCCCTTCCACCACTTTGCAGTCTTCAATCTCCTTCAGATCAACTCTTCTGCACAGGATGTAATCTACCTGTGTGCATCTTCCTCCACTCTTGTATGTAACCCTATGTTCCTCCCTCTTCTTAAAATACTGTATGTATTCACCACAGCCATGTATCCACTATCCTCTGACCTTCTTCATTCTTCTCCTTGACACCATACCTACCCATCACCTCCTCGTCTCCACTGTTCCCTTCACCAACATGTCCATTAAAATCCGCTCCAATCACCACTTTCTGTCCCTTGGGTACACTGTTCATCACTTCATCCAACTCACTCCAACAATCTTCTTTCTCACCCATTGCACACCCAACTTGCGGTGCATATGCAATAAAACATTCATCATCACACCTCCAATTTCCAGCTTCATAATCATTACTCTGTCTGACACTCTTTTCACCTCCAAAACACTCTTGACATACTGTTCCTTCAGAATAACCCCTACTCCATTTCTCCTCCCATCCACACCATGATAGAACAATTTGAATCCACCTCCGATCCACCTGGCCTTAGATAGATAGATAGATAAGACTTTATTGTCTGTGCCCCAAAGGGGTCACAGAAATTTCCCTTTTGACACGCTCATAAGACAAACAGACCAAAAAAAAATACAAATATAAGCAAACAATAGAAAAAACCTACTTCATCTGATTCAGAACAGATACTGCTGAGGGTACAAAAGATTTCTTGTATGCATTCTTCCGCGCCAATGGGGTTTTATACCTCCTACCTAATGGCAGCAATCTAAAGAACGCATAAAGAGGGTGAGAGACATCCTTCACAATCATGGTTGCCTTCCTCAACAGTGCACGGTTGTGCAGTTCAGAAAGGGGAATTTGAGGTGATCCAATTATTTTGGAAGCCTGGTAAACTACACGAAACAGTTTTGTTCTATGTTTAATGGTTAATAAGTTGTACCAAGATGAGTAATTAAAAGTGAGAACAGATTCAATAAGTGATCTATAAACCAGCGTTAAAACCTCCTTGCTAACATGAAAGGCTCTAAGTTGCCTTAGTAGATGGAGGAGCTGCTGTGCCTTCTTATATACAGCATCTGCATGCTGCATGAAAGACAGACAGGTGTCAATCTCTGTCCCAAGATATTTAAAAGTCTGAACCTGCTCCACCAACTGACCCTGGATACTAAGTGGCTGGAACAGCAGTGATGGAGCCCGTCCTTTGGGGCCACAACACAATTCCTTAGTTTTGGAAACATTTAACTCCAGTGAATTTTCTGCCAATAACTGAACCAGTCTCTGGACCTCCTGCTTATATGCAGAGAGGGCACAGGTATCAGTCATATGGGCCACCAGAGCCATGTCATCAGCATATTTATACAGTGTCATTGCTGCACTGCTGCAGGAAACATTGTTTATGTAAACAGAGAAAAGAAAAGGGGATAGAACACATCCCTGAGGAAGGCCTGAATTTAAAACGGATGTGCTAGAACTTATACCATTTAAAAACACCTGCTGTGGTCTTCCCGTAAAAAAAATTTTTACCCATAAAATCAACATGGGATGTACCTGAAAGTCAGAGAGGCGATATAGCAGGATATCTATCTGAACAGTATTAAAAGCAGGGGATAAATCCATGAATAAAATCCTTGTATGTGGATGTACCAAATCCATTTATCTAGTAACAGTATCTAAAAGTGTGAGACATGCATCCTCCACTCCACGCTTTGCTTTATATGCAAACTGGAGTGGGTCAAGTTTGTCCGACAACATGCTGGAGAGATAATCACACAGTACTCTCTCCATACATTTACACAAGACAGATGTTAGCGCTACTGGCCTGTAGTCCTTTGGATCCTTGGCATGTG
This sequence comes from Polypterus bichir lapradei, assembly GCA_026402145.1. NCBI lineage: Eukaryota > Metazoa > Chordata > Cladistia > Polypteriformes > Polypteridae > Polypterus > Polypterus bichir. The sequence goes on along the minus strand of JANRMT010062808.1, from coordinate 57,164,601 downwards.
CCTACTTGGGAATCGGAATTATGGTAGATTGCTTCCACTGACTTGGGACACAGCTGGAATCAAGAAGGTGTTGGAACAGTCTTGTGATGACCCCACCTAGCTGAGTAGCACAATCCTTTAACACTCTGCCTCCAAGCCTGTCAGGGCCAGAGGCTTTATTAGGGTTAAGTTTATGCAAGATGGCAGTCACCAGCTGCTCATGAATATTTAAGGTCTCAAGGGGGGAGTCAGGAGTTACAGGAGTCCAAGTAATTGGTGTACTTAGGCTATTGAACTGGATAAAGAAGTTGTTTAATTTTTCCACAAAGGAAGCAGGATCTGAGCAGTCAATTTTTGTGGGTTTGGGGGCCCTGCCCATCATAATATTTAAACCCTGCCATGCTTCCTTTGCGTTTCCCGAGGTTAGTTTCTGCTCCACCTTGTCTTTATAATTTATCCTGGCTAATTTAGCCTTTCTTCTGAACTCCTTTTCCAATTCCCTCACTTTTATCTTATCACCCATCAGGAATGCTTTCCTTTTCTGAACCAAGCAGTCTTTCATGTCCTTAGTAACCCACTTTTTATTATTTGGATGAATAATTATTTGTTTAGTGGGAGTGACCATGTCTTCACAAAATAAAATATAGGAAGTTAATAACTCCGACAGGGTATTAAAATCATTGCCACAGTCATCAAAAAACAGATTCCAGTCCGTCAGCTCAAAACAGCCCCTTAGAGTTTCAGCTGCATCGTTGTTCCAGACTCTAATGGATTTTAAAATGGGTTTACCAGTCTTCAGCTGTGACCTGTACTTTGGCAATAAAAGAATGACGTTATGATCTGAGAAACCAAGAGGTGGTCGTGATTTTGAAATGTATGCAGTAGGGATGTTTCCAAAACACAAATCCAGAGTATTCTGCATCCTCGTGGGGGTTGTTACATATTGCTCCAAATGTGGTAAATGTGTGGTGATGTCACATCTGTTAAAATCACCAAGTAAAAACACGGGCTGCCCTCCAGTCCGATTAACAGCTTTGTTGTAACAATCTGCAATATGTTCAGCTGCTGTGTTAAAATCAGGTCCCGGTACATACACTAAAATTACAGTGATTTCTGAGAATTCTCTAGGTAGATAATGTGGCCTAAAGGACACAGTCATTAGCTCATAGTGTTTGCAGCACTCAGTTTCTCTCACTGTAATATTTGTTGCCCACTTACTGTTGACAGCCATGCAAAGCCCGCCCCCAACCGATTTCCGCGTTCTTACTGTATCCCTGTCAAATCGAATGATGTTAAACCCATCCAGCTGAAAGTCCATGTCTCCAGAAAGCCACGTCTCTGTAAAACAGAAGAGACTTGTCCGCTGATAGTCCGGATCGGTCCTTACGAGTGTTGAGAGTTCCTCCTCCTTATTCCGTAGTGATCGAACATTTGATAAGGTGATGGCAGGTAAAGGTAGCCGACTCCCTCTCCGACTCATTCTGTTCCGTATCCCTCCTCTAGAGCCTCTTCTCTTCCGGATCCGCTTCCGATTATATCCCCGAAGTAACTCCGGGGGCACGTTATTTGTTTCAAATGTTACTTCCATCGGTCTTAGTTGACGGTGGTTCAACTCCAGCAGGTAATCCCGCAAGTAAGCAAGCCTTCCTGGGGTAACGCCGAGAGGCTGTGCTGGATGTGAATAAAGTCCGTTTACCTGCCATAGGTTGTTAATCAAACTCCACAGGCAGGCCCAATAAATAATCATTGCCATCAACATTTGATATAGTAAAAAATAAAAAGCGAGGTCAATAAAAACAAGACAAAAAAGAAAGACTTAAAAACAAAACACAAATGAGCCGTATCAAGAGTTGCTTCCGCATGGAACAGCGCCCCCCTCTCCTCTTCCATTTTGTCTCTTGCATGCACAATATATCAACCTTCCTTCTCTTCATCATATCTGCTAACTTTCTCCCCTTACCAGTCATACTGCCAACATTCAAAATTCCTACCCTCAGTTCCACTCTCTTTACTTTCAGAAGTCCTAAATCGTAGTGAACTTTTGATTTCAAACAGAGTAAAAATGTTACTGGCCAGTGAAAATTAGTATTAGAGTTATTTTTGATTTTAGTTATTTGAGACCAAATAGCAAAAGAAAAATATGTTTCCTACTATTCAAAAATAATACTTGTCATTGTTATTCTTTTTACTCTCTACAAGCTATTATATAAATCCACTTTCAAGGTACAGATTTGAACTCATCATAACCTTCGTACCTTCAACATATTTTTGTAGAGTAAGAACTGGCAATGTTATTTAATTTTGAAATGATAAAAATTATACAGAAAGATGGCATTGGTTGGCGGGGATAATGGTTAAGGCACTGGCCCTAAATGCCAAGATTGCCAATTTTACAGTGTAATAGAGAAGATATGTCTCAATCAAAATACAATTAACATAATATTTCTAAAAGAAAATTAAAATGCATTAAGTCAAAGTTGTTCAGTTCCCACCTGTGACTGACTGCGTGACCTTCAGCAAGTCACTTAACCTGTTAATGTTCCAAATGTAATAATATTTTTTAACATTTTACATGTATCCTGAACCTATAGGTTGACTTAGATAAAGGGGTCAGCCAAATGTAAAATATAATACAGCTGCTTAGACCTTGATTGTTTTCTTCTTTAGAAGGATTTTCTGTTTATTTTGGTTCATTCTTTGGTTCACATGTAGATGTATGTTAACATTTTTCACACCCAAATGCATTCAATCTTTCTATGATCTAATTTAAAATATAGGGTTGATTATATCATCATCACGTAAAGAGAGCATCCGTAAAGTACGGTGAACATTAACCCCTTTAGCTGGGAATGTTGCATTAACAATAAAAAATAGAAGGGATAGTGTAAAATATTCAAAAGGTTTATTAAAGCTATCACTTGTTGATTGATAGAATTAGTTTTGAACTGGCTGAGTAGAGGATTGATGTGTAAATTCCTTTAATGTGTATGGTAAAGTGCACCACAATTTAAAATCGTCATACATACAGAAGGTAGAAGCAAGCTACTGTTAGTAAATAAAATCATTTACTATTGATTCTCTTGACACCACTAAAAGAATGAATACATGTCAGCTAAATTAAGACAAATTCTTATTCCTTTTAGTCAAATAAATATGCTACCCATATTTAGGCTCCATTGAAAAGGGTACTGGGATGAAAAAAGCTAAATAGTCTGCCACAAATGAACCATCAGATCAATCACTCAAGAGTGTTTTGACTGAAGAGAGTGCATTTAATTTTTGTTTCAGAACTTTAATTTCATTACCATAAATGATGCACCAGATTATGAAAATAGTCAACTGAAGCCATGCATATGAGATGGGTACTGATGGATTGGAAAAAGAGAGTTCCAAAAAATGAGAGATACTACACTCTCTTGAAAGAGTTTTAAAATGTGCCCTTTAATCAGGGCTTGAAATTGAATCAATTTGTCTAATTAAACTCACTGCTACAAAGCAGCTATGATGTAATAGGCAATAATGAAAAGAGGCAAGAGTAAATCACAACCCATTAAGGACAACGTTGCAGTGTAGAAACCTAAAATCAATATAATTTAAAAAAGGCTTATTCATCGTCCGTCTGTAGAAAAAAAAAGAAGAAACTAAATTAATTCACTTAGAAAAACAATCAGAAATTTGGAAAAACAATGACTGGATGCTTTACGAATACTGAAAATTGTGTTAGTATATTTTGGTTGATTTTTTCAGCACTGAGTTTACTTTTGTTTACTAACTTTAGTCTGTTTCACTGCCAGAGATTAATATTTATTCATAAGGTGTATCAGAGCTGTTTAACATTTTTCAGACCACTTGTATGTAATTAAAGGGTAAAGAATAAAAACTCTCTGTTAGGTACAGTTGAGTCTTGGGGTACTGAAATTCCACAGATAATAATGAGCACATGAAATTCCCAAATGTTCTTTTCCACTGAATTTCAATTGATTTTAGGGCACAATGGGCACTGGCCAGGGGCCCATATTTCGAATGCCTAGGTATGTTTTTTTGTTTTTCTTTTAAAACAAGGGACCCAGTGCACTACTTTGCCCGGTGGCTTATGATGCTGGTAAGATGGCCCTGTGTATAAATAATTAGCAATTATCACTAATGGATAGTAGTACTACATACTATAGACTTGTCAGCATTTTCAATTATTTTGTTCTTTTATGTGCATAGTAAGCTCAGTCACAGTTAAGCAGCTTGATCGGCAGGTAGGTGTTCATTTGTAACAGTAGAACCCACTACTTGTGACCCCTGACGTACTAAGTATGTATCCCAGCTGTGTCATTTCAGCCATGGGGGGCAGGAGGTGACACTCAGTGAGCCCTCGGTAGACAGTATGTGTCACTGAGCCTAACTGGAGGCACAGGTAAGCAGCTGTCAGTTTAACCTGCTACTTATAATTCCCTGCACCCTAAGTATGTGCCTTAGCTGTGCCATCTCAGGGAGTACAGCTACTGGCAGGAGGGATAGTGAAACTGTCAGCAATTATCAATCATCAGTTAGTAGTGGATTTTCCTGACATTATTATGCCTTTTCAAACTCTATGAAATACTGCATCATTATCAAAAACTGTAGGATGTTTAAGGATAAAGTCAAGATTACATAATGTACATTATGTTGACACAGTGTACATACACTGTACACTGTGTATTTCAGTTTAAATTGTATTTTGTGATTGTCATTTTATCAACAAATCTGAAGTGTTTCTGATTACATCTTGCCTGAAGAAGGGGCCCAAGTTGCCTCGAAAGCTTGCATATTGTAATCCTTTTAGTTAGCCAATAAAAGATGTCATTTTGCTTGGCTGTTCTCTGTAATATAAGTAATAAAACATTATGCATTTGCCAATAATTCCATTAACAGATATTTTCAGTGGAAGAGTTATAAACAAAAACAAATTAACATGATGAAGTGATGCCTTCATTTTCTTCTCCGTTTCCCAAAGTAAGAACCAAAACATTAGAACCTTCTCCATTGGATGATCCCTTTTTGTCATTAAACTTCCTTTCATGTAAAATGCATGATTTGTAATATGGCCCATCATCTTACAGAAATTTCTTCTGTATAGCATCAAAAACTTCCAACTGTCATGTAACTGTCAAAGTGTTTTATCTGTCTGAAATTATACCTTATTGTTCTGTTTGTACAATATGTAGTAGAGATATATAGTGATTATTACTGCTGTCTCATAGCAGAAATCTGAGTTCCAAATTCTTGTCATGCTTCTGCCTGTGTGCAGTTTCTGTAACAGGGCTCAAGCAAGTAAGGTTGTAACAAAAAGTATTGTTGGTGTATATGTGAAGTAATTTTTCTCACACTCAAAAGCCCATCAAAAGAGGGAGCCACAACAATTATCTAAATTGACCTGTTTTTTTTTCTGTTAGGAGCTTACAACAGTATAATACGACTGGAGTTTGCTTCCCGGAGAATAGGACGCTCATGAAAATAAAGTGCTGGATGTGAATTTCCTCTTGGTTCTTTAGTTTACTGGATCTCCTAAATCCTTCTATATTATGCAGCTTTATATTATTTCAGTGTGGGTGTGAATGTTTTGCTTTTAGTCTTTTGAACAGGTGTCATTTAGTCCATAATATTTTAAAACCACACACCCTGAAAGGCTCCTTGATGGATTTATAGCTATTTTGTAGTAGTCATTAAAAAAGAAAACATTGCTATTTTACTTGAGCTATCCAGATTATGGTCACAAGATAAGTGACCTTTATAGATATGGGCAAATTAATGTCAGCAAATACAGTAGTTGTGCTGCAAGGATATGCAACAGGAGAGTGGTGTTTGATTTTAATGAGACAGAGACAGTAATAAAAAAATTAGGAACAACTAGCTGCAGTTGAAAATGGTATGCAAAAAAGAAAAGTGTAAGAGATTTGAATAATTTAAAAGATACAGTTATAACATTAAAAATTTTGTAAAATGAAGATTCTATTTTTTCCCTGATGTTACACAAACAAAAACTATAAAATTGTGACAGTAGCAAGGGTCAAAGAAATGTTAGACTGGACCTAAGGCATTTGGTTACACTGCTGTCTTATCAGGGGACTGAATAATCCATGGTGGCATAGATAAGGGGAATAAGAATAAGAAAAATAGTGAAGGCGGTGAGAAGGAAAACAGTTGATCAATAAATAGCCTCAAGATGTAATGAAAGAGTTGACAATATGCCAACAGGGCATGAAAGACAAAAGGTAGCAAAAGAAACATATAATAGTTTTTGATACAGAAACTCATTCAAGGTACAGTTGCTAACTCGTTAAACTGCTAAGTGCAAAATAAGAACAAAACATAATTAATACTTCTAGTTTTGCAGTTGATATATCTAGAATGATTAGTTCAGGTTCTTTTAAGAGCACATAAAACATTTGTTTTGTTGAGTTTTTAGCTGAGAGAATTATCTACAGAGAAATACACTTGAATTTTGAAAATTTATTGAGAAAATTGCAAAGCAACAATTTGTAGCTCCTGAACTTCTTAAAATGTACACAGCTATAACTTGTAGCCCGAAGGACATAGCCTTGTGTAATCAAAACTCCAAAAGAGATGACAAAAATGTCAGCAGATTTATCAGAAACTGTTTATTAATATTTAAAGACAAATGATAGATTTGCTGAACTTTTTAACACTATTAAAAATTTATTTAAAAATAACTATCACAGCAACGTGGTGTTACTGCCTTCCATCTCCAAAGAACTGTCTTCTAACACCAGCCTGAGAACTGTCCGTATGGAGTTTGCATGTTCTCGCCACACCTACAATAGGCTCTGCTATTCTAGTTTTCTTCCCGTATAAACTTAAAAATGGCTCTGCATGAGTGAGAGTTCAGATGTCCATATAATATATAATAGACTTGAACCCATTCTAGCGACTTTGTGTCCTTGCACAGGACGTTGCCCCAGTAATCCAAACCCCTGGTTGCTACATTAATTAAATTAAAATCTTTGTGTGTTTTGCACATCATATAGATTAAAGCAAGTTCCCACCGAAAAGAAATTGTTGCACCCGTCCCATACTGCTTCTACTAAGAGGGTGTGTTACACTCAGACACCATCTAATGGGAAAGTACAGTACCCTCAAAAAGACTGGTAACTATGGCTTCCTGCAGATTTTCAAGTGGGGACTGACTATAATAAGAGATCACATTTTTGTTTTAACTTTGTTTATAATAATGTGACAAGAGATATTTAAGCTAAGCATTTTTATAGCAAAATAGAAATGCAGTTTTTGCAGGATTACAGTTAATGTTTTAGTTATACCAATTCTGTTTTAAGTTTTTCATGGAAAAGTATAAAAGTCCATCTAAAGTGATTAGTGAATTTAAACACATTGTGTTTCCTGCTGATCTGAGAGGAGAAGTTCAGAAGTTGAACAAGACTGGTGCAATACATTACTAAATTATATCACATGTCTACTTGTATCGTAGTCATGGCAAAACTAATTTTTTTTTAAATTTTATATCTGCTACTAAAGTCGTACAGAAATATCAAAACTGATTTATGTCCTTTATTAAGCATAGCAAAATACCCGCGCTTCGCAGCGGCGAAGTACTGCCTTAAAATTTTTATTAAGAAGAAAATTTAACCTTTTTAAACTGAGGGAAAATATGCCAATAATTATTTGTTAAGGATCTCTTTGTATACCATGTTGTCAGTTCGGCCCTTCGGTTGTAACATGACCAAGCTGTGCGCTGAGCTTACTCTTGAGCATGTAACTTACAGTTGGCCATGTGAACAGTAATCTTGTCTCAAATCTCACAGCTTGGATTGCTGCCGTCATAATCGGTTTGAGTTTCATGGTTTGTTTCAATTACGATAGTATTTGCAGGATTTGTTGTGTTGAAGTGACATTCGGCATCTGTCAAGCATTGTAAGCACACAACCGGTTTCATCGATAAAATCACATCCAGCTTTTGAGAGTTTAAACACTCATAAACATCAAAGTGTCCACTACTGAAATCGTCACCTGTGAATCTAAGATGTTTAAGAGGCATTGGCAGTTGTTGAAAGGTGTAAAATATTTGGCCATTTCGGTACACTTGAAAGCGACAACCGAACATTTCAGCGGCAGCCATCAACTCACATGCAGAACCATAGGTGAAGGGCTTAAGCATTTCACTCTTATAGTGCTCCTGTGTAGTATAATTATCTCCTGTACCGTCATCAGTCCACACCTTGAACCTGTCCCAGTCATTCAATACATAAGACAGAATGTTCCTCCGGATATCAAGAGTGAGCCTGATATGGCCGTGCAATATGTAACAAAGAGAATGGAAAAGGTAGGTGCCATCTCCGGGCATGGAAACCACTCAGTAAGTGACAGTTCTTTGATCGATAGTGATCACCTCGATAGACATGGTAATGGGGGTTGGAATGATAAAGGAAATGGGTACCTGAGCAATGTAAAGTAAGTCTAAAATACCTATACAATAACTATAATTGTAATAAACAAACAATAAAACAGCGGAGAAGCCGTGGATTAAACAAAAAGGCTGTAGTTATCAGTAGGGAGACGTGAATCCCGTGGCGAAGCAAGGAAGGGAATGTAGAGACCGGAGCGACGGACGGTCTTATATAGGCAGGCAGCCAACAACGTGGGAGGCATTGGGATGGGGGACCCAACGCCACCTCACACAGTGACTGAGCTGCAGGCTATGGACGTATATATGTACGTAAGTAGGATTCAGTTAGCGGTGGGAACCCATGTACCAAATTTCTTGAAGATGGGCCCATAAGTAACAAAGAATGTTGAAAAGTTCAATATGGTGGCCGACAGTGGCATCATACCGCCGAAATAAGTACGTACATTGGTTATGACCATTACGCGTAGAATTTCGAAATGAAACCTGCTTAACTTTTGTAAGTAAGCTGTAAGGAATGAGCCTGCCAAATTTCAGCCTTCTACCTACACGGGAAGTTGGAGAATTAGTGACGTTGGAAAGTTCAATATGGCGGCTGACAGTGGCGTCATACCACCGAAATAAGTACGTACATTGGTTTCGGTTAGCTCAGGGAAGCCACCTACCAAATTTCGTGAAGATGGGGCCGTAAATAAGAAAGTTCAACATGGCGGACGTTGTTGACCGTTATGACCGTTACGCGTAGAATTTCTAAATGAAACCTGCTAAACTTTTGTAAGTAAGCTGTAAGGAATGAGCCTGCCAAATTTCAGCCTTCTACCTGCACGGGAAGTTTGAGAATTAGTGACGTTGGAAAGTTCAATATGGCGGCCAACAGTGGTGTCATACCAACGAAATAAGTACGTACATCGGTTTCTGTTAAAAGTTTAATATGGCGGCCGACAGTGGCATCATACCACCGAAATAAGTACCAAATTTCAGCCTTCTACCTACACGGGAAGTTGGAGAATTAGTGACGTTGGAAAGTTCAATATGGCGGCTGACAGTGGCGTCATACCACCGAAATAAGTATGTATATTGGTTTCGGTTAGCGCAGGGAAGCCGCCTACCAAATTTCGTGAAGATGGGGCCATTAATAAGAAAGTTCAATATGGCGGACGTCGTTGACCGTTATGACCATTACGCGTAGAATTTCGAAATGAAACCTGCTTAACTTTTGTAAGTAAGCTGTAAGGAATGGGCCTGCCAAATTTCAGCCTTCTACCTACACGGGAAGTTGGAGAATTTGTGACGTTTGGAAAATTCAATTTGGCGGCCGACAGTGGCGTCATACCACCAAAATAAGTACGTACATCGGTTTTGGTTAGCTCAGGGAAGCTGCCTACCAAATTTCGTGAAGATGGGGCCATAAATAAGAAAGTTCAACATGGTGGACGTTGTCGACCATTATCGACCGTTATGACCG
>JANRMT010062808.1:57129556-57154650 GCA_026402145.1 Polypterus bichir lapradei | reverse complement strand
TTACATGTAGAATTTCGAAATGAAACCTGCTTAACTTTTGTAAGTAAGCTGTAAGGAATGAGCCTGCCAAATTTCAGCCTTCTACCTACACGGGAAGTTGGAGAATTAGTGATGAGTCAGTCAGTGAGTGAGTGAGTGAGGGCTTTGCCTTTTATTAGTATAGATAACCCATAAATTAAAAATAAATGTTACTGAATGCAACCTCTTTAAAATTGGTAAATATTACCAACGTGGGACATATAAAGTTAGAAATATTACATCTTTAAGGAACTTATCTGCTTAGGAGACAACTGAAAATTACAATGCATCTAATACTTTGTAACTTAAGCCTGTACATGCTTCATTGGGTGCAGGTGGTTAACACATTTTAGAGAATACAGAAAGGAAAAGTAATCCATCTAATCCTACACAAAAAGGTGCCCGCTTTCTATAAAATAAGAACATGAAAATGTGAAATCTGTTTTTAGCACTTCTTTGTTGGTACATGTTTTAAGCAAAAGTTATTATCCAGGAAATCTGTTAAAAAAATAGCTTTGTGATAGACTGGTGTCACATTGACATTTTGTTCCTGACTTGCACTCATTGTAGCCGGAGTAGACATCTGCAACTCTGTTTAGAAAATGTTTAGTGGGTTTAGAGAATGAATGAATGGACAACACTTAGCTATTTCTGTTTTTTTTTTTCATACCAAACAAGAAACATGAAAGATGAAAATATCTACATAACAATTGCTAGCTTAGCTCAATTTAGCTGAAGTATTTTGTTTCTTTCAATACACCCAGATATATAAACAGTCATTTTAAAGGCAGAATATTTTTGACTAAGAACCTATACTGTATATCAATTTTCTATTGTGAATACTTTTCAACTATTGTTTATAAGTACATTGCTCGTATAAGTATTTTCTGTTTGAGCGCAAACAGATTAAGTGACTTGCTTAAGGTCATATAATTTGTTACAGGCAGGAACTGATCTAACCCTTGTATGACCCAAGGTGCAAAAACCTTAGTAACTCGGCTACAGTTGTCTTTCATTTTTGTATTCATAAAAGAAGTGACAGTTGTCTTGAACCAGAGGGAGTCATCAGAATCATATCCTCAATATTTTGTGCACTCTTCCTGTGTAGGGTGGTATGCCAAGCTAACACTTTGGGCCTCCGACTTTTAAAGATAGAACAGAAATGACACCAGCAGTCTCTCATGAGATGAAACACTTCAATGTAAGTGTGAAAAGCTGTTATTTTGCCTGAAAGTAAAACTCAGTCTGTGGCTTTTAAGACATAACTTTCACCAGAGATTATATTTGCGTATCAGATGTTTTTCCTGTGTGTCAAAATTGATTCTTGTCACTTTCTTGTTACACAGCTTCTAATGAATGTGATAATATAACATATGGTCCTTGCTGTAGAATGATAAAAACATATTCAGTCACTTGTGGCATACTAATCAGAGTATGTTTCAGTGGGTGACACCTTCACTTTGGAATCGGCTCTTTAATCCAGGGACATGTCTTTTTATACAAAGCTGCATACAAAGATCTTATTTTTTGGCATATATATATTCCTAATGTTGGACATTTTAAGTTAAAAAAATATTTGGCCTAAACAGCTTTGATTTCATTTATATTGTTGACGTTTACTTTGCAATGGAATTCACTATGACCTGAATTGTAGAAAACTAATGTTAATAAACTGTGCATCTGACAATATTACTGTCTTAAGTAAGAGGACTATTTGTAATTGTCCTGCTGTAACACAATATATCACATATTATTGCAGATATTTCTCATATACAGCAATATAATTGTTTACTCTGTTAATTTGCCCTGCTGGGGCAAAGAAGTCAGAGAAATGCAAAATTATAATAATAAAATAGACAATGTGTTATGAGATTTTTCTTATGTAATATGAGCAGATGTAAAAGAATACAATTTTAATACAAAACACACGTTTTATTATTCTTCAGGCATGTTCAGTTGTTAGTAGTTGTTAACTATATCTTTTGATTTGATATCTGCAGAGTTTTTCAGACCTTTTCACATCAAAAAAATATACTGTCAATTAAATGTTTAAATTAATTTCATATCTAAACAACACATATGAAGTACTGGTAACTTGCTGTTATAATGTAGGTGGCAATACATAGCAAAGATGTTCTTATTTACTTGGCTTTCTTGCAGTAAGTCTTATTTTACAAGGCTTTAGAGATAGCTTTGATATCACTAGAACCTGGTACATTGTTCTCCCAGAGTAATGCTCACTAAGCATTTTGGTGACTTTGTGATAATATCAAAAAGAACCTCCAGCAGATAACTAGTAATTAGGGACGATGCCAAGGCATCTGCATTAATGTGAGTCGCTATCAATGTGGAGAATAAAACTATGTAAAAAAGCTCTTTTCTGCTGTAAAAGTTCTTCCCCCAGGTTACTTATATATTGGCAGTGATAGCCTGGTAGCTCTCAGTTTGGCAGAGAGTTGGTAATTCAGTCCCTAGATTTCACTTAGTTTGTGACCCTGAGCAAATTACTTTATATTTACATATAGTAGGGGGTTCCTCAAAGCCCTGAACACCAGGCAAAACTACCACAGACACAGTCCCAGGTTGAAAAGTTAATTTATTTTATAACAGTACCTTAACATGCTTTTTACTCAGTCTAGCACAGTACAATATAATAAATGTTTTTCCATTTCCTCTTCTCCTTAGTGGGTGTTGTCCTCTTCCTCCTGACTGCGACTCTTAGAGTGAGGTACCTCCTTTTATGTAGGATCTGGGAGTACTTCTGGTACCATGGCATTGCATGGCAGAAGTATTTCTGGGTCATGCGGGTGCTGCACAAAACTGGGAGGTCCTTTACTGACAGCACTCTCTGGCAGCACCCAAAGACCTTGCCAGGGATGCCCTTTCAAGCTACAAGCCTCCTGCTGGTGAGGAGCTGTACCACCTCTTATACTGGGGGATGAACTCTTTTTGATATGTGGTCTCCCCTAGTTCATTAAATAGACAAATAAATAAATATATATATACACACACACTATGGTCTGAATGCACAATATAATGATTAAAAAGGAATAACAGTTTAAAAAGAAAGAAAAGACATTTTCTAACTTGCCAGTCCCAGTAAGGCATTATGCAAGTGTATTGCTGTTGGTATAAAGGAACCCCAGCAGCATTTCTTGACACACTTCTGCTGAAAAATTTGTTGGCTTAAAGTACCCATTGTTCATAATGGCACTCAGTTTATTTTAATCCTCTCCTTTGTTACTACCTCCGGGGGTACAGAGTGCAACCCATAACTGAGCCTGTCCTTTAAATTAACTTGTTAATTCAGTGGGCCTCTCTTGAAGTGATGTTACCATCTTAGCACAACATAGAGAACAGTGCCTTTATTAATGATATTGGCCAAATATAAATTGACAGGTAAAAAATGCAAGCTTTAATTATTCTTTTTTGTTATGTATACACAAGCATTTTAGATTATTATTTTTTTATCTTTTATGGAATTTATTAAAAGCATGTAACATTTCATACAATCAAATCAAACTTAACAAAACTAAATTCAATTCAACCTCTACCCTTGAGGAAGAGAGGATGGCCAACAGCCAGAGTAAAACTTTGAGAATGGTAAAGAGGTAAAGGAGTCCTTTTCCCCAATATAAATGTGTATTATAAAATGTTATTGATTAGAACCTACCAGGTTTTTAAAAAGTTTTGAACAGAATTTGAGAATTAGATTTTTTTCCAATTTTAAATAGTATATAACATCAGTTACCAACTGACTTAAAGAAGTGGTCTAGGATTCTTCCAGTTGAGCAAGTAAGTCTACGTGCTAATAGTGAAGTAAAGGCAATTACAATTTGTTTGTCCTTCTCCAGTTTAAAGCCATCTGGGAGTACACCAAACACAGCTGTTAATGGATTAGGAGGGATTGTGACTTCAAGGGCTGTCAGAAAGGCATTTAAAGATTTTTGTCCAGAATAATGTTAATTTGGTACGCACCCAAAACATGTGGCCCTGTGAAGCTAGAACTTGATTGCAACGTTCGCAAGTTGGATCTTGCCCTGGAAACATTTTAGATAATTTTAATTGAGATAGATGTGCTCGATAAAAGATTTTAAGTTGAATAATTGAATGTTTTGCACATATGGAGCTGGAATGAATTCTGTGCGTGGTTGCCTTCCACTCCTTTTCTGAAATGTAAGAGTGAGAGATCCTTTTTCTACTGTACACTGGGATCTTTGAAAGGAATGGAATTTAAAATGGTTTTATATATTATGGAAATCCTGTCTGAGTCTCCAAGACTACAAGACTGATCAATACAGTATTTCATCTGGAATAGAAATAGGTGGGAGGTAAGGAAAATTGGGCAGATTTTGTTTAGCCACGTTTCTAATTTGGAGATAATGGAAAAATTGTGTTGATGAGAAGCTAAATTAGGAGTGTAATTGTTCGTAGGATGGAAGGAAATTATTTATATATAAATCTCTAAATGATTTCATCCCATATGCTTTCCAAACATTAAAAACTGTGTAAGTTTGAGAGTGTGGAAAGAGGTGGTTTTCATGTAGATATGCCACATATAAAATATTTTACAAGCATTTCAGATTTAAAATGAATTTAAGTCAGATATACCAACAGTCACTTTCATTATGGCATATCTTTCTGAAAACTGAAGGCAGTATAAATTGAAGTCTATAAATACTGTATAATTAGTTAAGTTTCTAAAGACACAAAATTTAAAAGAATTTTAAACTTTTAAGTAGCTTGAAGAGCATGTGCTATCTTTTGTGCATATTAGGACACAACAGCATGACCTTAAAGCACACCTTTTGTGAGAAGGTAACAAAAACTTTAATAAAATAATCCTTTATAAAAAGGAATGTAAGTGGAAGGCTTAGAGACTGGCACAAACTAATGAGACAAATGAGACTTCATACAAATTACCTTTGTAGACAAGCCTGTTTGTGCCATTACTGTACCCCATGTTGCATCACACAGGCGCATCTACCAAATCAAATTAATTTACAATCCTGCTTTCACTGGACACTGAAGAGCTTTTAACTATTTGAACCTGACATACCTCTGTTGTAACATGGAACTGAATGAAGGTTTTATCAGCTTAGAAAAACCATTGCATGGATCCCTTTTCTTATTTGTCCTTACTAATGCTAATATGTCTTAGCCTTTATAAATACTGAGGTACTCACTTTATGGTTGTCTTCTTTCATTACTTTAACTTGCTATGACATTCAAGTAAAAGAACTTCTCAAATCCAAATTTACTACTCCAATATCAGTAAGAGATTCATTTTATAAAACTGTCGATGGAGATGATATATGCTTATTCCTGGGCAGTGCGCCTGAGGATACCCTAAAGATGGAAAATCTTTTCAGTTATACTGAGTTACTTTCGGGATAAAAAATCCATCCACCAAAGTCCTATAATTATTTCTATGGGAATGCAAAATGTTGACTTTCCTACATAATATACAAATCTTTATACTGATATTATGTTTAAGGATAGATATTCTTATTAAAATTCTCTCTTATGGTGCATTTTTAAGGAAGTGAGGTCATTGTTAGGTTCCTTGGTCATGTTTGCTTTATGTATGTAGCACCATGTTATACTTTCTTAAATTTAATGATACTTTTTTCTCTCCATAACAATGATTTTAATAACGTAAACACCCTCATTCTGGACACTTCTGCAACCACAAGAGGACACATGCAAAAATATAATACAATTTTGCATAGTAGAACTGAGGTGGGGCATACTTTTCTAAACTTTAAATCTCATCATTTTTTATTTTAACACATGAATCCCTGAAGTCCATGAAAAAAAGTCTTAATGCCAGGCGATATTAAATTCCTTTGCACCTCCTTATTACTGTCCTTGATTTGCAAATGTGTTAATCAGGACAAGCAGCAAGCAGCCTGCTATCCCATACCCCACGAGGCAGCAGAAGTCAAGTCAGATGCAAAATTCTCCCAGCTCAAGTCTGTTTATCTGGGTGTGAGGTGTCTGTAATTGTATAGGGTAAATGATATATTGTTATTTGGAATACATACCTTTCATGACTTTCTAATAAGTGGTAACATACTTTCTCCCAGTAGTCAAACTGTGGCATCTACTGATCAGTGAGAGATCTCTTTTCTAAAGAAATACAATTTGGACATTCCATGATGTATCCATCTTGGTTCTTCATTCTATATTACTTTTCTTTCTTCCCTATGCTCTTTTTAGTAAATCTTAAAATATCTTCTCATTCCAGTTTTCCCTGTTTTCACTTAATTAGCTCACCCACATGCCCTCATCTTCAATGTAAAATCTTCTTTGTAAAGTCACATTTAAGCTATTATTCTTTATCTAGATTTTTTCAGAGGTATCTGACGATGCCTGAATTATTTGGAATTCTTTGTTAAAGTATATTATAATTTCATCAAAAACACAAATGGTTATTTAACTCGTTTCAGTATTAAGACAGGGTAAATATTTGATGCTTCACGAACAGAAACATAGTGGTCTTGGCCTCTGATCCTCTGTGTTCCCAATGTACTCAAGTGGCACTTTTATGCATATGTGTGAACAGCGAGGACACTTTTAATAAAAAAAAAGGATATATTGAGGGTGTTACATTTTTATTTTACATGTGGAAGATGTTTAAGAACAAATACTGTAATTTTTTAAATTGTGTTAACATTCAGTAGTTTGATTAGAGAAATTTTCTTATAGCACAAAGCCAGATTCAAGTAAGTGAAGATTTATTACCAGAAGATCTAACCAAATGATTCAACACTTTATGATTTTGATAGTCTTTTCTTTTATTTTCACATAAAGAACCAACAAGAAGTTACCACAGCCCCACTTTCTTAAAAGAGATAGCAGCAGCGTGTTACCTATAGATGAAAAATGTGATGCACATTGTGGCAACAGCAACAGAGCAAAGACATAAAAAATAGGTTCCAGAAAAGTACATGAGGAAGAGGACTCTTGCATAATTATCTGTATTCTGACTGAATTTTGCACTTGTAAACCAAACACCAATTTATGGAAAACATGCAGTTAAAGAGTGCAATTGGAGTAGCTGGATGAGCATGTATAGATATGTATGCACAGTTTTTGTTATATATATAAAATATGTGTGCAAATCTTGAATTTAAAACACAGAAATAGTTTAAAGTATTTTATGTTTACCTGTATTCTTTAGTCTATAGATACTACTTGTAATTAGATGTAATTTGTAGTGCTGTCATGGATTATAATTAATGTACTGTATATGCAAAGGTTTGTTTGTTCCTGGGAACTTTGATGAATACAATATTAATTTGTTCAGTTTACATATATGTTTTCCCTCAAGTAAAGTAGGCTGTAGAATTTCTTCAAATAAAAAAATTAACAAAAGAGAATAATAATAAAACCCAAATGCCAGACAAGACACAGTCAAAGCAAATTAGGAGGGGTAAAAACAACAACCATTTTAAGAACAGAGCAAGCATCAACACTATAGAAAGAGTAAACAAGGAAACACAGGGCTGGCCTACTAAACTATGCTGTTTATGCCTCTTACAGCAGGGACAAAAGAATGCTTTGTTTTACCTTATGAAAGACAAAAAGATTGAATATATTCTATGTGTGTGAATTGGCTCTTATTGAAGTATATTATACTGCATTATTACTTTATATTCTAAGATGACACAAGTTTTATTGGACAGGATAGCACAGTGGATGTTAACACTGTTGTCCCACTAATCAAGAGTTCTGGGTTTGAATCCCACCTTGATTGTTGCCTGTGTGGTAGTTACATGTTCTCCATGTGTGTGTGTGTGTGTTTGGTTTGGGAGGGGGTTCCCTCTCACGTCCTTAAAACATGTATGCTGCATTAACTTGTGATTGGCTCCTATGTGAGTGTAAGTGAAGGTGTGCATTATTGCACCCTGTGATTGACCAGGTGCAGGACTCAGTCTTTCCAGGATAGCCTTCAGAGGGTTTGACATTATTATGTAATAGGTTGTGTTGAAGTTTAGTTTAAAGATGCTGTACACCATCTGACAATTAGTTTCTACAAGGCAAGTTTTGAACCACAAGATCTCTGATGATTACCGAGTTTTAACACTGATATTAACTTGACTACCTTCTGCATAAAGCAATGATGACAGAATTACATTATGAACCAAAGAAAAGCATGTAAATAAAAGAAAAACCTGAAAGCCAAGAACAGAGCATTGAGGAAAAATGAATGTGAATAACACCAAGTTGACCTACTGTTTTCAAAACATTTGCTTGTCTCAGAGGCAACACTTGAATCTACGTCATATGGTACAAATGATTGCTGGGATCTCACTTCAGCAAAGTAAAATATTGGGTCATCTGTCTAAAATGTTGCAGTTAGCTCAGAATCTGATGCCAAAGTAAGTAACTAATTACTTTGATAGAACAGTTCCAGAAAGGTGCTATATACAGTAAATAAAATTTATTATTATTATTATTATTATTATTAACTGTCCTAAGCAGAAATGAATACACCAGACAGTGAAATAATTATGAGTTTAAGAAACCTCAACACACTTAACAATTTTAGAAAAAAAAGGTAAGAAACTGGATAAAAATTGTTGGGACTGTAAGGGCAAGACTAGAGTTTTTAAAGTTTTCAATTCAGCTTGCAGAAAGCTTGCTTAGCACTAAATTTCTAATTCAAATTCCACTTCAAGTAATAACTACTGTACTAGGACTTTTACATACTTTGTACAATAAAATACACTACATCTTATTTCTACTATAGTTTTCTTCACTGAATGCAGGTGCAGAGAACTGTAAACAAGTCTCAGTTAAAATACAAGTACGTAATATATTAATTACTAAATACATAACAGGTACACATGTAAATGCATTTTTGTTAAAACACACAAAGAACCAGATAGAACTGATTAAACATTAATGGAACACCATAGTGTCTTTCTGTTAATTAACTGATGATCTATGGCCAGTTGACAACAGTGGAGATTAAAATCGTACAAGAGAAAGACAAAAATAGAGTCTTGGTCCTGGAGAGCTGGCCAAATGCCCCCCATGCTCTCCTGGGTTTTCTATAGTGGAATCTGTGCTGGCTGTCTAGTCTGAGAGAAAATTTCCATCTGATGATTCCATTGCCTGTTTAACCGAGATGACTTTTCCATATGCAGGAGAGCAGCCTGGCATCAGAGCAGTGACACTAAGTGCCACGTCCAGATACCGAGAAAAGGAACAGAACAGAGGAGGGTTAGTAATGGTGTACAAATTTTATGATACTTATATTTCTGTACAAAAGACTAACAAAGAGAAATGTAGTATGTCCAGCTAATCAGCATCTCTAGTCAGGGTATGCTAGACTATATTAGTGAGTCTTCAGCTGGGATTTAAAAGCTGAGACTGAAAGGGCATTTCTTGTATTAGCAGGCAGACCTTTCCATAGCTTTGGAGACCTGTATTTAAAAGATCATTTTCAATTTGTTATTTTATTAATTCTTAGAATCTTATGTAGGATGTTATATTGATTTCTCAATGGTTTGTAAGTAATGATAAGTAATCAGAGACTTGGCCATTTAAGGCTTTATATTTTAAAAGGAGGATTTTGAATTCAGCCCTAAGTTTAACTGGGAGCCAGTGTAAGGACTTGAGAACTGGAATTATGTGTTTGTATTTTCTGGTTTGTGTAATAATTTCTTGCAGTAGCATTTTTAATTAACTGAAAGCTGCATGAAAAATGATTTAAATGGCCAGTAATTAACACATTGCAGTAGTCAATCCTACTAGAAATAAATGCAGGAATTAATTTCTCAATATCTTGCATATTTGAAAAATGTCTTAATCTTCCAACATTTTTAAGATGGAAAAACATGTTTGGATAGTTTTGTAATGTGTGTTTTAAACAATATGCTAGTGTCAAAAATAACACCTAATTTGTGTGCTCAATTACTAAAACTAATGATGATTCCTACTGAGTTAAAGAGAAACAGAATGTTATTGTGGTCAGCATTATTCTCTCTAATAACTAACATTTCCTTTTATTTTGTATTCAGGGACAAATACATTCATCCACTCCTTTAACTCACTAACACAATTAATTAAGGGCAAAATTGGAGAAGCGGCCTTTGGTCTAAAAGAAAGAAAGGTCCAAGCTTGTCTTCCTATATGAAGACACACTTGGAAAAGTGCAGTGGGAAATGGAACAGGACACATAGGTTGTGTCATCTTAGAGATAAAGACATTGATGGATGTTGATAAAATTGTGAAATATTTGTTAAAAGGACTGGTGGGAGAATGAAGGCAGAATGGAATTTAACAAGATTTAAATAGAGGTTTTGACAGAGGCATTGACATTTTTTGTATTTTTCAATTCATTAAGAAACTTTCTGCCCTTTCTCAGCAGAAAGATTGACAGAAGAACAGGGAGTAAGCTAAAGTAAATTATTAACAACAGAGAATCCTTTCATTTCCACGGCCACTCTCAGTCAATTTGGCATTTATTCTAGGCTGATATGGTGCGGTGATACAGTTCAGGAAAACAGGATGCTTGATGTTAGCTTTTCTTGTAAAATTAAGTTCATTTTTGTTTGTGTGGGCAAAAAATACAATTAAATTTAAAATCCACTATATTACACATGCACAACAAGATTGTTTCTGACTCATACCTCCCAAGTCCTTATTTCAGATTTCATCCCAGGTATTGTTTTTGTGGAGCATTCATGTTCTTTCATGTCCGCATGGTATTGCTTTGAAGCTTCGCTCCCACCCAGTAATGGATTTTAGGTTTAATAACAACTGGGGCTAAAGGCAATGGCTATATCAGTATGGGAATAAAAAAGTAAAGTTATTGAAAGTACAGAAGCAAGGTATTATAATAATAACAATAATAATGTATCTTAAATAGTGCTGCTTATTCAGGTGCTAAATTTTGTTTCAAGTATAAACCCACAACTATTTGGTTGTTTTATCAAATAAACTAAATTTTGAAAATCTTCAGTCAAATAAAGGTTATTTTTATTGAAATCAGCTTTGTAATTCTTTGTATTTTTCTGAAAGTAATCTGCTATACAGATTATCATTATTTTATTTTTTTATTTTTGCTTGCATAGCAGCAAATTGCAATTTCCTGCATGAAAAGGTCACAAACATAGCCCACTGCACCTTTTATCTTTAGAGACTCTGGTAAATTATTCTTTATTTGTTCATATATTACCTAAAAATGGCATATATAAAAAGGTCACAGTGCTCAATCATTTTAAACTTTGTATTATAAAATATTTTACTTAAAAAGTTTTATTTAGTTTATTTTGGGTATGTGATGTGTCAAATTTACATACAAGTAGGTGGTGTAAAACAATATTTGCATCAGGATATATGCCTTGCAAAATATGTACTTAAAGATTTATATCCTTGAAATATTTTATGAGTACAAAGAATACTCTTATTTTCACATGCCTCACTGATTCTTTGGTTAAATTTTTTTCAGTGATCTTATGGGTGACAAAAATATGCAGACATTTTAGTATATAACTTTGACATGAGTAGTCACAGTCTTGTATAAGAGTCAGGTAACGTAGTGTAAAGGTAAATAGCCATAAAACTCCACTTGTGACTATTAGTTGCTTTTGCTTTTTGGATGAAGGAAAAGGTCACTTTCTGTTTATAGGTTTGAATTATTATAAGTCTGATGATGTTAGTGTATTTTTAAGTCCAAAGTTATTTAACGTTATTTGACCATACCTATTTTGTTACAGTCATCATTTTACTGCTAGGTACTTCTATACCCATTCTTTCAGAACTCTTCCCTCTTGTGTATTTTACTTACAGGAAGGTCTCACACAAGTTCTTCACTCAGCTTAAAATGTTTAATGAATTATGGCCTGTACTTTTGCTTAGCCTAGATATGATAACAGAAATAAGTTAGGTGGACTTCTTATTGTCCCAGAGATAAATTTGTTTGAAGCAGGAAGTACAAACATAAAATATAGTTTCATGTTTACAAGAAATAAGCCAAGAGACAACAAATGACAACCATTTCTTAATCAGAACTTACACTCATAGGATTTCAACAATAAAAAATATTAAACTCTATAAAGTATACAGTAATAATTCAGAACTCAGCATGATCTGCACAATTACTAGAACTGAAAATGTTTGTAGCTCAAGGGATAAAAGAGTTCTTAAATCTATTGTTTTGACCCATGGGAATTGAAATCTGCAGCCTGATGGCAACAAATGAAACTTAGTAAACAGAAGATGTCTACCATCTGACAGAATAGAGTTGGTCTTCTTTCTAACTTGTTTGTGATACAATAGAAAACCTCAGGCCTATTCTTCAGCTTATAATTACCTCAGGGAATTCATTTTACGCAACCCTGTGGAAACTTATAGCAGCAAGCTATTTTGTAAGCCTAAAAATAATCACTGGTAATATTCAAATCTACCCTTTTCATTTCTTGGCTACCATAGCTAAGCTTCACAGATCAATGACTGCATTTCATTAAGCAGTAAAAGTCTGAGTTTCAACATTATATAGCCTTACTAATGTTATACCTTACATAAATGTATACACCTGTCTGAATCGCATACATACTGAATAAATTATGTGCATTATTTAACTTTCCTTTTCTCTCAAGGCAAGTGTCACTCATAGTTTCTGGCTGGGTATCGTGTCGAATGTTTGATGGAAGGCCTCTATGTGATCTTTAAACTGCAAAGAGGAACATATTCACACTTCTTAAAGACAGTGGGCTCCATTATCATGGTAGTAATACTTGCGGACTCTGCAGTCCTGCTTGTAGACTTCATACTTAAATGGGAAAAGATGAAAATAAATTGATGGGGAAATGCCTTCTCTAATATGAACCCAAGCATTTTTTTTGTATTTCTTTGCTTGTCATTTACATTTTCATAGCAAGCAAAGCATTGTTCAAAATGTACCTGAAACTAAGGTAACTTTGGTCAAACATTTAATGATTTACTTTGTAGTTATATCTATGTTGATGCAATGAGTTCTGGAAACTCTGGGAAAGAGAAGGGCAGAACTGTCAACTGATCACCATTTAGTTGATCCCTGCCTTAAGAAGTCAGTGTGTCATTTGTAACAGATGGTTGACACCTGAACAGACTGTACAATATGCTAGGAATTCCAGGAAAAGTCCTCTGTTCAAGTCACCATTCTGACCATTCCTTTTCAAGTAGCTAAATCTTTGTGAGTTGATTTCATGGGTGCTGTCATGTGTTTTGTTGCCTTTGCGTTTTCTACTATATAACACCTATGGCAGCAGTTGGAGTAAATAATACAGGACAGTGTTAGAACCTCCTGCTACAAATAACCTTTGACTATGATTTCTGTATTTTGGCTATTTCAGGCTTTGACAGTTGTTAATGGTGCTCTTCCTGGGATTTCTGACCCTGACCTGTTTTCTGGCTTAGATCCTGCCTGCCCCTTTTAAAAATTGAATCTCTTGCTCTCAAATTAACTCTCTGGCACAGAATTTCTCTCTTTACAGCCATAACAGGCATTAGCTGTCTCTTTAAAACACTAGTTTTATTTTGTTGAAAGTTGGCCAATGAATGTAATCCATTATACTGCTGCCATGTTAGGAACTTTAAATATCTGTGGGACACAGTATATTTAGCTTTACTTTTTTGGAGTGTATAGTATCTATCATATTTTTCTAACTGTAACTCTATACGCCTATAGCAAGTTCACTGTTTTTGCTTTGTTTATTTTAACGTTTACTTCAGAAATCAAACAATAAGTGCATATTTGAAGCAATATTTTCTCCCATTCATAAGTATGCAAAGGGAAGTGGTCCATCTGGATATATCTTGGTGAAACTCTGCATTCTGTACTAAATAGATTCTTTAGTAAGAAGGATTGTTTTTAATTTTAGATGTCAATTTGCAAATGACTACATACTTGTGAGTGAAAGGATATCATTTTAAATGGAGAATAAGTTAGAATCCACATCCAGCATAGAAACAGATTCAAGACTAATAAAACAGAAACCAACATATACTTGATTAAAAGTAAAATTATATTTATATTTGACAGTAGAAGTGATCCTTGAATTATAAGTAAAATTGACTTTGAATAGGTGTAGACTGAAACAGCACTTTCATTGTCTAAAGTAAATTTAGTAGTAGAATTAAAAATATGGTTAACCTCAAGTATCTGAGGTAATGTGAACCGATGCTACATCGGATAGCTAAAAGTTTGTATAAATCGGATGGCTGCTGTAGTAGCAACGCTACATTGAGAAAGTGTATTATCAGCTGACATCACTAGAGTAGCGCAATGCTCACAGTGGTCAGAGATGGACTCTGTATGGCTGAGAGATGGAGGTCCACATTTAGCACCCGCCTCAAAGTACTCACCTTTGCTAGACAATGCCAGTTCTCAGCTCACCACCGGCAGTTTGCCACAGTGCAAATGTTCGAATTAAGATGCTACATGGTATAAGTTCACAGTAGTTCAATTGGCTATAAGGGCAGGATTTTCTGTGTGGATGGATGGAGTTTACTGGCAAATGTTGGGCTAACACAGAGAGAAATTAGCTGACGTCACCAGGGAAGTGTATCACTCACAATAAACAGGCTCTGTCTGGTTGACAGATGGACCTCTCAGGTTAGCTCACACCACACAGCACTTGCCTCTAAGGAAGAGCATGCGGATTTGCAATTCTCACTGGTGGCTCACCACAGCTCTTTGAAATGTATATACAGAAAATTCCTAAGTGAACAAAACAGTACAGCATGTGTACATGGTCATTGCTAGCGACACACTGACAATAGCTGAGTTGTGCAGTTAGATAGGTGATCACACCAACTTTCCCCCAGTCACCAGACCCTTGAACCGCTTACCTGGTACAGTCATAGTTAAAAGTATGTGATTACATGCTCTGTACAGATTCATGGCAAAGCTTTTATGAAGTGTTAGAATACTAGTGTGTTACACTTACATCTGCGGTGGGTTGGCATCCTGCCCTGGATTAGTTCCTGCCTTGTGCCCTGTGTTGGCTGGGATTGGCTCCAGCAGACCCCCGTGACCCTGTGTTCGGATTCAGCGGGTTGGAAAATGGATGGATGGATGGATACACTTACATGTTCACCGTGGATAATGTAAAATTTCAGTAGATCAGAAAGTGGATAATCAAGGTTCTATTGTATAACTAAAGTTATACTAAGAAAAGGTACAAAGGTATACTCAGAATTAAATTTTTATTGCTCAGCTGGATTTGTTTACTTGTTTATTTCTACCTGGTGTAGGTATCTTCCTGTACAAGGTTTAAAAAGTGGAATTACCCTGATTATGCCTGTATATCTGCATGCTGAGTAGGTCTATATACCTTGATACTCTGATGAAAGAAACGCAGTTTAGTATGTTCTTACTATTTGGTTATTCTTTATTTCTACCATCTCTGATTCATGTTTTTTGGTAGTTTTTTGCTCATTTTGAGTTAATTATTTGGAAGTTATAGTGCTTTCAGCTATATAGGTTATAAAATTACTGCACCCATCAAGAATGTTCTGGCCTGTATGTTTGATGTAGACTAGTATTTTTGGATATTGTTTTAACACGGTGTGATTTAAATCCCTCTGTAATCATTTACTGTTATTTTTGTATCAAATCTGACTTCATTCTTGTTTTAATAAGGAGGTACTGTAGAATTGTTATACATTATACCTTTCTCCAGGTATGCACAGTTTTAAAATATCTTAACTTAGCTTTCTAAGCTCAAAGTAATTTTTTCATAGTGCTTTTGAAGGTTTGAGTGTTAATATACAACACATTTTTCAACATTAATCCTAAAACTCCATAACACTAAGTGTGTACTGTAGGTTTCACTTCACTTTAGAAGTTTACAACATTCAGATGTTTCTAGTGTAAAATTTAAAAAATATTAAGAAACACTTTTTGAAAAAAATAATTGGCCAATATAAACACACAATACCTTTTTTTTCCAAAACTGAAGAACACATCTAGAGAGAAATGAGAAAGGAATGCACAAGTCTTTCTTATAACGTGAGCTAACTAGCAAACTGCTTTTCACTTGGATATGAAATAGCTAAAAAGGGATTTGTTACTGTATTAGATAGTCGCACGACTAAAACAGCCTTAAAATAAAGAGTCTACATAATGCTATGATTGAACATTTAGTTTAATTAAACTTCTTTATGTGTATAGTCAGATGTTCTGTGTAATAAATGCTAGTGTTGTTTTGAGAAGATTTGGATATAGAAATTTACTGGCAGGTGCATTCATTTGTTTTGAATATGGTCCTTTGTCCATGTGTGTGGTGTTGCCTTTTTCAGTTCTTCTTAGTTGATGGGTGCTTTGCTGTGTATTTTACCTCAGTGAAGATTTTTTTTTTCTTTATGGCACCCAAATAAAATAAAAGTGCAATATAAGTATCTTTCCTGCTGCAGGCTAACTGAGATTCCTTTCTTGAAAAAGTTTTTCTATTTCTTTTTCTATTTCATAAAAGTTCATGTTGCTTCACTAGCATATATCTTGAGCTTAGATGGATGATACAACTGTAAAGGTAATGCATGTGGATGCATAGAGGCGATGCTGAAAACTAGTCTTAATAATATGACAGTATGAAACAGAGAGGGAGAAAAGTGATGCACATGTAGCTAGAAGGATATGAACTGTGCTGACTGGTTTAGGTACTGCCCAGAATCTGCCTCTATGACATGTACAGGTACCTTTAGAGTAGGTCAGAGATCAGCTTGTGATAACAAAGTTCAAAACAGAAATCCATCCTTGCACCTCTTGGTTTAGAAAGATCTGCAAACATATCACTTTGTTTTGCTTAACACTGTTGTTCTCCAGTAACATCCTGAATACTTCTACATGTGAGTACAAGTGGTACAAGTTTCAGGTGTACCTTACTTTTGTGTTGCAATTTATATTTTATGTTAGAGCAGCAACCATAGTCCTGTAATGTCACAGTAGATATTGGTTATCTTCAAATTACTGTTACTCTCCAGTTAAGGCCAATTCTCACTTTTTGATTGATCTTCTTAGTTGAGCAGATGACTTGCTTCAGTTCTCAGTTTTCAATGTTATAGTTTAACCATAATGAAGATATTATTTTAGTTTTTATAAAACGCCAGATGATCACTACACTATTGATTTCACATCTAATTGCAAAAAATTTATGCTGCAGACCAGAGAGAAAGTCATTGCAATAATTAAGTCTACTTTTATGAAGACATGTTTTAATTTATCAGCATCTGGTTATGAGAAAAATAACCTTACTATTTTTAAAATTTTTCATATAAAAAAACAATACATTATAGTCAATACTCATGTGATCATCTCATTTGTCTCTTCACTGTATTAGCAGATGTTTGTAAAGAATAATCTGTTTTTAGACAATAATCTCTTGCTGTAAGTTAAACAGTTCTGTAGTGTTGTGATAGAACAGAAGCGTAAGGCAACACCAGTACAACTGTGTATTGTCAGCAAAGCAGTGGAACTAAACCAGATTAGAACTTGTCAAGAATGCTATACAATTGATTAAAAGGACTGAGGATGTGCTGTAGTGTCCATGGATTATTGTGAATGTGGAAATAGCAGGAGATGATATTTCTCTGGGGTGGCATGGTGGCGCAGTGGTAGCGCTGCTTCCTCGCAGTATGGAAACCTGGGTTCGCTTCCTGGGTCCTCCCATTGTGGAGTTTGCATGTTCTCCTCCCACAGTTCAAAGACATGCTGGTTAGGTGCATTGGCGATCCTAAATTGTCCCTAGTGTGTGCTTGGTGTGTGGGTGTGTGTATGTGTGTGCCCTGCGGTGGGCTGGCGCCCTACGCAGGGTGTGTTGCTGCATTGCGCCCTGTGCTGGCTGGGATTGGCTCCAGCAGACCCCCGTGACCCTGTGTTAGGATATAGCGGGTTGGATAATGAGTGAGTGAGTGATATTTCTCTGGTAGATGGAAGGGTGAAAGCCATGAGTTCAATCTAAACCTGGCAACCAGAAATCAAAGGACAAAACATTACTTGTGAGTCAAACTTGGAACAAACTGAACACCAAAATATATAATCCTACTGCTAGGGCCTACTTGAGAGAATAACTAACTACCACTAACAGAAATTGTGAAGTTATTTTACCCACCAAAGGATAACTCATATTGTGACCACCAGCATATTTATAGCGTCAATATGACATCATGTAAAAAGAGTAAAACGAGACAGTATGTTTTTTCAACTTAATAACCTTTATTCCCAAACTAAAATAAATATCAAAATTATAATCTTCATATGTGAAATTCAAAAATACACATATAAAAATGTCCCACCATTTGTAATTTGACACAAGCCTAAAGTTGCCAAATACAGACAGATCCAGAACAATTTTAAATAATGTAACTTTTTACAAGAGCAGATTTCAACACAGATGGAAATATTATTAAATGGCTCTTAATGGTTCAATCAATATTTGAAAAGCAAGGAAACCTATTGAAAAATCTTGTATTGATAAGATCTACAGCAGTGTTTCCCAATCACTGGTCTGTGGGCCACTACTGGTCGATGGAATATTTTTGTCAGTCCACAATAATCATTGAATTCTCAGGTCATGTTTTTAGGCAATCTTGTTTTCAGATAACATTTTTAAGTAAAAATTAGATTTGGGAGACAAAGTCAGAGAGGTGAGATTGCGTTGGTTTGGACATGTGCAGAGGAGAGATGCTGAGTATATTGGGAGAAGGATGGTAATGATAGAGCTGCCAGGGGAGAGGAAAAGAGGAAGACCTAAGAGGAGGTTTATGGATGTGGTGAGAGAGGACATGCAGGTGATGGGTGCAACAGAACAAAATGTAGAAGACAGAAAGATATGGAAGAAGATGATCTGCTGTGGTAACCCCTAACGGGAGCAGCCGAAACACAAAAAGGACAATACATTATATTAAATTGCTTTTGAAATGTTCTGTCTGACACATAAGATTCTAAAAACCACATTAAAGAATCCAAACCCCTAAATATGTAAGTTTGAAACTTCAACCAAAACATACTGCCAGGGTGGTAAGTGACCCAATCATGTTTATAATCATCTTAAAAAGAAACTTTTTCTTTACCGGCAAGATGCCTGCAGCAGTTAACTTTATTGTAACCTGCGTTAGATATTTCCGTTTTTCTGTATTTCAGAGATGTGTTGAATGACTGCCTTATTCATTAACTTTACCTGCAGTTCAACAGTGGGATAAAAAGAAAGGATTTTGCCATCAAACTTCTATTATGTGTATTGAAACAAACATCCTCTTACAGGACATAGATAGGGTGTGGAAGGGGTTATGTGTTAAATGTGTCATACATCAAAGAGAGTCAAAAAAATGGGAAATATGTTGGGTGTTAATTACTAAGATTGTGTCTGAGTGTGGGGCGATCTTCACCTGTTAGAATGTGCACAGGACATTATGAGATAGATAGATAGATAGATAGATAGATAGATACTTTATTAATCCCAAGGGGAAATTCACATAATCCAGCAGCAGTATACTGATACAAAGAAACAATATTAAATTAAATAGTAATAAAATAAATAAATAAAAATAAAAAGTTAGCATTTACTCCCCCGGGTGGAATTGAAGAGTCGCATAGTGTGGGGGAGGAACGATCGCCTCAGTCTGTCAGTGGAGCAGGACAGTGACAAAAGTCTGTCACTGAAGCTACTCCTCTGCCTGGAGATGACACTGTTCAGTGGATGCAGTGGATTATTCATGATTGACAGGAGTTTGCTTAATGCCCGTCGCTCTGCCACAGATGTTAAACTATCCAACTTAACTCCTAGATGTGCTTTGCGATAAATATTTATATGGTATTCAGTTCCAAAATAATAACCAGTTTGTCATTTTACATTCTTGGTGATCATGTCTTTTTATATATATATATTTACAAACAGATTGTAGTTTAAGCTGAGAGGGAGGGAGCAAAATATGGTGATTGGTGTTGGACTGCTTTCCTAATGGTCATCCTGCATGATTTTTGCTGGGTATACACTGTATGATTTTGACACGATTTTAAGTCCGAGTTGCAGTTGCTGAATAATTTTCTCAGTCGGTCTGAATTCCAGCATCATTGGCCATCGTTTCAAGAGCAGTATGAGATGTGATGCAAGGCCCAATTTTGTCTTACAATTGGACTGTTGTACAATTGGAAGAATTTCTGTTAACTCTGAAATTTTAGTCAGCTGTCTTGTAGTGTGAACAGTCTCATGGGCCGATTTTATTATGTCACTATAAAATGTTATACTATATTGTACATTGGGCATTGCTGTTTTCATGCTCATTTTCACATTTTTGATTTCAAAAATCTAAACTTCATATGGCAACAAACATACAACTAAACAGTTAATGACAAAAGGAAATCTGTTCTGGAAGAGCCAGAAATAAATCCATAAAGTGGTAAATAGCTGGTGTTGTCTGCACCTCAACCATCCTGGTGTCTGGTCAAACCTTTGATACTGATAACAGTTTGCATATTTCTTATTCTGTAAACCAAATGATTAGACATGATTTTAATAACTATTTGCGGCTTTTGGATGTTATTTAATGGCAGAGGGGTATTGCTAGAAGGTACCGTTTGTCTGAGTCATCACAGGTGGGATTAAAATATTAACGAGCTACTATATGTAAATGAATGTTGAGTGATAACAGGAGCTGTTCCGTGAATACTAATCACATTTGCAATTGAGAGCCTTGCTTACTCACATTGTAAGCCTCCATCAGTTGGTATAAATATAGGGCATCTTTGAATTTTATTTATAATGATGAGTTGAGCCTTTTTTTATTTACTAAGTATTTTCCACAACATGTGTAAAATGTCCTTTGTGGTCATTTACACTTATAGTCTGAGCACCAATGTTGTGGAATGTCATTTGGAACAAATTGAGCTTGAGCACACATACAATTGGCGACTGTGAGTATTCGCTTGCCCATGATCTCCAAAAATCGCACAGTGTATGACAGGATTACATAGTGAAGTGTAGTCAGTTAAACAGCTTCAGGTTCCAACTGTTACACTGTACCTTTTCTTATTATAGCAGGAAGTGTACAGAATGAATGCTTTCAGGATGGGCTGAGACTCCTTATGACACTGAAGGAATAGTTATGGATCAAGAAGTGAATGGGTTTATTTAATTTACTGTAGTACAGTGGAACCTCGGTTTACGAGTAACTTGGTTTATGAGTGTTTTGCAAGACGAGCAAAAATTTTTAATAAATTTTGACTTGATAAACGAGCGATGTCTTGCAATACGAGTAGTATGGATACATTTTGTCTGCTGAGCGTCATGTGATCACAACTGAGCTGATGGTGGTTCTCTCTCTCTCCTTATCTCACTCGCTCGCCCAGCGCGTCTCTCTCTCTCTCTCTCCTTATCTCGCTTGCCCAGCGCGTCTCTCTCTCTCTCCTTATCTCGCTCGCTTACTCGCCCAGCGTGTCTCTATCTCTCTCTCTGGCAATCGTCTCATATTCTCCGTTTGAGTCTGTGTGCCTCACTCATATAGTCCACATCCGTACGAGCGTATACTGTTTACTACAGCATTGTGACTGTGTGTGTGTGCGCTGTGAAGTGCGAGTCCCCAAAACACGAAGCTGAGTCTCAGTACTTTAACACCAGCTTTATTCAGCTTGAAACAGCAACAGCGCTGTTATTTATTGTAGCGGGATCTTTATAATGTTCCTTGTATGACCCATTGACGACAGGCGCTTATAGCATGTCTGCGATCTTTTTGGATGCGCTTATACGGCGAACTGCTACAGTGCTGGGAGACTGCGATTGCTTTGGGACGCTCTTCCGCGTGTCGTCCCGTTGGGTGGAATCCCATATGAGTTTAGAAACTCACACCAGCCATGATTCTTTTTAAAGGTAAAGTGCAGGTGAATTTGTATTATGTATTTTACTTTATATTTTGTATTAATCATTTTTATATGAATAGTTTTGGGTTGTGGAACGAATCATCTGAGTTTCCATTATTTCTTATGGGGAAATTCGCTCGCAACGAACGAATTATGCTCGCAAACCGAGGTTCCACTGTATATAGGAAAAGGAAGATTATAGGTAAAATATTCAGTTTGCCTGGGTGTGAAAGTTTTTGAACCCACAGCCTATGTCTTTCCAAAATGGCATGCAGAGGTGCACTTTACTGGCAGTATAGAACTGTAAATGGTAACTCACTTAGGGGGTGAGACATCCCTGTCCCTTAAAGCATGTTCTCTTTGGCATCTCCTTGCCAGCCTTGTAGTCCATCACTATTAATAAGTCAAACCAACTGGAAGTAGTCATATATGACTGAATAAATCAAAAAATTAAAAAGACTGTCAAAATGTGCAAAATCTATTAACGTCACGGCAACTCACAGAGTTCCAACAAACAAAATAAAAAGTAAAAAATTGGGAGTGGTCTCCACTACTCAGATATGGGGATGGATATTTGAGGAGTAAACTGCAAGACGATGATTATATTTTAATAATTAATAATAAATTCAGCAGTTATTAGAAAAGTAAAGTTGAATAAATTGGACTCTGCAGCTGCATGAATAAAAAAGTACCACTTCTGGTTAGCGGAAATGACTCAAAAGTTGATAGAAATCTACGTTTTATACATAATACTTATATGCAAAATTTGTTTGACCTAAGTGAAAGCATACTCAAGTTATTGTGTTTACATACACACACACACACACACGCACACACACACAGACATAATTCAAAAAATTGTATTTTTGGACTCGGGGATGTCTAAAATGTCAAGATTCATTAAAATCTGAAGGATGTATTTTTGGATGATTACAATACTTTCCCTAAATATTTTTTCTTTTTAAAATGTGCATCTTAGATTAATTTGACTTTCTAAATTGTCCTTATGTGAAAGTGGGTATGTACATTAATGTACCCAGAAATGGTACAACACCTCTTCCAGGATTGGTTCCTGCCAGTAAATGCTCTGACTGTTCTTCCTTGTAACCTCGTATTGAATAAAATGGGTTTGACAATGCTATGTTATGCTCTATATTGCTAGAATAATGCAGATGCAATGTTTGAAATAGGAGTTTCTATAACATGGATGCATTATTTAAATTTGTAGCATAAAAAATTATTAAATAGAGATTTCTGGACATCAATGCTAAAAGCCGGAAAGTACAGCCTTCTTTATGGAAAGCTAGATTGATAAAAGCTGTTGGGTCAATCTGAAATGACTTTAAAGCCATAATTAAACAAGAGGTAAACAGAATGAGGTACTGTGGTCCAACATTAAGGAGTACACTTTTTCAACAATTAGAGCACTGTTTAATTCATACCTGGTATAAAACAAGATTTTACTAGCGTGTCATGTTGGTTAGCATCATCTCATCTGAATTAACAAATCACAGATTCCTGAACAGACAGCAACCCTGATTATTATAGCTCACAATGAAGAAGACTTGCCATAAGTGTGCCTGAGATATGAATAGCTACAAAGTGACGTTGCACCCCAGCTCCCCACAGTTCTCTAATAGATAAAATAGGTTAAAAAATTTGTAGATCATTACACTTATAATTTGAAATTCAGTACTTTAA
Organism: Polypterus bichir lapradei; assembly: GCA_026402145.1. Taxonomy (NCBI): domain Eukaryota; kingdom Metazoa; phylum Chordata; class Cladistia; order Polypteriformes; family Polypteridae; genus Polypterus; species Polypterus bichir. Next base: position 57,131,078 of record JANRMT010062808.1, on the reverse strand, counting down.
GAACCCACCATCTTACTTGATATAATTATACGGTTTGATATTTTTATCTCTAAAACAGTAGAGCCAGTATTGCACCATAATAAAAGTGAAGTGTTGGAAAAAAGATGACAAAACAATTGGAACAGGATTATAAGCAGTTATGTGCATGATCCATATTATTGTCAAATGATTTAATTAACAAGACAGATAGGGAGAGTTGATTTTTTTTCATATTCTTTCTAAGGAAGTTAAAGTGGTTTTGAGTGTCATACCAAGCAATAACCATTTTTAACAGATTCATTATTAAAAGTGTTTTGACAGTCCATCACATTTTGTTATGACAATTTCTCTGTCAAGGACAAAAAGCAGCTAATGAGAGCTCTGTATGCCACTTCTAAAATCCTTGTTTGTCACCTCTTCATAGGAGATTCACTCTGATTTTGCGGATTAAAAATGAATGCCAGTATGATCATTTCTGACCCGTCACACCCACCCCACAAAATGTTCATTCTTATTCTGCCTGGTAAATACTGTAAATAAAGCCAATCAACACCAGGACTACTAGAATGCATAATAATACTGTACTTACCCACAAGCAGCTAGATACATGAACAGAACATCTTTACTTTAAGACTGCTGCAATAAGTTGGTAGGTGTTTGTATCTGTTAAATTGACTGTTTCTGGCTGAATGATTACAATTTTTCTTAGGTTGAATGTTTTTATTAATGTTTTATTATTTTTTATACTTTGCTAAATCATACTCTTTGCAATATACAGTATGTTGCAATGGCAGTATAGTATAAGTTTGCGGCAATTAGATCAATTTTTTTTTTAGAGTGTTAAAATAAATCCAAGTTGATAATCTCATACAGCAAAGGTAAGAAAAAACACAGCATGTGTTTTGATCAGGACTTCTCAGAGGAGTCACTTTTAGGCTGTTACTAATGCCTAGGACTCCTACCCCCTAACCCCTACTTTATCTTCTGTTCTATTTCCGGTTTTCTGGGGTGGCGACCTGCGCCACCACCACCTAATCAAAGCACCGTGATGTCCTTACATTGATGGATTAAAGGCCAGAAGGACTGAGGACTGATTGAGGTCATTTATGTTAGGTAGAATTCCTAGAGGGGTCTGGGAGATCTTGTGGCCTGGAACCCCTGCAGATTTGATTTTTTTCTCCAGCCGTCTGGAGTTTTTTTTTTGTTTTTTCTGTCCTCCCTGGCCATCGGACCTTACTTTTATTCTATGTTAATTAGTATTCCCTTATTTTAATTCTTTTTTATTTTGTCTTTTTTCTCTTTCTTCATCATGTAAAGCACTTTGAGCTGCATTATTTGTATGAAAATGTACTATATAAATAAATGCTGTTGTTGTTGTTATAGGACTCGCAGCTACGATATGTCTCCATGTGAAATCCAAAATGTAAAAGGCAACTAAACATACAGTTACCTTTCAATTGCAAACAACAATTGTACACTCGTATGTCTTCTTTATAATAGATAGATAGATAGATAGATAGATAGATAGATAGATAGATAGATA
>JANRMT010062808.1:57029958-57129546 GCA_026402145.1 Polypterus bichir lapradei | reverse complement strand
ATAGATAGATAGATAGATAGATAGATAGATAGATAGATAGATAGATAGATAGAACTTTATTTGTCCCCGGTGGGAAATCTGTTTTTTTACAGAAGGCCTTTAAATAAAGAAATACATAAATAGATAAATATACACACACACAGTATCGTCTGAACATACACCAGAATGACTAAAAAGGAAGAAAAAATTAAAAAGAAAAGAAACTTTTTCTTTCAGATTTGCAGTTACCATTAAAGTGAGGCATTATGCTGGTGTATTGCTGTTAGTATAAGGGGCCCCCATAGCATTTCTTTATACACTTCTGCTGAATAATGTGTTGGCTGAAAGTATTCTGTGTGTAACAGAGAGGATGTGCAGTTTTGTTTATAATGCCACTTAGTTTTGTTTTAACTCTCTCCTTTGCTACTACCTTCAGGGGGTCCAGAGTGCGCCTCATAAATGAGCCTGCCCATTTCATTATCTTATTACTTCAGTGGGCATTTCTTGAAGTGATGTCGCCAGCCCAGCACACTACAGCATAGAAAATTGCACTGGCCTTTACAGAGTTACACATCAATGGAATGAAGTATCCTAAGGAAGAAGAGTCTGCTCTGCCCATTCTTATATAGTTTCTCTGTGTTATGAGACCAGCATAACCTGTCATTGATTAAATAAATACTTGCAGGAATGCACCATCTCTGCACCCACTTCTTGAGCAGTGAGATTCTTTGGTGTGTCAAAATTAAATAACCAGTTACTTGGTTTTTCTGATATTAAGGTACACACAATTCTCTTTGCACCAACAAAGTTCTCCACTTGGCTGCTATACTCAGTCTCATCCCTTTTATCAATTGCACCACATAAGTACAGAACCATCTGGGAATTTCTGCAAGTAACATGACTTGGTGTCATATATCTATAGTCAGATGTTTTTTCAAAGTGAAAAGAAGATAGGACTGTTTCTTTTGTTGGTCCTGTTTCGCTGACATCCATATCAGAAACACAATCCTCAAGTCTCACAACAGATAATCAATTATTCAGAACACTATAGGCTACTCCACCTGCATACCTCTGAGATTAACCCTTTACAAGATTACTGGATGGTATTGAAGGCACTGGAAAAATCCTAAAACATAATCTTCACAGTGCTGCCAAATTTGTCCAGGTGAGAAAAACCCTTGTGGAGCAGACAGATAACTGCATCCTCCTCGCCAATATTTGTCCAATAGACAAAATAGAATAGGTCTAGGTGGTCTACCAAAAGTGGACTCAAATAGTCCAAGACCAGTCTCTGAAAGGTCTTCATGATGTGAGAAGTAATTGCCACTGGTCTGTAGTCATTAGGTTAAGAGGTGTCAGCCCTCTTTGGAACAGGAACAGACATTAAGATCTCAAGGATCTGGTCCAGCAGCTTTTCCTATGTGTAGCTTCCTCAGTTGTCCCCTTCCTTGGTCTTTAGCTATGGACAGCCCATACTGATGGTCAGAGGTGGGTTCATCACTGGCCATTCCAGTTGATTTAACAATAATGATAAATTTTATTTTATATAGCTAGGAGTTATTGATGTGGTAGGAATGGTGTGGGGAGATTGCTCATTGGAAGTTGGTGGCAGAGGGAGAGAAAATCTGTTAACAAATTGGTTCAGGGAGTTAGCTGTGTCCACATCACACTCTAACACCTGAGCCCTGGATTGCTTGAGTCCAGTAGTTGTGCCCTGTCCATTACAGACACTATTCATGCTAGTCTAAGTGACATTGTTTTCTATTTTAGCTTTATAAGCCTTCTTCCTTCACTCAGCTTCAGAGCATCTTTGTCACCAGATTTGAAATTTCACGTTTTCCCATTCAGGAAACCTTTTAGCTCATTAATAAAGTACAATGAGTGGACCTGAAAGTTAAATGCATGCTTTTGCTTATTCTTGATTCTAGTTGTTAACAAGAAAGCTAATAAACCAACCATACCAAGTATAAAGCTTATTTAAGGTGAGAGCATCAAGAAGCTGGTTGTGTGTCTGTGTTGAACAGGTGTAGATGAAGTTAACTGCAGTGCAGCAAATGTTATTTATGTGAGCTGTTGGAAAGCTTTTCATAACTCATTAGTAGCACAAATGTTACCTCTTTGTAACACTGTATAATCTTTATCTGAATTTAAAGCTATAGAACTTTAAAAGTAAATGAATGCCTGATGTGCCTTCCAAAAAAGGACTGATATATTTTCTATTAAGACAGCAACTTGCTGAACTTGCAGCATGATATCCTGAGATCTCAGAAGTTAAGCAGGGTCAGGCATGGCCAGTACATGGATGATCATGTGTAGATCTCTATATCTTGTTCATTACAGTACCTGTTTATTTCAGTTTCATCCTTGAACTACTCAGCAGACAGATACTGATCGGCTGTATTCTTCCATGAGTGTGCCATTCTAGTCAATGGTCTTTTTGTGTTCTTAAATTTAGAATTGCATTTTGTTTTCTGCTTTTTTGAACACTATTCACCGTGACATATTAATGAATTTCAGCTGGCTTGCAATGTGTTGTCATAGCAACATGGCGACAGTCTCAAAAACACAGTTAATTTATCTGCCTGCAAAAATAAAAATGCTTGGTGCATGATTGAGAGTTACTGTGCTCTACTGCAGAGCCTTAAGGTAACTAGTTACATGACTCAGAAAATCCAAAATGCAATGTGTGATGTGATGTGCATTTCTATAACTGTGTGACCATTAATCAAAATGCCTATGATTACAACAATCATCTGCATCATATAATTTTACTTTTCACATTGCTGCTAAACATCAATATATAATAATGGCCTCCTCCATTAACTGTTTGGTAAGCTGTGGTAGTGAAGACCTTCTTTGGGGTGTTTTACTACAGTATTCCTCAGTCCTCAATCCAATCAGTATCTGAAGCCAGGTCCAGCTCAACAGCTCAAGATTTTTCTTTCCAGTTTTTGTCAGTTGCTGCAATAGTTCACTTGACTTCATCTTCATACCTTCTGTCTTTTGACACTATTCAAAGAAATTTACATTGCTTACAAGTACAATATTTTTGTCTGTGTACCTGCAATTAAAATTTAATGAAATAAATAAAATTGTAAGGGTGAGAGGTCCCAGTCATAGAGCTACAAATAAAACTTTAGTTGTTGGGCTTCACATATACAGTGTAGAAAACACAAGTCTTTTATTGTGGGAAACTGTTCCTTTCCAAACGATCCCACGCCTCAGCCACAAGTACAGTAAACAGCACACAGCAACTCTTTGTCTTCTTCTTTCTCTCTGTCTGCCTCCTCTGCTTCTCCCAGCAAGCTTTGTCTACTTCCACCTTTTATATAAAAACCGGGAGTACTTCCGGTGTCACATAATCATGGCAGAAAAAGTAGGGCTTAGCAGTCCCTGGCAGCACCCATTTAACCCAAAAGGGCTGAGCCAAAGAACCCCAATTCCCATGAGGCCCTGTGGGAATCCATGGCACCACTGCAACCCAGGCGGGCTGCCATCTAGCAGTCCCGGCCATCCTTCATAATCCTTTACTTAGTACAAAGGTGAAGCAGAAAATACAGTCTGGAGTCTTCTTGGGTATGGCATGACAAACTTCCTACAAACTTGATTAGAGGATTTCCTGCCATTCTTCTTTGCAGATCCTGTCAAGCTCTATCACATTTGTTGGAGATCATCGGTATACAGTTGTTTTCAAGCCTCTCCAGAGATTTTTGATTGGGTTCAAGTCCAGGCTGTGGCTGGGCCACTCAAGAACATTCCCAGAGTCATCCCTAAGCAACTCCTATGTTGTGTTTGCTTTGTGGTAAGGTCATTGTTATATGAAAGTGAGCCTTTGGTGTCTGAGGTCCAGAGTACTCTGGAGCAGGTTTTCTTTAAAATATCTCTGTAGTTTGCTACATTCAGCTTTACCTCAACCTTGACTAGTCTTCCAGTTCCTACCACTTTAAAATAATCCCACAGCATGATATTGCCACCACCATGCTTCACCGTTGGAATGGTATTTCACAGGTGATGAGTGGTGCTTTGTTTCTCACAGTCAGAAAGTCTTGTAGATGCCTTTTTACAAACTCCAAGCAGTTTGTCATGTGTCTTTTGCTGAGGAGATGCTTCTGTCTTGCCATAAAGCATAAATATGTGGAGTGTTTTGCAGTGATGGTTGTCCTTTTTCCAAACTTCACACAAGTTAGTGGAGCTCCACCAAGAGTGTACTCCTTGTTCTTGGTCATATCTCTGACCAATGCCCTTCACCCCAGATTGCTCAATTTGGTCAAGCAGCCAGCTCAATAAAGAGCTGTGTTTTTTTTACAAATTTCTTCCATTTGAGAATTAAGAGGCCACTGAGCTTTTGTAAACCAACCTTCAATACTGCATATATCTGTTTTGTAGCCTCCCTGAGGTCTCTACCTTGACACAGTCCAGTCTCTAATTTCTGCATGCAATTCCTTTGACCTTATGAACATTCTCATCTGTGGAACCTTATATAGACAGGTGTGTGTCTTTCTTAATCATAGCCAATCAAATGAATTTACCACAGGTGGACTCCAAACAAAATGTGGAAACATCTCATCGATAAGCAAAAGAATGGGAGGCACCTGAATCAAATTTAAAGTGTCATGGCAAAGGTCTGATTACTTGTGTCAATGTGATATCTCAGACTTTTATTTTTATAAATGTAAAAAATGATAAAATCTTGTTTTTGATTCTGGTTATTGAGTGTCTAATGAGAGCAAAATGAATTTAAATTACTTTAATATAAGGCTGCAATATAAGAAAATGTGAAAAAAGTGAAGGGGTCCGAATACTTCTTGAATGCACAATAGAATGGAATGACAACTGAGAAATACTGACACATAGTAGTACTGCATCATCTGCATCCTGTTTAGTGGTCACACAGGTCTGGAAAAAAATTTTTTAGCTGTTATTATACACTGTAGTGAGGGCAAAGAAAAAGTTTTAGTGTCATGTTTTAATGGAGAATGGAAATCATTAAGGTTACAATGCACATCAGTTGAACAACAGCAAACAGTTTTAAAATATCCCTCACAAGAATTTCCATTTACTCTTGTTGCATAGTCCATGTGCCATATTACCAGGTGTACACTTTTAAAACAAATACATTTTTTTGCTAAAATATTGTTCAAATAAATACAACTGACAAATAAGACTAGTGCCCAAATGTGAAGTGCTTTCAAATGGTATAGATCTTTTGAACCACTGACAGGACTTTTGACCAGTGAAAAGCTTGATCCCATTTGAATGAGTGACATTTATAAGAAATGCACGCTAGTCATTATACTGTTCATTTATATTTTCTACTGTAAGTATACAGAAGTCTCAAAAGTGAACAAATGTAAATAATTCCCCAAGAACAGTTCTGTCACTGCCTTTCTGGGATGTTAAGTATCATAAGAACACTCACACGGACAACACCAATAGTAGCAGAAGTACAGTGACTCAAAGGTCTTAGAGCAGGGTTGCCCAATGCGTCGATCGCAATCAACTGGTAGATCGCAAAGGTAGTGCAGGTAGATCGTGTTGCATTCAAAAAAAAATTTTTTTAAACGTTAGTCTATCATATATCCTCCGTATGGCATTTTCCACTTAATTGAAATACAGGGCGGCCAGTCTGAGATCTCTTTTCTTCTAACACACTGGTCATCCCGCAGGCATGACCAAACGAGCTACTGCAAAACTCTGGCTGTGATCTGGTTAGCCTTCCAATTTATATCGACTAAAGAAGAGATTTAAAAAAAAAAATGTTTGGGGAGGGTATGGGCTGGATGTGAAATTGGAAGAGGATTTTTTTTCTCACAATGTCACAATCGAAGTACGTTTGTCTGATCTGTCAATCTATCACTGCTATTCCAAAGAAGGAAAATATGGAAAGGCACTTTCAAACTGTTCATAAAAACTACGAAACTGACTTCCTTCCGAAAAGCGATCTGAGAAAGAGAAAGGAGAGAGAACTAAAATCGCAGTTAATCGGACAGCTGTCATTTTTAACTCGGCTGAATTCAAAAGCAAAGGCAGACACACCGAAGCATCATTCCGGGTGAGTCACTTGATCACTTGATGATAAAAAGAGGCCTTCGTTGAGACAGATGGCTAGGGAGAAATTCCTGCTGAGATTTTAAGAGCCCTGGCCAGAGAAAAAGGAGCTTCTCTTTGTCATTAAACATGCAGAATACAAGTATCTTAATAACGATCAATGGCCGCTAGACTTGACATTTTTTTTCCGATCTGACTAACATGTTGAATGAGCCTAATTTACAGCTGCAAGGAAAAGAGAACTCCATGGTCAATATGATTAGCTCAGTTAATGTTTTCAAAAGAAAAATGCGACATCTGTCCTCAAAGCTGCAGCACCTTGATTTGGGGAACATTCAAAACCTCACATCAGAGCTGGAGACGCAATGGAAGGCTGGTGCGCAACTTGACAGCATACGCTACACAGAGCAGATTGAAAATTGCCTGTCAGACTTTGACAGACGGTTTCAAGACTCAGCTTTACTTGAGCCAATCGCTACATTTAAGTGCTATCCATTTAGGGAAGATGTTGAGGCTGATTCACCCACATCAAAATTGCAAAACTGTTTCACCTAAAACTCCTCTACAGTGGAGGATGAGATTTTGACACTACAGGATGACATTCAGCTGAAGTCTGGGGCTCTTGGACAGTTTTGTAACTTACTCACAGAGGAAATGTACCCAAACATGAGGAAATGTGCTACCTCCTTTACTGCATTATTCGGCTCTACTTATTTATGCGAGTCAGCCTTTTCCTACATAAAGATTATTGAATTCAAACACTGTAGTGACCATAAATTGTTATTGTGCCATAAGGGTTATTCAGTTATGCAAGGTACGACAACACGACAACATATACTTTATGTATAAAGCATACTAAGTATATATATATATATATATGTATGTATATATAAATATATATATATATATATATATATATATATTGTGATAATAATACGCCAAAGACATCATAAAGGTTTGGGGCAGCCACCCATATATTGCTTTTTTCAGCTGCAAAAGGGTTTGTTGTATCAGAAATACAAAGTGCATTTCACAGAGTCCAAACTAGAACTAGCTATAGTAGCCCAAGATGGAGGCTTTAAAGGCCTGGAGAGGAACTGATGTCATCAAAATGGCCAGAACCAGAAGTGACGTCAGCAAAGGGGCCGGCTTCGGAAGTGACGTCTTCTGGGGCGCCGGAACCTTGCAGGATTTCCCAGGAAAGGTCTGTAGGGAACTGAGAAAGACATTCAGCGCACTCCGCCGCCCCCTGGTCAGATGTTTCATTACACTTACTCAGGCCCTTTAGCTGCCTCCTACTCGCACATGTGTGACAATATATATATATACATACTATAATTTTTAATGTAGGTAGATCATTTTGACCTGGTCATTTTAAAAGTAGCTCGCAAGCCGAAAAAGTTTGGGCACCCCTATCTTAGAGGAAGCCGCAGAGCACTACGACCTAGCTTCAAAGTGTTGTAGAAAAAAACTTTACTAAATCTTCAAAGAAGGCAATCACAGAGCCCAGATGAGAATGCAGAACATTTCTTTATTTGCACAGAGTTTTGCACAAATGTATCAGTCCATGGAGCGAGCAATCAATTAAACAATTCATCAGCTTTTTAACTTTTTCTGATTATCATTACCTCCTCTAATACATCACATCATCTGACTCATAATATGCAGAACTTTATTATATCCTCCAATCAAATAAATCCACCAATAATTTCTGACTCACATTGATTCTACCATTACTCTGAACACATCTTTATTAAGAGGGGTGTTATGTGGATTGTGATATTGACCTTCATAGGAGGGGTGTATAGGCTTTCCCATCAGGTTATTCCCGCTTACTGGAGGGGTGCTTGTTGCTCATTTACCTCATTCTAACCATGGAAAATATAGTTGGTAGTTTCTCTAAGACAGGGCAGAGACCTCTTACGCTTTCAGCTTTAAGTTGCATTTAGTTAAACTTTGAGTTACAGTGAATGTATAAAAAATTTGTAATAAATTGTAAATGATTATTATATATTAAATAGAAATTCCATAATGGCTGAACAACGTTTATGATCTTGGCAGTGATTCCAGGTTTTGCTCATACATGAACTCCAGTTGTAATCCCACTGCCTGCCAAAGTTTGAGACAGTATAAAGTTTGGAGAGGAAACTGAGCAAAGACAGAAAGGAAGAAAGATCAAAAAATTGAGAAAGCAAGACAGAGGCAAAGAGAGAAGAAGATTGTCATTACTTTAGTGTCACACATTGGGACATCGGGGTGCCATTCCATTCTGACAGGGTGATGGCTCATATTGCAAAGCTCAGCGGGGCTGTTAGGTTTTTCTTTTCTTTTTTTGGTAATGTGTTTTGCCTATGTTTTTCCCTCCATTTGGATAATAATTCACATTGTTTTGATCATTTAGACATAAGTTGGCTATAAAGCTTGGTGAGAATAAGAAAAAGCTTATATGAAATATAATTTCAAAATGTATCTCTGCAATTTTGAACTCTAATTTTTTTTTTTTCATTCGTAGTTTCTTAAAATGACTATATCCAAAAATGAGTCAATTATTTAAAGAAAATTGACAATGAGAATGTGAGGATGTGATGGGAGCGGCTCCTTAATTTTTTCAATAGATCCCGATACATTCAGCAGCAGCAAACTTGTTTCCATGGTTTACCTGTTACTAATGTGAAATTAAGGTCTACATAAATAATCTTTTCAAGCTGTGCATAACAAAAAGTTACAGCTGTTCAGCTATTTAGTATTGATGGTGCAGTAGGGATCCCATATTTCCCAGCCTAGTCACTGTGTCTCAGTGTTCAGACTAAAATGGTTACTTACAAGTGAATATGGGTTAGTATGAAAATCCATGGCTGGAATTGTGTCCTTTCCAAATTTAATTCCTGCCTTAATGCTCAGCAAGATACATTTCATGCACAATGGAAAGGGTACAATGGATGTAAAGAGCTAATTAAGAAAATGGATGGATGGATCAATGATCAATGGATGAATGATTTAATTACAGACTCCATATTAGCCTTATAATTAATGAAGGACCATGTCAGTGTGTGTCTGTAAAAAGAAAAACAAAAACTTTTAGGTGAATCCCATTCTGAATGAAAGAAGTTTACACTCACAAGTATGGAGCCTTCATGAAATGTTACTTCTCTAATTATCTATTCTGTTTTTGATTTTAGTCAGAAAATAACCTTTACCTTCTTTTTTTCCTAATATGCTTGTTATTTATCAGTTATCAAGTTACAGATTGTTTTAAGCCTTTTCAGAGTTTTTTCTTTAGAAATTTCATTGATAACATTCTTGCATGCTTGTAATTATTTTTTTAAAAGTTCTAAGTGGGTTTGCCCTTACATGTTTATTCAGTATTTTTAGTGTCAATACAATGTGTATAACCTATTAAATTTAATTTTAAAATCATTTTGAACATAAGCTTATTTTCAGGAGCATTCCTAGTAACTTTCTTAGATTTTCTGGTTGGCCTAAAGCATTGTTTATATTTTTAATAGTTTTCTTATTTAATAAGAATGCATTAATTAATTAATTAATTAAGTACATCCTTTTTTAAATATTGTGTTTTTGTTGTTGCTGTTGGTAACGTATTTGTTTCATAAGCTTTGTAATATATCTTTAAAAAGTTCATAGTCTATTCTATTTTTTTCTGATAATTGATCTTGTTTGTTTTGTTAGTAGTTGAAGCACTTTCAGTGCCTGGCAAAGCAAAATTTTCTTGGAATTTTAAAGCAATCCTGCTTACCATGTGCATTCTTCATATAATAGTGAAGTGTTATAATAGTCATGAATATTTATTTTGGTTTGGAAATTGAAAGTTTTCTTCATTTATAACATGACTAGTATTAGAAAATACATTAATGAGTATACATTCAGTACTGATGTACAGGCGTAAAGACTGCAAGGATTCTCCAATAAGGGAAGGTTGCTTGGTCAAAAATGTAATTTTCTTACATCATTTGCTTATGCATAAACAGGACAGATGAGAATTTTCCATTTTTCATTTGAATAATTTCAAAATAAGTTCTTAAGATATGTGAACAAAATCAGTTTCTCTTTTATGCTTCAGAAATACACAGATAGCTGTGCTGCTTATTCCTAAATCCGAAAGAAATATATGCTTTTGATTTTGACACAAAAACACAAAAAACAGAAGTCAACAAATATTGTCCTTGTGCTTGAAACCTCTAAAGATAATGTTGAAGGAAATTTGCCTCATTTATCTAATTTTGCATCTGAGTGTTGTCCCCAGCTATTCTTTTATACTCATCCCATTCATAAAAATGTTAGGTTTAACTGTGTCACCATTCTCAAACTTCTCCATGACCAAGAAACTAATGAGTGTAAACAGCATGCACAAATACAATAAACTGTAATCTCAAGAAAGAAACTTTTTAATAATCTGTTCCACTGCAGAAGATGAATATGCATCCAGTACATTGCATTTCCAAAAAAATAAATTTCTGCATAAAGTAAGGAATCCCAGCACTAGATCCCAAAATGTATTTTTTCACAATATATCAACATGAATGCCAAAGAGGGAGTCAAATGACCAAAAAACAAACACTGTTGGTACAGTTCTATAAATGAGAAAGGTAAGTAAACATTTATGAAGTGCCATTTAAAAAATGCTTAGGCTAAGGCCCACTTATACAAGGGGTGAAGATGCTTTCAGGTTTATTCTTGGAAATGATCTTTCAGTCCTCTGGACATGAAAGCTGTTCAGTTTAAAGGAGATGCAGTTGTGTGTGTTGAAAAGGATACTGTTTACACTTGTGCATGATCATAACATGCTTGAGTTTGTTAGACTTGGTATAAACCCATTAAAATTGGAACAAAAAATACACCCACTCAGTTTATTTTCTAATTAAAGATGATATGTAGCACCATGCACTTCACCAAAAGCATGAAGCCCACATGTATGTGACAAGACTTTAGCAACAATGTTCTCTTTCCTGGATATAAAGTACAGCATGTATGAAAGTTACATGGTTGAAATGACATTTACTGCTAACTTATATTCAAATAAATATGTCTCATTTTGGACACTCATTGCAAATTCCAGTTGTTAGTGTCCATACAGAAGTATTTAACCAGTAAGTACTTTAAACCTTTTCTGTGAAACACTTTCATTAGGAACAGTGTTATGTTATATGTATAAGTTATATGTACCACACAATGCTCACTGATCTTCTTCTTAAAAAGACCTCAGAAACATTTGATTCTACTGGAAAAATCAAATCACAATTACAAAAAGGCATATACAGTAATCCCTCGCTATATCGCGCTTCGACTTTCGCGGCTTCACTCTATCGCGGATTTTATATGAAAGCATAACTAAATATATAACGCGGATTTTTCGCTGCTTCGCGGGTTCTGCGGACAATGTGTCTTTTTACTTCCTGTACATGCTTCCTCAGTTGGTTTGCCCAGTTGATTTCATACAAGGGACACTATTGGCGGATGGCTGAGAAGCTAACCAATCAGAGCACACAGTTAAGTTCTCCTGACTGAGAACCTAACCAATCAGAGCACGCAGTTGAGTTCCTGCGTGCTGAATGAAGTGTTAACCAGGAAGTCTCGTCTCGCTCATTCAGCATCAACGTGTTTCGCTGTGTAAAGAGTTGTGCTCTTTTGTGTTTATCTTTGTGCATAGTCAAGCCCTTCATTATGGCTCCAAAACGATCTGCTACTGCTTCAGGGGCCGTGCTCAAGCGCAAACGGAAGATGTTAACGATTGCCGAAAAGGTAAACGTTTTGGATTTGTTGAAGGCTACGATTCTTTTTATTTAAAAAGTAGGAAAGGAATATAAGATCTACGGCCGCAGTGTCCTTTTAACCAGGGTGCAAAACGAGTTGTAAGTGGATGTAATAAGGCAGTAGTCTGGATGGAATCTGCTTTAGGGATTTGGATTGAAGACTGCCAGAAGAAGAACAACGGCAGTGCTACACAATCGCCTGAAGTGGCTCCTTTACAAGGGCTGTAACGTTCACCTTTGTTGTGCAGTAAAATTAAACTCATTGTTATCGGACAAGTCATCGTGTCATTGTTGGTGAGTAACCATAATTAATTTTCTACTTACAGTACTTAGTACATGTACGTACGTTTAGTGTCACTGTACACACATTTACTGTATACTATTTTTCTTGCATTGTACGTATTTATTGCTGGTGGCCTGTCTATCGTAATGGCTGTAACATATGTGATATCGGAGACACTCAATATCTTTAAAATAATATTTAGGTTTTACTGTATATAAACAGTGTGTTTATAAACATAATTTCAATGAATCTTACCTAATATCTAAGAGAATACAAAGGGATTATGCTGTATAACTCTGCGGGGAATATTTATAAACAGTGTGGGAGAGTTTATAAGGGCTTAAAATATATAAAAATAACCATACAAACATATGGTTTCTACTTCGCGGATTTTCACCTATCGCGGGGGGGTCTGGAACGCAACCCCCGCGATCGAGGAGGGATTACTGTAAACACACCACCTGTTTGCAAACAATTAAAAGTATTTGGACATTAACCATGTTGCAGTAATTGACTCTGACTTGTACAGGGTCTGGTCAGGTCAGTTTTGGGAGCACGCACTGGTACAGCATGTTGCTGCACCTACCTCACGACAAAACAGCTCGGGATCCCAGTTGACAACTCCCCAAGCAGACAATTGGTTCAGTCCAACCCCTCTGGAAATTATCTATTTGCCATCTATTTAAATGAGTGTTCCCTTGGCCTAGTATAGCCACTCGGGTCCTTAACAATGAGGATCCTGTGATCCGTTTCACCCTCGTGGAATCACACCACATGGCCGTAGTGCTGTAAATGACGCTCCCTCACAATGGAGGTAATGTGCCTCATTCAGGACACTGATCAACCACTTATTCAACATAAAGTCAAACCAGCAGTACCCAAGTATTCTCCAAAGAGTCGCAGTACAGAAGGAGCCCAGTCTTCACCTCAGAGCACTGGATAGCGTCCATGTTTTGCAACCATAGCAAAACAGGAAGCAACAGGGGCCTCATGCATAACGCTGTGCGTAGAATTCACACTAAAACATGTTGTACGGACAAAAGCGGAAATGTGCTTACGCACAAAAAATCCAGATGCATAAATTTGTGCAATGCCAACTTCCACGTTCTTCCGCTACATAAATCCTGGTCAGCGTGAAAAGTAACGCACGTGTACATGCCTCCTGTCCCACCCCAACTTCTTCCAGAATTACGCCTCTTTGAATATGCAAATCAATATAAATAGCCCTTAAGCTCAGCGTTCTGTGAAAAGGCAATGGCAAAAGCATGGGGGAAAACAGAAGAATTTCAGCAAATGCCAAGTGGGGGAAAAACATACTATTTGTTGGTTTAAACAGTGGTATAAACAACAAAAAGAAGTTGATTGAGTGACATAGAGTATCGGAGAAACTCGAAAGCTCAAGTTCACAAAGTCGCACAGTGCCCGAAATAAAAAAGAAGTCAGATATCAAAGTCGCCGTGAAAAGGCAAATCATAGCCCACTGTCTAAGTATCATATGAAAGCTTATTAAGGTACAGAGAAAACAAAAAAAACAGGGACACAGTGAGAATAAAGCTTGAAATGTCAACTTTAATCTCAAAATTTCCAGTTTAATCACATAGTTTATTTTGTCATTAAGGTAGAACATTATAAACTTAATCTTTAAATTGTTTAATTTACTAGTTTCTCAAATACCATCGTAACTAAAGTAGCACATTAAATGCTTTGTTTTGTATTTGATCTTCTATGTGCTCTATGTGTGTGAATCACTACGTGCTTCTTAAATGGGCTTTCTCACAGAATCCATTACATTTGTGATATTACAGCTCTGAATAATTCAAATACTGAGATGTATACTTGATATAATTTTCATGGTGATTGGAGTTAAAGTATGTTATTAAATATGGGAACACGGTTGGGCAGTGATAGTGATGAGCTGGCGCCCTGTCCAGAGATTGTTCCTGCCTCCTACAAGATGTTTGCTGTGCCGTGCGTGACCTTCAGTGAAGTAATTTATTACAGCAGTACTTTCTCTTTCAAATGTACGAACCTTCAATTCCTGTCCTTCCTTTTCTTTCTCCAAGTAAACATTCGCCACACAACCAGCACTGTAATAGATGTTAAGCCATCTGTAAGCTTAGAACGCTAATTCTTCAAAACTTTTAAGGAACATTGAAATATCTTCGTAGTACATGTTTAATTATTCTATCCATCTATCCATGCAGTGTCGCACCAGCCCCAGCAAGAATACAGTGTGAGGCAGGAACAATCCCTGAACTAGGTAGCGCTGTGACACTGTGTCCTCACATGTTTAATTATTAACAATATAGATTATTTAAATGATGTTAACATTTTATCTGTACACTGTAATAAATGTATTTTGCTGCATTTCATCTTAAAAATGATATTGTCATCATATGTAAATACGCGCTTTATAAAGTGGCACAGGTTGTGCAATATTATAACTATCACAAGTTTACAGTGAGGTAATTGTACTTATAGGTACAAACAGTTCTACAAGGAGCACTTGATGGACTGATTGAGTGCGTTTATAGTTTTTGGGATGAAACTGTTTCTGAACTGCGAGGTCTGTACAGGAAAGGCTCTGAAGTGTTTGTCATATGAGAGCAGTTCAATAGAATGTGTACATGGCTGAGGCAGCTTTTGCTTGACGCTGTATACTGATAATTCTCTTTCCGATCATCTGCTGTAGAGCTGTGATTCCACACTCAGATACAGTGGGATAAATAGTCTGAGTGGTGGATTGAGAGGAACAACGCTAAAGCAGCTATGTATTTGGAATAGTTTGGCCATTCCATGGACCATTATATTGTTACAGGTTAATTACAATCAGATGCTTTAAACTAATAAACAATAAACAATAATAAAGCTGCGTTAGGGATGTGGATCTAAAAAAGAAAAGGAAACCACACTGAAACAAAAGCACTGCTTTGACGCTGTGTGCCACCAGTTCGCAAAACCGAGTGGAGAACTTGCATATGCCAAGCATTTAGCTGATGTGAAAATGTGCGTGGCTTTACGACAAGTTTAGGTTATATAAATCGTGATTTGAGCGTGGAAACGGGAGTACGCAACATTTTTGTGCGTATGCACCGTTTCTACATGAGGCTCCAGGACTCTAACATAATACACCAAATACATCATTAGGACTTGGTAGAAAAAATGCCATAAACGTATAATGATAAGGAAAATTCACTAAAAGAAAAAAAACATACAAATTTTATAATGGAAGATTAGTGTAGAGTTCATTATTTATTCCAAAATAAATTAAAAGTACTTTACTGAAAAATAATTAACATTAAAAATAGCAATATTCCTTTCTGCAATCTTCCATGGAAAAAGACTGAAACACTGAAACAATTATCCCGATGACTATATTATTTACATTTTTTTATTAACAATACAATTTTCTTGTGGACACAAGCTTGAAGCCCTTCAACGATACAGCCACACATGAAGTATGTATCCTAAGTGAATTTCATGGTGATGATCGCCAAGTCTTAATTTCAGAATTCTCACTAATGGATCCCTGCATTCCTTTAAATATAACTTAATACTTGTATTTGTTTCTGCCGTTCATATGCAGAACACATTTATTTTTAATATACTAATATCTCTCTCAGTTATTCAGAGATTATAAAGCTTCTGTGGATCAGAGAAAATAAAATTTGTTACAGATCGTGTTTGACAATGATTCCTGATCTTGTAAGTAAAAAAAAAAAATACATAAAAAATTATACCGTATGTAAACTTTATAACAATTTAAAAATTGATCAGAACCTAAACTCTGCTCTTTTACATGTTGTCACTGATTCAGCATATCTCATAGAAATGAAGATTCTGTTAATCAATAAGCTATTATCTATACAGGGACTCATAAAAGGGAGTCATGCATTAGAGTTTAATGAATAAAAACATAAAGAAGAGTAGTGATATATTTATTAGTGCTTCTGGTAACATTTTAATTAAGTTAATGGATTGAAGTTATATTACCTTAGTGCTTGTTTTTGGTTTCCATATTTTAATTCATTACTTGATTTTTCCCTCTATACTAAATGAAGCAGTTACATGTACTTTGGCAAAAGGTTTGTAATAAGTATTCATCAATCATTATTTAAACATATCAAAGTCCACCTCATATAATTCTGAAAATAAAACACAGACTTATGAAAAATTTTAAAAGTATAACTGTAAAAGTATAAAAACACAGTCCTGATTTTAAAATGCAATGTACAATAATACATTTGTAATACATTAGAAACTCTACCTTGTCAACACAACGTATGTAAGTCTGAGGCTAAAATGTGGCTTCACATTATTTTTCATGTCTGGTGCACATAATAATATTAATGCAATGAAAGGAAGAATCAAGGGAGCAAATTTAAGAGAGAGCAGAAACAAAAATAACGACAGTGCCAGAACAGGTCAAATGCATCTTTCCATCTGATGCTTTAATGGTGCCTTCCATGGCCTTTAGACTAAAAGGAGTTTGATGGGACAGTGGTAGGACTTAAATGAGAATAATAGCACCCTGAGGTAATTTGGGCAGTGAATTGTTGAATTTCTTTGATGTGGCTTTGAGTCACAGAGAGAGGAAACCTTAACACTAGTCCACTTAACTGTTGGAAGTTTTCAACCTTAAGAAAAGAAATGCTGTTTGCAGTGATCCAAAGAGTAACAGCTACCAAATGTAGTCCTATTGTGAGAGTTCAAAACTCATTTGTGCACAACTGGAAATAAAAACTCGTTTGATCTGAATCCGAGTGGTGAGTTGTCATTGAATTTATATGCTAGTTATTATTCTCTTTAACAAATAATACAGTATGTTCAAACACTAAGTTACTGTGATGGTCTGGGTCAGCTCCACACTCTCTGGTTGCTTCCAGAAGCATATTGAACCCAGAACCATTGATAGTTAGAAACTGAGATAAGCCTGGCAAAAGAAGGCACACACAGTCAGCAAGGGTTTGTTGCAAAGTGTTCAATAAATAAATACTCCATAAAAGCAAAGTGAAACGTGGGGTTACAATCTAATAAATAAGCCAATAAAAACAAGCTTAAAATCCCAAGCAATTTTCTCTATTAAAACAGCCATGAGCCCCAGTGCCTGTCTCTAAAATCTGCCACCTCCTCAGCTTATCTTATCAGTCTCTTGCAGCATGAGGAGACACCCTCCAACAGGTCCTACTGCATTTGGGGTCCTACTGCCAATCTGTCTGAGGATGTAGGACTCCCCTTCGTACCCCACATCTCCCTTAGCCAGTCCATCCAGCTCATTTTCCAGTGACAGTGAATTTCTGAATATAAATTATTGTGGTGAAAGTTCTCTTTTTACTCACACAGAAGATACTCTCCTAAATTATATGTAACACTGATAAACTCACCTATGGATAAGATGTTGTTGGTGAGTTGTTACGCCAAGCTTGAGAAATGTAATTCATATTCCTTATTTGTCTCAAAGGAAAAAATTCACATACTAGTATTAATATACTCCAGTACTGCAGGTAAATGTATTAGTTCCTTATTAGTCAGGATTTAAATGTTAGGTATATATCCCACTTTCAAAATATAATCTAAATGATTGATGAGTGGCCTATTGGTTCAGGGATAGTTAACTTTTTATTAGTATATGTGAAACTTTGTTGAATTTCTCCACAGTTAAATACATTCTTTCTAGACTTCAAATATACATATTTATATGATAATTTTCAACATCAAAGAATTGTAATAAACTGCTATTTACAATGCATTTTTGGTTAGAACCTTAGTTATTTTTATTATCATTATGTTTGAAAGTCTAAGTGGTGCTGTGTGACGTTATCAAGGTGATGTCTTGCACACTAGCTCTGCATGCTATCCAATATTCAAGATTGTGAATATTCTGTGATAAACATAATTATTCTGTCTTAGTACTTCCTTTAAGATAACAGTCATGGTTGGGAATTTAGTACTCTTTTTTTCTTATTTTATGATCTTTCATACCTTCTGGTTAAAGATTTGATCTCTTGGTACTTCCATAGTTCTCCTGATCGAGTGACCAGGTTTATTTTCAAAAATGGGGAAGAATACTTTGGATTGTTTCCTATTTAATAAGTGGTTAGAGTATTCAATCATCAGGTAATTTTATCTGTGGTGCTGTAAGCAATTTTAATGATTTCTTTGTAAAAAATCAACATACTTTCCATTAACTAGAAGAGTAGAGAATTAGTTTCTTGGAAAAATAATTGTTTTATGGAGTGTAGCCTGTTTCAGTTGTTTTCTTAATAATCCCAGTGTTTGAATTATTCCAGTGGTTTTTACAATGTAAAACCTCTACAATTACCTCCTCATCATCACTATGATTGTGCTGTTAAATTACTGCTCAGGGCTTCTGTTATTTAGGGAAGATTATACTATTTGCCTGGTCACAAAAATAAAGAAATGCAGTAATATATTTAGGGAAATCTCACATATTGTGTTATTAGACAATTTAACATTCCACTCAGATGTGTTTTTATTGTGGAGAAAAAGATGGCTCTATAAGTATTGATTATAAATCAAGAGAACTGGAGCTCAACAAAATTACAATAAGAGATAATTACCCTGTTAATTTCCTATTGAATCTGATTACAAATTCCATTATTTTATCTAAGTTAGATCTTCTCCGTGAATACAATCTAATATTAATAAAAGAAGAAAACGATAGGAAGAGAGCATTTAATATTTCTTCTGGACATGCATTTGGTAATCAAATGCACCAGGCTTGGAAATACATATCAACAGATTATTTGCAAAGCTGAAGAAATGCAAATTTCACCAGGTGTCAGTTTAGTCTTTTTGGGTATGTGATTTCTCAATTCTGGCATTATATAGATTCTAATAAAGTTTGAGCTATCAAAGCATAGCCCATTTTCAAATTCTGTGCTTCAGCAGATTTTAGAATTATTTTTGAAAACTTATTAAGGGTATTACTTCAATAGTCTGACTGCTACCAAACCTTACAAAAGTATTCACAATAGTTTTTGGCCAGCTGAAGTTCAAACTGCATTTGTCGTTCAACATTTTCAATTATAAGTTTAAGTAGCTGGATCAAAATTGTTTTCAGATTCTTGGAAATTACATTAATCTGCCTGTCCTCTCAATGAATTAACTCCAGAAAATCAAAATTGTAATGTGGGCAACCAAGAACTTTCAGCCATGCAATTTCTGCTTAAGGAATCTGAACTACCATTTTTCATTTTGACTGATCACAAAACAATCAGATTTATTTGAACATAGTGTAATGATTGAAACCTAAGTGGACTAAATGGGCACTAAGTTTTTGTCATCTCTTATAGGCCAGAAGATAAGAATGTCAAAGAAGAAACTCTATCTCTTGTGAAGATTTTAGTTTAGTTTCATTGTTGATTTTGTTTTTCATTAATTTTATAACTTATTCTTGTTCCCCTGGTCTACTTTTGGCTTTTGTTAGTAATTTTGACTTAGTCTGCTATCCCAGTTTCAGTAATTAAGGACTCTGAGGCATTAGTTTAATTTTATGACCAATTAGCTGAGAGACACCTGCTGCCACAGCTACAGTACTTTACTGTGACATTAGCTTGATTAATCCATAAAGTCCTTTGCTGCCACTTTTATGCTTCAGCTTTTTTAATTATTAAGGAATGTTTGGATCACAGTGTGTTTTTGAATTATTTTGGATTTTGCACACATATAAATGCTGGGAGAGATTCACCTAAAATGCAGAAGTTTTCAATTAAAGCTTCATTCACTGCTTGCATGTTTGCTCTATTTTACCGCCTGGGCCTGTGAGACAAGTTCCATTTGCAGCTAGGTCAGTCAGAGGTAAGGGAGGAAGAAGATTTCCAATAGAAAAGGCAGAGCAGCAGTCATACCTAGGTGAAGGTTGAAGGAGCTGTTGATTGAAGGTAGTGAACCGCAGTCCTTGGTGCAAGTGCATTGCAGCTGTGAACTGTATATCCCTGAAGGTTAGTGAGCATAATAATAGGCAAAACTAGAGTATCAGTAGAGGTGTGACATGTAACAGTGAGCCCACATTAAAAATAATCTGTGTTTTAGAAAAGTGGGTCCATGATTTAAGGAGAGGTGTAACCAAAAGCATTTCCATGATGAAACTGGCACCTACTATCCCACCCTATTTCACTCCCTCCATCTCCATTGCCACTTCCTCCCATTCTCACTCAAAGACAGCCAAAGAATAGGGTTAATACCAATAAGATATGCAGATGAAGGGGAAAAAGACAACTTAAAAAAATCATCAAGCGCACCACTATTTGAATCTGATTGTGCTGTAATTTTACTATCATTGGACCCCAAATAAATTAGGATTGACAATACTTCATGGATTTTTAAAAATGTTCAGTTAAATAAAGACATTGATAGTTTTATGTGAAGTATATTAAAAATAAAAATATCCAGTTGTTGAAAGAAATTCAGATATATTGGTAAGCAAAAGCATTGAAAGTTCTAACAGAAGTAGAGTTTAGGGTGTAGGAGTGATGTTTACAGACAGAAACAAAAAAAGAAATTGGCTTATTTGAAACCAGACAAATAAGACAGAGGGGCAGTGTCAGAAAATGTACAGAAAGTTGCCAGTTACACCAAGAGAATGAAGTTCACAAAATGAATCAAAAAGAAAGGCCCATGAAAAATCATTTACTGAAAGTCTATGAATTATTTTGAGTTGGGTGAATTGGTAGTTGTGAAAGTATTTTGCTAGGATATAGGAGAAGCCAGTGGTAATAGATTGCTGGATTATTGTGAGATTAAGGGGGTGGGATATGTAAATTGATTTACAGAGTAAAGAATATAGAATAGACACAGTATTATATACCAGGTGACATCTGAATTAGTTCTCACTAATGGCTTTTCAGCTCTGCAACTTGATAGCACATCCCTATTGTTTTAGTTCCAAAAACTATAGATAATACAGTTTGAATGAATATAAAACAAAACAATTCTTTGCACATAGCTTATATTTTTACCATATATTTTTATTTTAAACATTAGCTTTGCAACTACTTTACAATTTACTATTTTTTAATCTGACAGCAGAAGCATATTCAAATCAGATTGTTGCTGGCTGAGTACTTTGTATTCCAAGTTATGTGAAAACATTGTGATGCCCTTTCAATTGAGTTTATATTTGTTTTTTTTACCTAACTTAAATAACTGTAGAACTGACAGTTTTTCAGATTTGTCTATTTTCTACAACATTCACGGCTAAACAATATGAATAATTTTTGTTGATTATTTTTTTAGTTGTGTGGAAAAGAGAGATAGCAATTCACATGTGGGCAGCAATATTCAGTCATGTTGATAACAGCGGCAGGAGAGGATTTCTTAAAGTAAAAATGCAAAGTTGTTCAAATGCAAGCCAGAGGATAGAGACAGTGCTTAACTCCTGAGCATCAAAAAAAAAAAAAAAAACACCATCAATCATATTTTCAACAACATGGGCATTTGCAGTGTAGCCGTTTATGAAAAGTCAAAGTACGACAGGAGAATGGGACACACACTAATAAAATAATTTAAAATGTAATTAATTTATGAATTAATTACATTTATATATCACTTTTCTAACCTACCTAAAGTGGTCAAAGACACAAAACGTTTTGACGTTGTCCAGGGAACTTCTACTGTTAATGATATGAAGTCATCAAACAGATGTTCTCTAATGCATGGGAAGATATTATTGCCTTTACTCCAAGTTCATGTGAGGAATTTAATTTGGAAATGAACCATACTCTTTTCTTTGCCATGTGGTGTTTTGTCCACATCTGTGGTATAATCATCCACAACTCATTTTATATGGTAGGCTCTTTGCTGTGCATTCTGCAACTTTGTAGGGAAACATGTACATTCTTTCTGGAACTCCACTGGTATGTGAAGACAGCTGCTAGGTATAAGAGTTAAGGCATTGTGATTGCTTTCTTAAAATAAAGTTTCTTTTCTTCACCCAAAGATGGTAACATCTAAGAACACAGATAGAACTTAGAAGAGAGATTGGCAAAAGATGTCCATGTGCAAATAAAGAAAATTTATTTTTAGTGACATGTTGCACTCCATGGTTTTGCATGCTTGAAGAGTGATTCAACCAACTAGATGTAATTTGGTCTGCGGTGGGTTGGCACCCTGCCTGGGATTGGTTCCTGCCTTGTGCCCTGTGTTGGCTGGGATTGGCTCCAGCAGACCCCCGTGACCCTGTGTTCGGATTCAGCGGGTTGGAAAATGGATGGATGGATGGATGGATGTAATTTGGTACTCTGTTATTGTCAACAAAATTCTCAACAACATTACTGATTGCCTTCCATGTGATTTCCTGCATCCCTATTAGAAGATCTTTGAACCATTTATCATTAGTAATTTATCTGATCTGTGAACCAAAAAAATGCCTTCCTTAATCTTGGAATCTTAGAATTTATTCATAGAAACACATGCCGAAATCCTTCACCTTCTTTGTTCATCCCTTTATCACACTTTTCTGTCCTGGGACCAAATGCTTATGGAACAGCTAGTCCTTTTTAACTTAATGAGACTGTTTAGCACGGCTGTCCCATTTGCAAATGAAACAACAGTACTTGGATTATCTTAATTTTGTGTCATTACTTTTAGATCACCACACGTGTTCCAGTTATAGTTGTTTTGCTTTACGTGTTTCAATAGCAGTTCTGTGTTTTTGTTGCTTTATTTTATAGCCAATGGGTATTAAGAGATGGAAAATGACATTGTGTAACAAGGTAGTTTTCAGACCTAATAGTGATGAATCATTAAAAAGAGGACATTGCTGTGGATCATGTTCATAACTCTAAATGCCTGGGCTTAACAAAATAGGTTAGTTTGTGAGCAGCATATTACTAAACTTAAAATATGAGAGGAAATCAAAGAAATGGAAGATTGCAGTAAAATTGTACATGATAGGAAACTGTAAAGATTTATTTTTGTGATCAGCCAAATAAAAATCCATAAGATACACCCAAAAGCATTAAGAAACATTGTTGTCCCGTGTAACAGCTGCCTTTTGGTGCACAACACTACACTTTACAGGTTATCTTGTGGTTACAAATGTTAAAATAAATGTTTCTTCAGGCACCTCCTGGCCTGGCAATGTCTGCTTAGATGTCACCTTATCTTGATTAGTACTGTTAATTAATTAGATGGAATTCAGAAGAATGATAGCACTGGTACAGCTATAACAGGATCTTAGTTCATCTCAGCACCTGAAATAATACATCACTTGTCTGTTGTTGTAGGAAATTAAGACAAGTGTGTCTTTGAAAGCCTATCCTAAAGGGGTAGCCCCCAATTTGTCTTACAGGACAACAGCACTGAATACAGTGCCACCATATCCCCTGTAAATGAAGTATTTAATCAGAAATGTATTTTGCTTTCTTCCATCTTTCATGTATTTGTAGTTTCATTCTGATCATAATACTGTATGATCATCAAAGTTTAGGAACAATTTGATATTCAACAACCAAAAACATCCAGTTTTTTATTAAAGTTCATGACTTTTTTTATTTATTTCTTCTTGGCTGGCCTGCTGACCTGTAGCTTTCTTGATGCACTCTGGTCAATAAGAATCCTTCTCCTTATTCACTAATCATAATAATAATAATAAAAATGCACAGAACTGTTGTCCACCTAAATGTATCCATTCATTTCTTACAGTGATAAGGCAGTCACTTCCTTCAAAATCTCTGTAATATTCAAGCATAATTGTTCAGGTAAATGAGGAAAAGTCCTTAAGTGTCAAATCAGAATTTATGTGAACACCCACACATGAATGTGTATCTAAATTATAAAAACTAAGTGAAAGCAAATGCATAATTATTTTTGAATCTTATTTGCAAATCTTTGCTGTTGAAGGTGTATGTTTAATATAACATAGCTACCAACATTTTTGTTCAGCATCTCATTCCTATGAAAATGCTAACATGTTGCCTATTAACATCTCTTGTCATAAATGTATCTTTTATAAATTCATTTTGTACTGATGATCTGTTGCTTCCCCCCTGTGGTGTTTGATTGAAATTGCTAAGAAAACTGAGAAAAGGGCTGCATTTGAATGTATAGCCTAACATCAAAATTATGTATTCAGTATGCAAGACATGCTGCTTCAATGTACACTGGATTAATCAGAAAAGCTAGCATTTTTGTGCTAAAATGTACGTTTTGTGTCTCATTTAACTTCAAGGTTTGTAGGTGTTAGAAAATAGTATCAGAATGGAAATAGAACCCATGTTTTTTTCATTACCATATGATAGGTTTAAAAATATAGAACCATTTTTCCTTTGCATACAATATGTTCTCTGCCACCACCAGAACAATTATTGTCACATTTTAAATCCTAAGAATATTCTCCATAAAGTATTTTCAATGTTTCAAAATCCACATTAGTTACAGTCACATTTTCTCCAGAAACATTGACAGATCAAAATAATCACTATATTCTTATCATTCTTTTTCAGCAGTCTCATTTCATTTTCTTGTTAAATTCCATATCCATACTTTCAGATAATATAAGAGACATGAATATGAGTTTGAATATGACTTTTGAGCACTAGCTACGGCTACTGTATCTGTAGAATTGGGTGTTTGGATACTCTGTATTTGGAACAGCTATTGCTTAATGTTCTTTTTCTTTTCTCCTACTCTGTGTCCATTTATAAGTTAAAGAATGTGTAGCTGATCAATGGCCATTGAGTGAACAAGTCATTTCTCAAGAGCCTTAAGAGTCTGAACACTGCAGAAGAAACAACAATAACAACATTAAACTGTGTTTATTTCATTAGTAGTGGAAGAAGAGTGGTCATTCACACCACTTCAGCTAAGGTGAAATGATAGTCAGGAAGGCAGCAATAATTTTTCAAATTTAAAATTTGGTTGTCAGATGGGCACAATTCTGTACAAAAGTAGTGTTATTAAAGAGTTCCTTGCTGCCAAAACCTCTTCAGTATTACAACACCTGCTTTTCAGATTTGATCAACAGTGTCAAAAACACAGCTTAAGAAATCAACAGAAAATTCAACAGGGTAAAGTATTTGGTACTGGTTGTACGAGTTAGGAACTAACCCAGCCACAGGGGATGTACAAACCAATGTGTTTCTTCGTGCCAGTCCCAAGCCTGGATAAATGGGAAGGGTTACATCAGGAAGGACAAAATTTTATCAGGTCAATATATGGACAACAATATAGATTTTCCATACCAATACAGTCGAGGTGTGAGTTAGTACTGTTAGCCAACAGGGTGCTGGGGGAAAATGGGCTACTACTGGCCAAAGAAGAAAAAGATGGGAAAGGCATGTATGGAGGCAGGAGAAAAGGAGGATGGTTAGGAGATTGGAAGTGAGAGTAGGAACTTTGAATGCTGGCAGTATGACTGGTACAGGGAGAGAGTTAGCCAATATAATGGAGAGAAGGAAAGTTGATATATTGTGCATGTAAGAGACCAGATGGATGGGGAGTAAGGTCAGGTGTATTGGGGGTTTGTTCAAATTGTTCTACCATGGTGTGGATGGGAGGAAAAATGGGATATGGGTTATTCTGAAGGAACAGTATGTCAAGATTGTTTTGGAGGTAAAAACAGTGTTGGGCAAAGTGTTGATTATGAAGCTGGAAATTGAAGGTGTGAAGAATGTTATTAGTGCATATGCCCTGCAAGTTGAGTGTGCAATGGATGAGGGTGACTTACAAGAGTGGTGGAAGATGCAAACAGGTGGATTATATCCTATGTAGTAGGGTCAGTCTGAAGGACATTGGAGATTGTAATGTGTTGGCAGGAGAAAGTGTAGCTGGACCACATAGTATGGTGGTCTGTAGGATTACATTGGTAATCAAGAAGAGGACAATAATGAGGGCAGAGACAAGGATAAAAAGGCGGAAGTTGATAAAGAAAGATTATAAGGTTGAGTTCATGGAGGATGTAAGACAGGCACTAGGTGGCATTGAAGAGTTAACACATAGCTGGGCAACTACAGCAGTAGTGGTAATGGAGACAACTAGAATGGTGCTTGGTGTGACATCTGGACAGAGGAAGAAAGGAAGGCAAAGAAACCTTGTGTTGGAATGGGGAAGTACAGGAGAGTATATAGAGGAAGAGGTTGGTGAAGAAGTGGAATAGTCAGAGAGATGCAGAAAGTAGAACGAAATACGAGGAGACAAGGCATAAGGTTAAGAGAGAGGTGGCAAAGGCTAAAGATAAGGTGTAGGATGAGTTGTATGAGAGGCTGGACACTAAGGAACAGAGAAAAAGACCTGTACAGATTGGCTAGAAAGAGGGAATGTGCTCGGAAGCAGCAGGTTACAGTGATAAAGGATAATGATGGAAACATCCTCATAAGTGAGGAGAGTGTGTTGAGCAGATGGAAAGAGTACTTTGAGAGGCTGATGAATGAAGAGAACATGAGAGAAAAGAGATTGGATGATGTGGAGATAGTGAATCATGAAGTGCAACAGATTAGTAAGGAGGAAGTAAGGACAGCTATGAAGAGGATGAAGAATGGGAAGACTGTTGGTCCAGATAACATATATGTGGAAGCATGGAGGTGGAGCAATGGAATTTTAACCAGATGCCTGAGGAGTGGAGAAGAAGTGTACTGGTACATATTTTTAAGAATAAGGGTGATGTGCAAAACTGTAGTAATTATAGAAGGATAACATTGATCAGCCAGAGCATGGTTATGGGAAAGAGTAGTGGAAGCGAGGTAAAGAAGGGAGGTGATGATTAGTGAGCAGCAGTATGGTTTCATGCCGGGAAAGAGCACTGCAGATGCGATGATTTCTATGAGTGTATTGATGGAGCAGTATATAGAAGGCCAAAAGGAGTTACAAAAGCAGTTACATTTTGTCTTTGCAGACCTAGAGAAAGCACTTGACATATGATAGAGTCCAAATGGGCCTTCTTCAAAGACTCAAATTTGGAAATGGCTGCAAAGAGCTGTGGCCTGAAGGCCATAGGTTCCTCTCAAGGTGGCAACCCAAGGATCAAATGGTGGACACCAGAGGTGAGGGATGCCATCAGGCTAAAGAAGGAGGCCTTCCATCTATGATTAGCATGGGAGACTCCTGAATTAGCAGAGAGATGGCAACAGGTCAAAATGGTTTTGGCCTTGGTGGGTAGAGAGGCAAAAACCTGAGTTTGGGGGAGGTTTGGAGAGAAAATGTTGATCTGGCTCAAAGATGTTCTGGCAAACCATCAGACGGCTCAGAAATGGAAGGCAGTGCTTTACCCAGGGTGTTCTCAGGAAGGGTGTAGAAGTGCTGGCCCTGACTGAGGATCTAGTCTGGTGGGGGAACAATTTGAGGAGTTTCTGAACCCAATGGAAATGCCCTCTGTGGCTGAGCAAAAAAACTGATGGGGGAATCAATGTCCATTTCCCCGAGTGTGATCACTGAGGTAGTTAAGCAGCTCCACAGTGGCAAGGCCCCAGGCATCGATAACATCCACCCAGAGATGCTGAAGGTTCTGAACATTTTTGGGCTGTCATGGCTGACACATCTTTTCAATGTTGGTTGGTAATCGGGAGCTGTGCTTCTGGAGTGGCAGATCAGGGAAGTGGTCCCCATTTTTAAAAGGGGGAACAGAGTATGCACTCCAACTGCCTGGGGATCACCCTCCTCAGTCTCCCTGAAAAAGCTTATGCCAGGGTACTAGAAAGAAGACAGTTATGGAACCTCATATCCAGGTGATGCAATGTGGTTTCTGTCCAGGCCAGCTGACCATCTCTTTACCGCCATGTGGATTCTGAAGGGGGCATGGGAGTATGGCAAATCAGTCAACATTTGTTTTATGGACTTAGAGAAGGCTTATAGCCATGCTCCTTGGGGTATTCTGTGGAGGGTTCAGGGAGAATACAGGGTTCTGGAGCCCTTAATAAGGGCTATTTGGTCCCTGTATAATCACAGTGAGAGCTGTGTCCTTATAAGGAGAAAAAACACCTGCACTGTTCTGAGTGAATGTGGTACTCTGCCAGGGCTATGCTTTGTCTTGTACCCTATTTGTGATTGACAGGATATGAAGGCCAGCCTTTGGTTCATTTTGGTGGCCTCAGAATTGTATCACTGGTTTTTGCAGATGGCGTGGTCTTGTTGGCTTCATCAAGCTGTGAACTCCAGTACACATTGAAAGAGTTTGCAACCAAGTGTGAAGCAGCAGGGATGAGGATCAGTACCTTGAAATTTGAGATTATGGTCCTCAGCAGGAAAAAGTTAGACTGTACTCTCTGAGTGTGAGGTGAGTTACGGCCTTAATTTAAAGAGTTTAAGTTCCCTGAGGTCTTGTTCACAAATGAGGAGAAAAGGAATGGTGAGATCGACAGATAGATTCAGCAAGTGTAGTTATGTGGCGGCTATACCGATCTCATTCTTTTGCAAGTCTAAGCAGCCAAAATGAGCTTAATTCACAGGATAGCTAGGCTCTCACTTAGATATATGGTGAGAAGCGCAGACATCCGGCAGAGAGAAGTACCACTGACCCTCCACATTGATAGAAGCCAATTGAGGTAGTTTGGGCATCTGATATGGAAGACCAAGGGCTCAAAGGGACGATTATATCTCCTAGATGGCCAGTGAGCAACTTAGTATCCGACAGTATGAGTTAGCAGGTGTGGCTGGGGAAAAAGATGCTGAGACCATTGCACCTGCAACCCGCTTTCGGGAAAGTGGTGGAAAATGAAAGAGCGAATAATATCTTGAATTCTGATTGAGTGTATGTGGGGAAACTCAGTGATAAAATTAAACCTTTTACCATTTCTCATATAGATGAAAAAGCAAGAAGACCCTGGTATGTTCCAAATTTCAAATGCACACCCTAAAAGCATGTAGGTTGTCACACACGTGCGCATGGGAGGCAGCTAAAGGGCTTGAGTGACGGCAGTTCTGAGGCATGCCGGGAGCTGGCAGAGTGCACTGACTCTTTTTCTCTCTTTCCTGTAGACCATTCCCGGGAGATTCCATCTGGCTCTCTTGACATCACTTCCGGGACCGAGCCAATGGAAGGAGACCTTACCGGCTCCGGCCCCTGTGATGTCACGTCCGGGCTTGAACCAATGGCTAAAGAACATGAACTTGATCCTTATGACCTCACTTCCTGTCTTCCCCTTTAAAAGCCTGTCCGTTTTCCCTAAATCATCAGTCTTGTTTTGGACTCTTTTGTATGCACATCAGTGCTGTTTATTTTGATAAAAAATTACTTTGCAGCCAGGATACCAGAATATACAGGTGGCTGCCCCAAACCTTTATCAGAGTATGTCTCATTATTGTGACAAGGTCTAAGTGATGAGTTTCCCAACTAATGTTCCAAGCTGAATAATTGAATAGGCAAATACTAATACAGCCTTTTTCCTTCCACTGTCCAAAGACAGGCATATTGGCCCTAGTGTGTGTTTTTTTTTGTGTGTGTATATCTGCGATAAACTGGTACCCTGTCCAGGGTTTCTCTCTGTCTTGTTCACTATGCTAGCTGGGATAGACTCCAAAAGAAGAGAATGTAGTTAGAAGTTAGAAAATGAAAAATCCAGCTTTTTAGTAAACCTGCCTAAAAGAGGTCCTGTAGCAAAAGCAATAGCAGAGTTCTGACCACACTCCAAACCAGGACAGAGGATCTGCAGTAATTCGGCCCAAAATTCAGTATTTGTGTATTTGGGCAACTGTTAATACCAAATTAAGTATCCTTTAAAAGATGAGCTAAATATGAAAGCAAATTCCTAATTATTTTAGTTATGGTGATTAGTGCTATCAGGGCTAACTCTTTTAAACTTTAATAGGTTACAATTGTTACAGGTTTTCTTTCTGGGTTACCCAATTCTCATACTTGTTTTGTTCTTTACTTGAAGATATACAGTATTTCTACTTTATTCTTTTTAATAGAAAACCCTTTTGTTTACTACTGTTGCAAACCTTTGGTTTACTGTATTACATAAAAGCAGTAATAGAAATTCATAGAAAGAGATTGCAACACCATAATCTTATTTTATCTTATAAATTATATGTTTTTTTGTTAAATATAGGGTTTTAGAACTGCTAATAACATTTTAGAAAAAAAATTATTTCACTTATATCTTATTGCAATTACAAAACAAAGACAATATTGTCAACTTTATATGGATTAGGGAAGCTTAGACTCCTTTAATACCCACAAAGATGCCTTTAGTTCAGTCCCTGTTTCATATGTTTCTGTTTATTTCTGGTGACTGTACATTTTGAAATCCATAATATTGCATATCACATGTGAATTATCCTCTGTTCTCCTCTTGCTTTACATTCTCAGGTAACTTCTAAACATAAGGTAAATTATTATGACTATGCAGACAACACATAACTACAGTATAATAATTTATTAGACCAAATGACTCAGACACTCTCAGCATCCTGATTCAGTGTCTTACTAGCATTATAGAATGAATGAATGGTAATTTCCTTAAACGAATCATTGAAAAAACACATTCTAATTATTAGCTTCCATAAAAAAAGTGAGGATCATAGGGAAACATGATAATCTAGTATTGCAAATTACAACAGTTAGTACTGTTTCAATGTATGAAACAGCATGAGTTTAATAATCTATATTGTATTTGCAAGTTGATGAATAATTAACTCATGCTTTTGGTTTTATTCAACTAGATTATCAAAATGGACTGCTATTAGGGCTACTGAAGAAAATACATAAATTGACTGCAGCCTGTTCAAATGCTGCAACAAGATTCTTAACCAAAAAGAGTCAGTCAGTCAATCATTTTCCAACCCGCTAGACCCATAACACAGGGTCACGGGGGTCTGCTGGAGCCAATCCCAGCCAGCACAGGGCGCAGGGCAGGAACAAACCCTGGGAAGGGCGCCAGCCCACCGCAGGGCACACACACCCACACTAGGGACAATTTAGGATCGCCAATGCACCTAACCTGCATGTCTTTGGACTGTGGGAGGAAACCGACGCAGACAATGGGAGAACATGCAAACTCCATGCAGGGAGGACCCAGGAAGTTAACCCAGGTCTCCTTACTGCGAGGCAGCAGCACTACCACTGCGCCACCGTGCCGCCCCAAAAGAGTGAATCTGAACATATTTCACCTGTATTAGCATCATTACATTTACTTCCCGCATTTTTAGATTGATTTTATTATGTTCTTATTTGCCTCTAAGGTACTGAACAATCTTACATGTTCTGATATTTCTGAATCTTTGTTGCCAAAGTTCCCTACTCCTAGAAATCTAGAACAAAACAAGGAAAAATGATATAATAATCTCCTAATCACACACAAGGAACTGCTGGAACCCTACTAAACCCTTGTTTCAGGAGGACCCAGTAGCAATGCCATCAGGGTGGCCCCGACTCCTGGGGTTCCAACTGCAAAAACACCAAGAAATGGACAGTATATAATAAACAAGTAATAAGTACAGCTAACAGTAATAGAAAAAACAATAACAATTAAGATTAACAAAAGCAACAATAAAACAAGTCATATATCCATGCCCCTGTGGTCTCACAAGGATTTTGGACCCTGCAAAACAACAGATAACCACCAGCAGACAAAATAATATGGATAAAAAAACAAGTAAATAAATAAAAAAGTGGAATATCACAAAACTGGCTGCAGATCCCGATTGCCATACAAAAAGAACAATGGTTTCAGGAGTGTTATGCTACATCTTCTATATGTTTTATAACATCAAAATCAAGGACAAATTGTAGTTAAAAAGACACATTAATAACATCAAGGCTACTAAAGGTTTTATAATATTTTGGAATTCAAAAATTCAAATAGATCTATCTCAACTGATACGGTATGAAATATATATCAGAATCAGAATCAGAAAAACTTTATTAATCCCGAAGGAAATTACTTATGTTACAACTTAACAACAGACAAGAGACATGTTACACTAAGAGCAAGTATAAAGTAATCATGTAATTATAAATAAAGTATAATAAATGTATTAAAGTATAATAAACAGTATTCTCAAACTTCCTCATTAAAGGGTCACGACAAGATTGTGGACTCACAGGTAACATTCTAAACATTCTGATTGCAGGACCCTCATATAGTTTTAAATTCTAACAAAAAAAAAAAAAAAAAAAAGCAAAATGAATCACTACATAATACATGTACTAATGGTACTGGATTAAGTCATTTCAAAGATAAAGTCAGAAAAACTGCCTAAATATAGAAAACATCAAATTGAAGCTCAAAGGATCTGACACATCAAACTAAAAAAATTGCTTGGTGTAACTGGAACCACTGGACCTATTCACAACACCTTTTTTGAAAATATAAGATCTGTTAGTTGTGATGATAATGATGTCACTGTACGTAAACTACAGAAAGTAGGGATTCTTGGTATAGCCTATCTTCTTAAAAAAAAAAATCACTAAACCTTAGAGGAGGGTATGCTCCCAATTGTGATTACCCTTTGTATAAATAAAACATTGAAAAGAAATATTATTTTGTTTTAATAATTTACTTTTGGTTTATATTTTTAACAGGTTAGTTATATAACAGAAGTAACTGACAAAAATAAACTAATTTCATTTTATCAGAGTTAAAAGGTGAGATTTCATTTCAGAGGAAAAGTATTTTATGTAAGTAATTCATTACTCCATACCACATCCTCTGCTTGGGTTCTTCTGAAAAGTAAGATACTGCCTTGAAAATAATGCTGTACTAAATTGCTACTGTAATTACACTTGGCTCAGTGTTCCTATTCTAATACTACTTTTACCATCGCCCAGCTGGATGATATAGAGAAGGTATAACATTTTTTGGATTAGGATTGAATCATAAAAAAATCAATGGAACAAGTATTGCAATCTATTTTCTCTTTGTTCTAAAGCACTAACAATGGGATAAGCAGTAGAAATACAATTTGAAGCTTTAGTAGTCTTGTTTTCTTGCCCATAGATTATTTGTCTCTTTCAATATGATTTTTTCCCCAGGATTAAGATTTCAAAAAAGCTCACCTAATTCATATGCTTTTAAAACCACTGTAGATGTTTCATTTCTTCTAAGACTTTAGTACATTATCTTGAATTTAAAAAGGTCCTTAAATAATTTTGGTGCTGTGTATACAAAAAAAATAAAATATACAATGCCGTGAAAAATATTTGTCCACTGTTAGATTTTCTACATTATTGTATATTTGCACAATAAATGTTATTAGTTATAAAACCAAAGCCTAAATTTAGATCCCACATTAATAAATAACGCATACATTTATTAAAGAAGATCATGCAATGTTGTATGCTCTGTGAAAATATAATGCCTCCTTTGACTGAATAACTCACTATGGAAGCTTTAACATGAATAGCTACAAGTGGTGGCTCTGTGGCTAAGGATCTGCACTGGTAGCTGGAAGGTTGCCAGTTCAAATCCTGTTACTACCAGAAGGGGTCCTACTCAGTTGGGACATTTAGCAAGACCCTTATCCTGAAGTTGGTCCTGGGGCACTGTACAGTGGCTGACCCTGTGCTCTGGCCTCCAAAGGTCATGCGAAAAGACAATTTCCCCTCAGCGTTTAACAAGGTATATGAAAAAAAAAATTAAACACTTTGTGAAGTATTGATCCATTCTTTATGGTTCCAAAAGATTAATTTTGGTCAGCCCTCCCTCCTGGGGATCTGGTTTCCTCCCAAAGTTCAAAGACATGTAGATTAGGTGAATTGATGTTTTTAAATCTACCCTAGTGTGTGTTTGTGTATTAATGTGTTCATCCTGCAATGAACTAGTGCCCTATCCAAAGATTGTTCCTGTATTGTGCCCTAACCATCAAGAATATAAATCAACACTTGCGCAGGAAAAACCTGTAACGTTACCCAAGAAGTGCAAAGGTATAATCAAGAATCATAAAATCTATGTCCAACTACATATAACACTACTACAACTATAAATGGCAAAGCACTTTAAAAAAGAAAAAAAAACCTTAATATATGAATAATATCAATATTGTTAATACATAAATTCAGGTATCAATTTCAGAACCACACCTCAACAGGTGCCAGATTCATTATTTATCTTTATCAAAAAATAACTCTTATTAAACAGATATCATTAAATACCCCCAATTTTCAAAATATTGAAGGAGCCAGAACACATACATATATCAGCATCAACCAAACAGAAAAAGGCAATAAACAAAACAAAACAAGACAACAAATGGATATCTGTACAAAACGCTAATGTCTAGAAAGAACTGTTGATAAACTACTAATTCGAATGCCTTGAGTATTAAAAACAACAGAATTAAAGTCCTCAGATTTACCATGCACCTCCAGTTGAAAGTTCATTCCTTGCTGTTGTTCAGATTAGGGGTGCTGTCCAATGGCATGTAAAAATCACCCCATTGGTTTGTTCTTTCCTACATGTTTCGCAACTGATGCAGTTCCTCAGTCAAGAAAAATCTCACATGGACTGTGGCTTAGAAAAACATGCATCAATTCAAGAAGCTTTGCCAAAACACATTAAACTGATCAATTTATAATTAGTTATACAATTTACTTGTACAAAAACAGCCCCAGCTGCCCCACGACCCTGCACTGGGTAAGGTTGTGCTATAATTGTTATTTTTACCACATTATATATTCCTGCTAGATGGTGTCCTGCTTCTTAGTGGTTTAAGTTTATTCTTTTGGGTTCCATGTTGTACTAGTAAATGGTTGCTTACTGTCCAAGATAAATACTTGAAATGTGCTCATTGGATGTGTTCATTGAAATGTGTTCATTGTTTATGCAAATCACTTCTAAAAATTTAGGCAACTTTACATCCTTTGAGGCATTCATTTTAAATATTAAAACAGATTCCAACACAATTATAGTGCTAGTCTACAGACCACCTGGGCCATATTCATTGTTCATGATTGAATTTAGCAACCTTCTATCTGATTTGGCTATAAATTATGATCACGTAGTACTGATGGGGGATTTTAATGTACACATTGATGTGGAAACTGACACTTTTAGCAAATGTTTTACTTATTTGTTAAATTCAGTAGGATTTTGTCAGATTGTAAAAGGTCCAACTCATAATCATAACCACACATTAGATTTAATTATAACTTACAAAGTTGAAATTCAAAATTTAAATATTACTCCATTAAATGAAGTTATTTCCGATTACTACTTAATTACATTTGATTTAGTCCTGCCCTTGCCAACGCACTCACAGATTAAAACAAAGACAGTGCAACATCTAGATTGTAATTCTGCTTCAAAATTTATAGATACCTTGAGTAAGTCGAGTGTAATTGTGGAAAACCATTTAGATCAGTTAACATCCAATGTAAATGTGGAAAACCATTTAGATCAGCTAACATCACATTATAATGTGACATTGAGAGATGCTCTGGACACAGTGGCTCCCCTTAAAACAAAAGTGATGAAAAAGCACATAGAAACTCTCCCTGGTTTAATTAAAACACTTGAGTTCTTAAATTAGAGTGTTGAAAACTGCAGCGCAGATGAAGAACAACAAAGCTGCATGTCTTTCAAATTGCATGGACAGAGAGTGTTAATAAATATATAAAAGCCCTCTTTAAAGCTCACTCAGAATACTATTCTACATTAATAGATAGCAATAATAAAAATCCTCGGGTACTGTTTAGAACAGTGGCTAAATTAACATATGGGAATTCAGATCAACAGTACAAAATACCAACAGATATTAGCAGTACAGACTTTATGAACTTCTTCAATGAGAAAATTAAAAATATAAGATCCCAGATCAGCATCACAGTACAAACCAAATACTAGCTTAGCAGACCCTGCCTTTAATAATTTTAATCCTGTAACTGAGCAGGAAGTCTTAACTTTAATTACTAAAATGAAGCCCTCTACTTGTTCCCTAGATCCAGTGCCGACAAAACTAGTAAAAAGTGCAATGGATGTTCTTGCAGCACCTATTCTAACCGTTATCAATAGTTCATTACTGCATGGCACAGTACCTGATGCACTAAAAGTGTCAGTCATTAAACCATTACTTAAAAAGTCAGACCTAGACCCACACATACTAAATAATTATAGGCCTATTTCAAATTTACCGTTTCTCTCTAAAATACTAGAAAAAGTAGTTGCCAGTCAGCTTCAGTCACACCTTACGCATTACAATTTATTTGAGAAATTCCAGTCTGGTTTTCGCACTGGTCATAGTACAGAAACAGCACTAACACAGATTGTAAATGACATTCTGATATCCTCTGATGAAGGAAACTCTACTGTAATTATGTTGTTAGACTTAAGTGCAGCATTTGACACCATTGACCATTCTATTTTACTGCACAAGTTAGAAAACGATGTTGGGCTTACAGGCCACGTGCTCGCTTGGTTTAGTTCTTATTTATCAAATCGATTCCAATATGTACAGAAATGTGCTGACAGTACTCCATCATTATACACAGAAGTTCAATATGGTGTCCCACAGGGCTCAGTACTGGGACCTTCACTGTTTTCACTTTATGCTTCCACTGGGATCTCTCATTAGGAAACATAATGTTAATTTTCACTCGTATGCAGATGACACCCAGTTATACCTTTCATTTAAATCAAATGAAGTTTCTCAGATGTTGTCTTTAATTAGTTGTGTTAGTGAATTAAAGGAGTGGATGAATGAGAACTACTTGTCTTTAAATACAGATAAAACAGAGATGTTAATTGTTGGAGGGAATGACGCTGATCACAACAATATTTTGTCATCATTTAACTCAGTTGGAATCCCAATTAGTTTTACTGAATCAGCCCGCAATCTAGGAGTTATCTTTGAATCTAGCATGTCATTTAAAGCGCATATTACAAAGTTGTCCAAAACATGTTTCTTCCATCTTAAAAATGTTAGGAAATTAAGGCGCTTTCTAAATAAACAGGATTCTGAGAAATTAATTAATGCATTTATCTCTAGTAGGATTGACTACTGCAATGCGGTGTTCACTGGCTGTTCAAACTGTTCTCTATACAACCTCCAGTTAATCCAAAATGCGGCTGCAAGAATTATTATAAGAACAAGAAAATACAAACACATAACTCCAGTTCTTAAATCCTTACACTGACCCCCGGTTAAGTTTAGGGGAGATTTTAAAAGCCTCCTTTTAACATATAAAGCATTAAATGGCCGAGGTCCGGCTTACTTGTCTGAACTTATCATGACTTACAAACCTGAGCGCACATTAAGATCTCAAGATGTCAGTCTGCTTATGATTCCAAGGATTAATAAAATAACAGTGGGAGGTCGAGCTTTTAGTTACAGGGCCCCTAAACTGTGGAATGGTCTGCCTGCTTCTATAAGAGATGCCCCTTCGGTCTCAGCCTTTAAATCCTGGCTGAAGACTCACTACTTCAGTTTAGCATATCCTGACTAGAGCTACTGATTAACTGTACATACTGCATCTCTGTTGTTAGTCATTAGCACTAAAACATAAGTAACATGATAGTTATAATTGACTACTAACCCTTACCTATTCTGTTTCTGTTCTCGGTACTCAAATGTGGCACTTGGTGCCACAGCCCACCTGCCAAGTTGTTTTGCCTGCCTATGGTAAAGTCATCCCTGATGGAGGATCGCACGAATCATGGGAAAGAGGGGTCCTTTCATTGGATTGGCTGGCCCAGCACTGTTTCAGCCGTGGAATGGCCAAATGGGGAAGGCAGCTTGATGGATGAGGTCTCCAGGAGTCTAAAAATATCCAAATCTTATTATTTGATATCATCTACTGTTAAATTCTGCTCTGTACTTCTAAAATGTTACTTTTATGCTTTATTGAGGATTTGTTCTGTTCTGTATATTGTACTGTATTGTATTGACCCCCTTCTTTTGACACCCACTGCACACCCCACCTACCTGGAAAGGGGTCTGTCTTTGAACTGACTTTCCCAAGGTTTCTTCCATTTTTCCCTACAAGTTTTTTTGGGAGTTTTTCCTTGTCTTCTTAGAGAGTCAAGGCTGGGGGGCTGTCAAGAGGCAGGGCTTGTTAAAGTCCATTGCGGCACTTCCTGTGTGAAAAATAAACTGTATTGTATTGTATTGTATTGTTTATATTATTTGTATAAAATACAAGTTTTGCAGGACTCAATGTAGCACTTGCTGCTTCACAGTCAGGACACCTTTGTCCTCCCTGCATGGAGTTTGCCTGTTTTCCTTGTGTTTGTGTGGGTTTCCTCCTGGTGCTCTGGTTTCCTCTCACTGTCCAAAGGCATGCGGGTTAACTGAATTGGCAATGCTCAATTAGCCCCAGTGGGTGTTTGGTGCGTGTGTGGGTGTTTGTCCTGCAATGGCGTGGGTTTGTTTCTGCCTTGCACACTATGCTAGTTGGGATAGGCTCCAGCACACCCTATCACCCTGGTCTGGATTAATTCAGTTGGACAATGACATGACAAGTTTTGCACATGTTCATTTTCATGTTGTTTCACTTATTTTAGTTTTTGTTCTAACTCCTAGTCTAAAATTTTAGTTTTAGAAGATTTGTTGCTTTACATTTTTGTTTGATTTGAGAGTGGCCATCTAGTCAGGTGAATTTTAATAAATCATACACTTCTGTCATAAAAGACCATCCATAAGAAGATTTAAAGGATTATCTAAAACTGACATATCTGAGAATATTTGTTATTTCTCCCTGATTACATCTGAGGGGCTAAGGTAAAACATAATTGCAAAAGACAAAACTGAAAAAGACAGCTCACCTAAGGCTTCAACGGTTTTATAGGGTGGGTGTTGTTTATAGTGAACTGTCTGATGTAATAATAATTCTTTGCATTTATATAGCACTTTTCTCACTACTGAAAGCACTCAGCAATTGCAGGTTAAGGACCTTACTCAAGCACTCAACAAAGCAAAGTCCGTTTTGGCATTTACAATATTCGAACCAGCAACCTTCTGATTGTCAGTGCAGATCCCTAGCCTCAGAGCCACCACTCCACATTACATATACTTCTCACAACCACCAGCCAAAAATGTGTTTGGCTTTGTATGTATGTTTTTTGTACCTGTTCTGAGAGTAGCTAAAAAGTGACAGCTGATGAGCAAAAAAGAGTAAAATTTGAATAAAAACCTTGACTTTCTAAGTACAGTTAACTACACACCTCCTTGCTAACTAAGCACACCTTCCAATGGTATGAGAGAATGCCAAATGTGTAGACCAATCCATTCAAGAATTAGAATATGGCATCATACTTCTCGACTCCACAATTTCTACTGCTAGAGCACAGTAAATTACACAATTGCAGTTGCTGAACAGCTTTTATTGTTTCTTGTAAATATAAAGCTTTTAGACCTGTGCATGATGTTTAATTTTTATATGCCTGTTGATGACTTTAAGCTAATAAAGGCTGTAATTTCTGCCAATGCCTTTCAGAAAATCCACACACCAAGCACACACTAGGGACAATTTAGAATTGCCAATGCACCTAACCTGTATGTCTTTGGACTGTGGGAGGAAACTGGAGCACCTGGAGGAAACCCACGCAGACACGGGGAAAACATGCAGACTCCATGCAGGGAGGACCTGGGAAGCAAACCTGGGTCTCCTAACTGCAAGGCACTACCCACTGCGCCACCGTGCTGCCCTTATATATATATCTTGTCACGCTTGGGTCACAGATTTGCACAGAGACACAGGAGGTTGTAGAAAGCAGGAATTTTATTCAAACACTGCAAACAAACATTTGTTTCTTTTTTAAAAGCTTAAATGTGCTCCATGACAAGTCAGAGATGACAGTTCCGCTAGGAGCAGAGAATGTCAGAGAGAGAGAGAGAGAGAAAAGCAAGACAATCAATTCCAAAACCGACAGGCGCTGCGCTTTATTACGCGTTATAGCGTAAGTGAGAAGAGAAGGAGCAATGTGAAGGTAGACTCTGTTTCAGGGGTTTTCCCAGGGGCGTCTTTGTCCTCTTGGGGTGCGATCACCCCTCCAGTTTACACCCTCCCCCTCAGCTTTATTCACATTCTCGTGAATCAAGCAACTCTCTGTACCAGGTTCAGGTTCATGTAGTCGAGATAATGCATCCGCATTGACGTGTTCAGAACCTGGTTGATGTTTTACTGTGAAACTGTAAGGTTTTAAGCCCAGAAACCATCTCATGAGGCGAGAGTTTGTATCTTTCTGTTTCTGTGTTTTTGGTCTCGGGTAAGCAAGCATTTCTTCTATTTTCCTTAATTGTGGCCTAAGTAAACCCTTGCCCATAGAATAACCTATTATTCAGCATCTTTTTTACCTCTTCGCGCACAATATTTTGTCACGCTTCTGGAATCCAGAACGGCCTCATCTGTACGCGAACACCAGGTTCAGTGGTAATTTTATGTTTTGTAATATTAGTCTTGCCTGGTAAGTCTAAGCAGCAAAGGAAGTGTAAACCTCTTGTCGGTCGTGCCATTCCTTCAAGAGATTAATGTGTAAAATCTGGAATGGTGTGCACCGGCCTGGTATTCTAACCTTGTAATTTACCTGACTCGTACGCTTCTCAATAATGGCGGGCTCCTGTGTGAGTTGGACGGAACCAGTACCAAAACACGATCATCAGGTTTGAATTCACGGACCTTATTGCGCCTATCGTAAAGACGCTTCTGAATTTCCTATTCTCGTTGTTGATGCTCCACAGCAATAGAGGAAAGCATAGAAATTCTGTTTTGCAACGAAACTACCCGATCTGCAAAGCTTGGTCCTTGAGCTGTTGTCTCGTTTCCTATCCATTCCTCTCGTACAACATCCAGGATGCCTCGCGGTCGCCTGCTGAATAACAACTCGAACGGACTCAAGCCAGTGGACGCCTGTGGTGGTTCTCGCACCGTGTACATAACAAAAGGCAG
This sequence comes from Polypterus bichir lapradei, assembly GCA_026402145.1. Lineage (NCBI taxonomy): Eukaryota > Metazoa > Chordata > Cladistia > Polypteriformes > Polypteridae > Polypterus > Polypterus bichir. The sequence continues at coordinate 57,088,691 of JANRMT010062808.1, read as the reverse complement.
GACAGAGTCTCAGGTTGTGGGATCATTATGAGCAACTCGCCTGATCATTTCTTTCAAAGTTTTGTTAAATCGCTTAGTCAAACCATTCGTTTGTGGATGGTAAACAGTGGTACTCAATTTCTTAATAGCAAAGCTGTCACACAATTGCTTCATCATGCGAGAAGTAAAAGGTGTGCCTTGATCAGTTAAGATTTCTTTAGGGATGCCAACACGAGTAAAAATATCACATACAGAGCTTTGGCTACAGCTGTGGAGTTGGCCTTTTTCAGGGCAAGCACCTTAGGATATCGTGTTGCATAGTCAACCAACACCAGCAAATATTGGTACCCATTCTTAGTCTTAGGTAAAAGGCCTATGATATCTAATCCCACCCACTGAAAGGGTACTCCCAAAATGGGCATAGGACAAAGGGGGGCCCGAGGAGGCTTATAAGTAGAGACGATCTGGCAGTCAGACATGAAGTACAAAACCGTTCAACATCTTTTCCCATATTCAGCCAATAAAATCATTTTGATAACCATTCTCTGGTCTTATCAGCACCCAGATGTCCCCCCAAGATGTGAGAATGTTCGAGATGCAAAAGAGTTTACCTATGTACTTCAGGTGCAACCAGCTGTTCAATAAATTCTCCCGTTAAATGGTCTGAGATCACTCTGAAAAGGCAACCGTCCTTTACTATAAAGTGCGGGGTTTTCACGCCCCCAGAATCACGCTGTTGGTAATAAGAGTCATTGGCAGAGCGAGCTTGTTTAAATGCATATTCTAATGAGCTATCAGTATGCTGCAAACGCACAAAATCTGACTGTTCCTTAATGCTCGGTTTGTGTTCGGAGGCGTTTGCAATCTGAGAAGATGTAGAAGGACCAGCCTGCCATTCTGGAAAATTGCCGGGGGTGACCTCCGTCTCACTGGAGAGATCGGGTTCAATATCTAAATTGGGCTCTAGATTTTCCCCAGCCACTATCAGTTCTTCGTCTTGGTTTTCTTCTTCTCCCCCCCACTAAGTTCAATATTGGACTGGACTACTGGTCCCTGACATTTATTAAGTAGTCTAGGAAAAAGAGCATTTCTCCGTCCTATGAGTAATGGCCAAGGGCATGAGTCTGAAACGGCAGACCAAACTTTAAAGTGGCGACCCCTATAAGTTAAAGGAAGAAGTAATGTCTGATAATCTTTAACATCACCATGTACACAGCGTATTTTCACAGTCTCACAGTCTCTAAGGCATCGTTCATCAAGATAGTCTCGTCTCACGATACACAAGTCACTTCCCGAGTCTAACAATGCTGAGATTTCTCTGCCCCCCAATTTCACCGGGATTAGCAATCCATCTTTTCCATCCAAAGAATATGTAATATTTAAGCAACAAACCTCGGCCAGTCCAACTTCCATTGACTGAGCTGGAGACAAGCGACATTCTCTTGCCAAATGGCCGAGTTGATCACACCGGAAACATCTAAGGTCGGCTCCGCTTCCGAAATATCCTCTGTGATGTCCACGGTTTCCTTGGCCCACTGTTGCCGTTTCCCCAAAGATAGGCATCTCTTCTACAACTGGATTCCACGGGATCCTACCTGACCCCATTCGATTTTCAGGTCCTGCAGCTTGTCGATGTTGTAGCTGTCGATCGAAGCGATGAGAATGTCCTGGACGTTCTTTCACAGGTTGCGAAGCGGCACCAAATCCACCGCTCTTTGTCCAAGCGGACTGTGAACCCTCCAATCGTCTGGACATAATCGTTAATGATTTAATATCATGACGCAGAAATTTATCTCGAAGAACTGCAGGTATCCCGGTCAGTAATATATTCATGACAACTTTTTCCATCACATCTCCTTCAAACCAGCAGTGCACTTTATGTATCAAATCTTGAATTTGCGCACGGATTGTGTCATCCATTTTTAGTTTCCAGTCTTTAAGTGCATAACTTTTAGCCATTTGAAATAAGTCTTCGGCAGCATCCATCTGTACACCCCACTTCTGGTACCACTTGTCACGCTTGGGTCACAGATTTGCACAGAGACACAGGAGGTTGTAGAAAGCAGGAATTTTATTCAAACACTGCAAACAAACACTTCTTTTTCAAAAGCTTAAACGTGCTCCATGACAAATCAGAGATGACAGTTCCGCTAGGAGCAGAGGATGTCAGAGAGAGAGACAGATAAAAGCAAAACAATCAATTCCAAAACCAACAGGCGCTGCACTGCACAAGGCTTTTAAGTAAATGGAGTACCGCACGAGGGCTTTATTACGCGTTATAGCGTAAGTGAGAAGGGAAGGAGCAATGTGAAGGTAGACTCTGTTTCAGGGGTTTTCCCAGGGGCGTCTGTGTCCTCTTGGGGTGGATCACCCCTCCAGCTTACAATATATATGTTGTGACAGGCGGCCATGGCTGGATGGAAGGACCGGGAGAAAAAGCATCTGCAATGCACTACCTCCCCTGGGACACTAGAGGGCATCCCTCCTGGGCGGCTGTGGCACCATGGATTACTGCAAGGCGTGCTGGGAGATGGAGTTTGGCACAGCCCTTTTAGGTTGTGTGGGGGCTGCCACAGGTAGCTACAGAGCCCTACTCTGGGATTTAACCCCACCTGGGAGTGATTCCAGTTCTGATTAATGAGCATCCTGGAACAATCCTAGGGCCTGCTTAAAAGGAGCCGCCACACTCCATTCAGGGAGCCAGAGTCAGCAGGGAGAGGGACGAAGATTGCCAGTGGATGAGTGGAAGCAGAAAAGAGAGAAAGAGAAGGAATTGTGTTGCTGCGTTGTACCATGCTGCTGTGGAGAGCAAGGCAAAAATGCTTCCCCAGTTGTAAATAAATGTGTGCTGTGGTGGAACACGTATCTCTGACTGTCTGTGTCAGGTATGGGGCAGCTGGTGTGCCCCTGGTTTCCACCATATATATATATTTCAGGAATAAAGCAGATTATACCAGGGGAAGGAAAGTGATATTGAATTCAGTCTAGAAGAACGATGTTATAAATATGAGAAAAGATATACAGAGCAAGCATTCTCTGTTAAAAGAGGAACTTTGTCATCATATTTGCTATTTAAGTGGAGTTTCGGTTTTCTTGAATTTTGTTGTGCATTAAATTGTCCCTATTGAGGCAAAAAGGCTTGAAGTGCCTTACTGATTGTATGGTTTTAGTTATGTTTCTGCCCTTTGGGAGTTATTACACTTTATAAAAAGGGACAATGGAAGGTGGAAGACATGACAAGACAATATATGAAGATAGATAACTGCTCTGCAATAGAAACAGAAAACAGCACAAGATGCTGCTTTAGTAACTTTAATAATTTCATGAAATTCTAAGGAAGATGCGATATCTGAAAGGAAAAAGCTTGAGGGCAGAATGCTCTGTAAAGTTTCAGGTACAATGAATGCTTGTTAATTTTTTTTGGTTTGATGGTCAAAAGCTTTATTTATATAATTGTCTTCTGGTCCAAACCATCCATCCATCCATAATCCAACCCGCTATATCCTAACTACAGGGTCACGAGGGTCTGCTGGAGCCAATCACAGCTAACACAGGGCGCAAGGCAGGAAACAAACCCCGGGCAGGGCACCAGCCCACTGCAGGGTCTAAACTATCAATGTGTAAAAATATATACTTTATTTTGTACTATTCCTACATGATGAATTCTTATGATGAAATATTACAGAGAAATTAAATTATTTTATTCATTTTATGCACTGCACATTCTGTATGGACAGTTCCTAGTTATGTCACACTTTAGTTTCTTGACAGCCAAATATCTCATGAACAGAATTTTATTTGATCTTGAATAGGGTTGTTATTTTTGTAATTTTCACTGCTTTATTTCAGACATCATTAATAGTTTCCATAATGGTTAGAATATTTGAATCCTTCAGCATAGTAATAACTTTATAATGTGTAAATAAGAGCTGTAGTTGACTTGGTGACAGATGCACTAAGATTGTTGATTTGAAAATACAAGGCTAGAGTGCAAGAGATTAGACAGGAGTCTCCGTAGACTATGATGTTTGCTGATGACATTGTGATCTTTAGCGATGGTAGGGAGCAGGTTGAGGAGACCCTTGATAGGTGGAGATATGCTGTAGAGAAGAGAAGAATGAAGGTCAGTAGGAACAAGGCAGAAAACATATGTGTGAATGAGAGGGAGGTCATAGGAATGGTGAGGATACAAAGAGTAGAGTTGGCGAAGGTGGATGAGTTTAAATACTTGGGATCAACAGTACAGAGTAATGAGGAGTGTGGAAGAGATGAAGAAGAGAGTGCAGGCAGGCTGGAGTGGGTGGAGAAAAGTGTCAGGAGTGATTTGTGATGGGCAGGTACCAGGAAGAGTGAAAGTGAAGGTTTACAAGATGGTATTGAGCGCAGCTATGTTATATGAGTTGGAGACATTGACCAAAAAACATGGTGAAAGAGCTGGAGGTGGCAGAGTTAAAGATGCTAAGATTTGCTTTGGGTGTGACGAGGTTGGACAGGATTAACAATGAGTACATTAGAGGGTCAGCTCAGGTTGGATGGTTTGGAGACAAAGTCAGAAAGGCGAGATTGCATTGGTTTAGACATGTGCAGAGGACAGATGCTGGGTACATTGGGAAAAGTATTTAAGGAAGGGGCTGCCAGGTAAGAGGAGAACAGTAAGTCCTTAGAGAAGGTTTATATACTCAGCAAAAAAAGAAACGTCCCTTTTTCAGGACTGTGTATTTCAACAATAATGTTTTAAAAATCCAAAAAGCTTTACAGATCTTCATTGTAAATTGTTTAAACAATGTTTTCCATGCATGTTCAATTAACCATAATCAATTAATTAACATGCACCTGTGGAATGGTCGTTAAGACCTTAACAGCTTACAGAAAGTAAGCATTTAAGGTCACAGTTCTAAAAACGCAGGACACTAAAGAGACTTGTCTACCGACTGTGAAAAACACCCAAAGAAAGATGCCCAGGGTCCCTGCTCATCTGCGTGAACGTGCATTAGGCATGCTGCAGGAAGGCATGAGGACTGCTGATGTGGCTAGGGCAATAAATTGCCATGTCCGCACTGTGAGACGCCTAAGACAGCGCTACAGGGAGACAGGAAGGACAGCTGATCATCCTCGCAGTGGAAGACCACGTTTAACAACACCTGCACAGGATCGGTACATCCGAATATCACACCTGCGTGACAGGTACAGGATGGCCACGACAACTGCCCGAGTCACACCAGGAACACACAATCCCTCCATCAGTGCTCAGACTGTCCACAATAGGCTGAGAGAGGCTGGACTGAGGGCTTGCAGGCCTGTTGTAAGGCAGGTCCTTACCAGACATCACCAGCAACAACGCCGCCTATGGGCACAAACCCACCTTCGCTGGACCAGACAGGAGTGGCAAAAAGTGCGTGAGTTTCTGCATGACAGCAATGTCAGTGTTCTGCCATGGCCAGCGAAGAGCCCAGATCTCAATCCCATTGAGCACGTCTGGGACCTGTTGGATCGCAGAGTGAGGGCTAGGGCCATTCCCCCCAGAAATGTCCAGGAACTTGCAGGTGCCTTGGTGGAAGAGTGGGGTAACATCTCACAGCAAGAACTGACAAATCTGGTCCAGTCCATGAGGAGGAGATGCACTGCAGTACTTCAAGCAGCTGGTGGCCACACCAGATACTGACTGGTACTTTTGATTTTGAGCCTCCCTTCATTCAGGGACACATTGTGAAACATTTTTAGTTTATGTCTTATGGTGTTGACTCTTTTATTGTTCATACAAATATTTACACATTAAGTCTACTGAAAGTAAAAATAGTTGAAAGTCAGAGGACGTTTCTTTTTTTGCTGAGTATAGATGGAGAGAACATGAAGGTGATGGGAGCAAGATGCAGAAGATAGGAGGATATGGAAAAAGATGATCAGCTGTGGTGACCCCTAATGGGAGCAGCCAAAAGAAGAAGAAGAAGTGTGAGAGTGTCTCATGTGTGGAATTCATGTGTTCACCCACAGGTGAAAGACATGCTCTCAAGGTCATAGGCAACATCATAATGGTTTGTAAATGTAGGTGGGCCCTCCAAATGACAAGCATGCAATCCAGGGTTGGCTGCATTTGTTGCCACCTGGAATGGAAAAAGTGAATTCAAAAATAACAATGAATGATAGATTATTCCAAAATCACAGCTTATAGAAAATTATAATTTTTTAACAAAATAAGTTATCTTTTCATTTAATTTTGTCTACTAATCTTTGAGGCTTCATTATTGTGTATGATTAAACATCACTGCATTTGATTTCATTTGCTCTTTTTCTTCTATTGTATACTGTGCATGCATTAGTATAAAACTTGAATGACTGCATTTATATTTCAGTATTTTACAGTGATGTTAATTGTGCGGTTTTCTTTATCTAGTACTGCTAAAAGTCATGGTGCACCTGTGCCTCATCTACCATCATCCTAGAAAACGGCAAATATAATTGTAATAGAATGCTAGTTCTCCCAAAAAGAAATAAACACTCCTCTAGATTTCCATCTTATTGTAAACATTTTAAATAAGTATTATTTTCTCATTATTTAAAGTGCCCTGCATTTTCCATTAGTTATTTGAAATGCAACTTCACGGCTTTTATTTTCCATCTATCATGCAGACACACCCAGTTGCCAATGCAGCTTGAGGCGTTTGCATGGTGCTTCAGGCTCTGAAACAGGAGTAGCCCAGTTTGATCATACATTGTTTTATGTCATCAGGAAAGTATGACTATATTCTTATGGTTCAGTAGTAAAGAGTAATTAATTGACAGACTAATAGAAAAACAGAAAATATTGTTACATAAGCTAAAGCGAATACTACACATTTTTCATTGTATAGTACTACATAAGCAAAGGAAAATGTAAGTAGGCACTAAAAGACATTACAAATAAAAATAAAGAAAGATAAAGTTTGTGAGAAGAATATTACATGAGGAGGGTAATATTGCAAAGCACTTTATGAAAAATACACATGACTGGGGATAATGTTAAGACAATTCTGTATTCAGTAATGAATGATACAGTGGCAAGATGGTGAGCTTTATTGTCACATAGTGCCAGAAGAAAGAGTGTAAATCCTGGTCTAGGGCCTCATTTATACAGCTTGCATATGCACAAAAAGATGCCCAATATGTGTGTACTCAACTTTCCATGTAAATGTCAGGATTTATAAAAGAAAACTAAAGATTGCATATATTAATGGCAACTCTGACCCATCTGTATACAACATCTCGGAGAAACTGGGAAATAACTACACCCCTGATCAAGTAGAAAAATATAAGCAAACCAGCTAAATGATGACTAACATGCAAAATAATTCATATCACACCTCAAAAGTCATGAAAATAATGTATAGGCCGTATTTTAGTTCCCTTTTAAATAGGGCCAATGCTAAGTATTTTCATTCAAGAACTTTTAAAAAATTTTTTTTTACCAGATTATATCAGCTACTTGTTATCATTTCTCAGTGAATTGACTGACAGGTCAGGAATATCTTAACCAAGCTTTGCTCCGTCATGCCCACTGTGCTGAAATCTATTAACCGACCAGTGGGACACTACATCCAGTTTTTGTATGGTGTGGGTGTACATACTGTACATGACATGTTTTTGCCAACATTAAAAGGCAATTTTTGCCAGTGCCCAATTCTCCAAACATAATTGAAGCACTTGTCTGCACTCATATTGTTATAAGGGAGTCTAGTGAGAACAAAGCTGCCATTTTTAACCTAAGTAGTTACTGTACATTCTATTAATTCACAAGCCATCTGTGACTCCAAGATGTGGCTGAGAAACAGATTGTCTCCATGGCCTGGGTCAACCTATGATTCATTTATTGTGTGGAAAAGTAGGATTGACAGATATGATGTGGCTGTTCATGGTGGATGCTTTGTTCGTAAGGTAACTGTCTGAACCCTTAGTGTTTCATGTGGCCCATACTGTTCATTGTAAAAGCAATCATGTCATTACATGTGCCAGGTACCTGCTCAGACACTGGCAACTTACACCTTTCCCAAACCCTCAAAAAACAGAGAAGAGGTGCAGTAATTGTCATGCATGATCTTGCACTCTCAGATATAAAGTTCAGCTTAACACTCTTGAATGCAGGTGGTGAGGTCTCAGTGCATCAGGAGAAAGGCTGCTCTTTCAGAAAATGAAGTTCTGTGGCATTGTGATTGCATATGTATGAGGTTGATTAGCAAGCTCCATTTTTGGATGTTTCAGGACTGTTCAACGCATGCTCCTGTATGCATATTTACAAAGTCATTTTTGCCATACGCATTTTCTTGTTTTTTCAGCATGTGCATATTTTCACACTTAAATCCACACAAAGTTTTATAAATTAGGCCCTTGATCACTTACTTTGTGTGGAACCCTCACTCATTTTAAAATGGTTACCTCAACCCACTGTCCCTGCTTAAATTGTATGTGGCCCTCTTTTGTCCTGTGGACAGCTATCCACTTTACAGCTGTTTGTGACCCTAGTCTCTCTCTTATGAGGAGTGTCAGATCAAGATCAGGAATCTTTATTGCCATTTGTACTTCACAGTGCATTGCAAATCTTAACTGTTTTTTTCTGTCAGAACAGTTGACTAATGCTGCACAAGCTATGTGAGTTGCACCTCCTGTGATCTCAACATGTTTGGAAGATGCTTTAACATTTTCAACTAACAGATTTCAGATGATAGGCCAGATTTTAAGTGATATGTAGTGTCAGGATTATGCTTAGGTAGAAAGTGCAGCTTTTGATTCCTATGGGAATATTACTTTGATCCTGTGATAATGATTTATTAACATTTTCTATGTTTTGAAAACCTGAAAAGTGCCATGATGTGCTCAGCTAATAGAGATAAAAAGACATAAGCCAGGTGTTTCATGTGTGCCAGATGAGAGAGAAAGTTTGACTGCCTTATCCTTAGGCATTTTTCACACTTAGAGCTCACTCTCTAAGCTGCTGTCCCCTAGGGTTTATTACATGGGGTACAATACAGATATTGAGAAAGGTAGGAGGTTACAAATTACAGTTGTATAACTGGTTTTGACATTTATTCCTATCCCCATTAGGAAAACAACCTAAGAAGGTTACTTGATACCCTTCTTGTTAGGTGCATGTCAAAGGGGACCTGATAACACAATAAAACACCATAATTCTCTTGCCGGCGTATATCCTTCAGAAATGGTATGGAAATTTGTTGAAACTCTCAGTGCATACATACGTCCTTCCTTTGACTCCTTTGCCCTGTGAATATAGGCCCTTTGTGTGTGTGTATATAAAATCATAACATTTTAAAACCCCACTTCTGATACTTAATCCCATTCCCAAACTTGCTTACTACAATTCAGGGTTGCGGAGACTCAGCATTTTTAATAACAGCAATGGGCATGGAACCGGATCCTGGAAAAGACACTAGTTCTCTCACACACCCACATGGAAAGATTTACAATCAGCCTTTACTCTTCTAAGAAAGGTTTTGGGGATGCATAAGGAATGACAGATTACTTGGACAAAAAGCCAGGCAGGTATGGGGCATACATTTAGACTCCATACAGACAGCATCCTGGTGCAGAATATGGATCCATGAAACATCATTACTATTCAACTCTGAGCACCATGTTGTTTTATAATATATTTTTACATGGTGGTAAAAAGTACCTCAGTCTTTGTGTTAATGTCTTTTAAGAGTTTTAGTAACATTGCAAAAATGCATCTATTACAGTTTTACTCATGTACCTGTATAACAAGACCTTAGCAAAGGCTTTGTTTGCTGTTAATAACATTTATAAAGCACTAGCAGAAGAACCCAGCGTTGCCCTGGAATCTATAACCAGTGAATTTCCCAAATGAAAGAAACAGAACATAGAAATAGAACAAACAGTTTTCTGATTCACATTTTATTGTAATAGGTAATATAAGTGGTCATTCTAGAGTCTTTGGATACACTATATTTTTTGTTTTTTACTTGTGGTGCGAAAATGAAGAATTGAGGATTGCCCATTGTAGAACATGCTACATAGAGTTGTCTGTGTGAAAAGCATGGATTTTCCAAATTGATGCCTGGAACTTGCAGCAATTGCACTTGAGCTTTATTAATTGACATAGCAAAAGCCAAATGAACAGGAAATTGTAGTCGTTTGAAATCAAAGGGTAAATCATTTGGAATCAGTGGTATTCTTGGTATGAAAACATCTTCACGTCTTGCGGAATCTGTCATGATAGTTGCTTCAATAATATTTGGATAGAGAGTCTTGACACAAAGGCGAGTCATATTACACAGTTTTGGAGGATTAAGATTGTGAAGTAGCATATAGGTTGTGTAATGTTAAGGCAGAAATTGTACGGGGGAACTGGTGCTGGTTCCAAAGAATTCAGAAACTCTTTTGGAAACAACACAGCTTGAGCAGGGTCTATGACAGTGTCGATAGATTTGTAATTTGTAGGGCTGCCTGAAATCATCTGGTGGATGTGAATATTTATTTTGTTCACACTTTCATTCTTGGGAGCTAAAATAATGGACGTTGGTGATGGTAACTACAGGGAGAAGTGACATACAACCGCTGGTGCGTGTGGGGAAAATGGTTGGGGAAGGATGCTGTCTGTTTAAGACGAGTCTGTTTTCAAACGTGCTGCGATATAACGGACATTAGTGAATGAAATACAGCACTATCTGTGCGTGTGGGAGTGTGACCCGTGAAAACGCGGGTGTGTGAGCCGGTCACGCGTACTAGGCCGTTGACATTTTATATCCATACAGCAGTTCCCATTCACTTGATTAAAGCAGTCGGCCTTCTCTTACTTCATACTACATACTTCCGCAATCTCTTGGCAATTTAAAGAAACATGGGTAAAGAGCGACGGACTGGGACCGAACGTGCCACTAGATGGCGCTGCCGTGAATGTCTTTTGCAACGTGCGGCCATCTTGTCGATGATAAGTACGGAGATGTGTGGCGAACGATGTGTCGGTGAAAAGGTAAACTGCCTTTCACCATGAACATTTTTCCCAACCAAACATACCCCTTTACCTCCTCCTGGTCACAAAGGAGCCCCATGCCCAGTTTGGTGGCGATCGGACGCCCGGTGCAGATTTGTATGGAGGACAAACAAACATACATACATACACACATACATAGACTCTGCTTTATATATTAGATCAGTAAAGTGGTTATTCTTCTGTGAAATGTGGACTAGTAAAGTAACTTCACTTGGGAATGACAAGAAGAGGTTTAAATGAGTCATATTTCTTTTGATATTGCATACTTCAGGGAATCCTTCATATTAAAATATAATTTTATCAGTGTATCAAAGGCTCTTAATATGTCACAGTGCACAGAGATGAATAATCTATATACTGAATGTTTATAAAATTAATTAAGATGAAACGAATCCTTTGTTAATGTCTTGTTACATAAGGGTAAATGAGTAATAGATGAATTTCTGCAGTACCTAAATTAAAGTATTGCCAGAGTTTTTAAATGTAATAAAAGACTGACAAAAGTTGTGTCATATTTGAAAAGTTTTTTGTTATGTAATTATTATTAGAGAATGTTATTAAAAATTGTTGCTGACCATTTTAAAGGCTGTGCTGAAAATGGTCTCCATTGGTAACAAAGCAAAATTCTGTGTACTATCCCACATTAATTATCTGAGCCAGCCTGTTGGGATAATTTCCAGGCTGACCTATGAGGACTTCCTTCCATACATTGTGCAATGTTGACAACAACCTCTGATGCATCGATGGAAGAGTTTCTTGATTTCAGTGCATTGCTCACAATGCTAGTAGTATGCTACTTTTTTACCTGGTTCTGATTATTCACACTAGGATATTGAATCCGCCACATATCATTGTGAGCTCTGGATTAACATGCAGCTCCTCAATCAAAAAATGCCATTCCAATGAATATAGAACATGTTTTCTCCAGAACACACACACAGTATTAACAAAATAAAACACGTGCTTTACCTGACTATGTTGTCTGTTCCTAAAACCAGGGCAGGGTTACTTATAATGCACTGAGCTACAGTGTTTGTCCACTAACCTGGAATTGTTATTTAAATTTATTGCTATTTTGACAACTATTGTCTTTTGTAACAATGATAACCCTTTAACATACACAATAAAACTATATCTGGGACATTTATTATTTTAATTTTACTACATACACAATATTTAGCAAGTTGTACTAAATATGACACAATTCATCTACTACATCTAAAGCAGTAAGGACACAATATTTCCCTACACTCTTAAAAATAATGGTTATGTAATAGCATTTTATGGTTCTTTACTGGGTTATATGGGTCCTTGTAGAACCATTTCTTGACAAAGCACCATTTCATTCTGGGAATGTTGAAGAAGGTTTGTTACACTTTGAAAAACCTCCTAATGTGTTGATGAAAAAACTCAATTCTTTAATGTATGGTAGGCTACCTAGCAGGGCATTAACAGATTAAGCAAACCTGGACTTAGCCTGTGTTATTGTATGCAGCAAGAGTCCTTTTAAAATCATTGGAATTTCACAAATCTCTTATGATGTGTTTGTAGTTGTTTACTGTGTGATGGATCAAAATAAATAAAGGTTCTTTCTGGCATCTTCACATGGATGGGTGTTTTGGAAACCAATAATGGTTCCCCTAAGGCATCACCTTGAAGAATCACTGTTGCACTTTTATTTTTTAAGAGTGTGCTAGCAGTATGTCAAGTGCTGGTAAGCTCTGTGTAAAGTGGAGTGCTGTATTGCTGATGTTTCATTGAAACTCTTCTGTAAATGGCTCCTAAAATTGTCCAGCTAAAACACCAAATCATTAGTAGAACAGACTAACAAACTCACTAATGTATATAATTTGCATTAAAAATACAATGCGTTTGAATTATGTAATAAATGTAATAAATAGAGTATATTGAAATAAATGATTTACATCTAACAACATTTGATGATTCATCTTTTTGGCCTGGCAATGTTATTTGATGTAATATATACCAACTGATACCTTTAAAAAAAAGTAACCTTAATAAAGTTAGAATGTCAGCAACTTTCAGTTCTGCATGTTGAGATAGCAAGAGCTGAAAATATTGTTTAATTGTTAAATGAGTTACACTGTAAGGTTTCTCTTTTTACTGTAATTTTCTTTTTACATGTGTTTTACTTAGTTAAAAATTAATACAAAATAATAAGTAAAAATGTTTAAAACTGACAGCATGTGTGTGTTAAGCAGATATTAAGAAGATTTAAAGTACATTGAAGAATAAGAAAACAGACAGTGAAAGATTATGTTCCAAAGCTTACCTTACTCCCTACAATTGTAATTTCCAATAAACTCTTTGACTTGCACCCTTAAATATTTATGAGTGGTATTGAAGACTTTAATGGAGAGCATTGAACAATAATCTGAAATTAGCTAACTGTATTTCCTTTTTACATATATTTTGTTTAGTTAAAAGTACAAATTAATAATGATTTTTTTATCATGACAGTAATAACTGCTTGAAATTACTGTATATTGTATTATAATGTACATATTACTTTATATTTGATATATATGATATATATATATGATCTAGTGCTTATATTACATGTTTTAGTACCCTGTTAATTTTATAACACCCTTTAAAAGATTCAAAGGAAGCAATGATTAGGATGTGATGAGTTTTTCTGTGCAGCATTTTGTCTATTAAAGTATCTTATTTTGGTAGCATTTATATTCTGTGAGCTGCAAATACAATCCTCTGCACCATTCCTGCCTGTAATGAGGCAGTTGAGCTCTGTCTTAGATAAGCAGATGCTTGAAACGGTTTGGGTCACAAGAAAGACATCTTTGATCTCCTTGTTCAGCTTTTTAAACAAGGCAAATAAAAGGCAATCATAGATGTACCGGAGTGGAGTCCATCCGTGTCACTAAGTGGCTTTGTAGCCAATGTCCAGAAACACGTCACAGAAAGCTAGGAAGAGCACCTGGGGAAGAACAGTGAAATGGATTTGCTTTTGGTCTCCATAGTCAAAGCTCAATCATTATAAAAAAAGTAAAACCTGCTAGTGCTGAAAGAATTTGCTGTCAACCTGGAATAACTGTAAATATAGACAAAACAGGGGTTTAACAAGTTTGTTTACTATAGCTTTTACTCTTAACAAGTTTTATTCTTTTAAAATGCTGATTAATATTCACAAATCATCTAAAAGCTTCAGGAAAAAAAATATAAAGTTATTTGACCCAAAATATATATGAGTCATGTGTTTAACAGTAATTATCACCATTAATTATTCTTCACTGATTTTGATGTGGGTGTTCTTTTATTCTGTTCCATTAATGAGAAGTATGTTTATCAAAGACTGAACGGATTTCACACATTCATTGTTCACTGAACAAACAGTTAATCCTTTTCTAATTTACAGTTAAAGTATCTGCCTTTAGAGATGCTTTCTTTGTCTTACACATTTCTGGTTAATTAGACCCCTTACCCTCTTCTCAGCCTTCTCCTTTGTTCTCTTTCTCTTTAAATTTCTGTTCAGCAAAGGGCCAAGCTTTTAATGTCTCTTTCAAACTTTCAATCATATGGCTGACCCTTGACTGTCCTTTTTTGTACTGAGTGCTCTTCTTCAGCTTCTTTTAGTTCACAATTTGAAATTAATATTAAGTCTAAAACTGACAATGTGTGTGTTAAGTAGATAGTAAGCAAATTTAAAATACATTTAAGAATAAAAAACAGACATTGGAAAAATATGTTCTGAAATTCGCCTTACTCTCTACTACATTAATTAACAAATCTTTGACTTGCACCCTTACTTTAAATATTTATGAGTGGCACAGGAGACTTTAAGGGCGAACATTGAACAATAAGTCTATATCTATATAAACTGCACTTAACTAATTTTCTTAGCTCCAGCGGTGATAAGATCTGATGCTTGACCATTTTATGAGAGTAATGTGGTAGGATTGAAAAAATGAAAAACTGAAATGATCCTTTCATCTATCATAAGTTTTTTAAACTTATTTTTGCTGTTACAGGAGGTCTCACATGAAACTCAAGAGGCAAGTCTGATTGGAGTGCCAGTAAGCAGACACAGTTAGGTTTGTCAGTTAATTCAACATATAAGAAACGGAAAATGGAGGAGATATGAACACCAAAAAGAAGCTCACATGGTCAAGTTGAGAAGATGAGAACTTCACATATTGTATGTTACATCCCAGGAGCTATGAGGCAGTAAAGCAAAATGCTGCGATATGTTATTTGTATATACACATTTTTCCAGTACAAAGTAGAACTTTTTATACACTTTCAGTTTACAAACTCTTCTTATTTATTGTGCTCCTAAACATTAGAAGAGCTTTGCTCACAACCGACAAGATAATAGTTTTACATTTTCTTTCTATTAAGTTATTATTAGCTATTAACAATCAGGTTATCTCTATTAATATTTTTTTCCTTATTCCATTTATTAACTCACAATCAGTCCAGAAATAAATATAGCATTGGTTGTATATTTTCATTAGAACAACCTTTCATCAGAACCCAGCTTGTCTCTCCTATGGATCTCACTGATTTCTTAGACTTGTAGCTTGTTGCCCAGCTTCTGAGTTCATCCTGCAGATTTTTAATGAGCTCACAGTGAAAAAAAAACAGTTTGCAGAGCAGAATTTGGTCTCTTTGATGTGCTGTTTTGATATAGACTCTATGCCAGGTTAGGTTGTAAAATGTGAACATTTATTTCCCTTAACAAATCCAAATACAAATTATGAGCAGTTCCATCAACAGACTTATTCATAAGCATATGTAGTGCAAACTGCCTGCAATTTTCAAAATAACAGAAAATTATTTAGATACCAGATATACAGTGAATGTAACCTTATGGACAACAAGAGTATTTATATATCACTTTGGGAACAATGTCAATCTTAGCGTGGAGTTACAACTAAAAATGAAAACCTGCAGTCACTATGGGCTTTCAAAAAAAATGATGACTTTTTGCACTATATAAGAATAAGAATTGTATTTTAAATTTTAGGAAATTTATGTCATAATAACTTTTCTATAAGTGTTGCAGCAGTATTGTAATCACCCAATTCCTGGCTCCAGAATTTAGAATTGAAGTTCGGATGACTTACATAATGAGTTTACATCTTGTCAATTTACGTTGATTTCCTCAAGAGTCTTAGAAAAATGTAAACACTTCCTATAAAGAGGATTTGGATTGTTTAGTTTTCTAGATATATGATTATTTGAAATAATTTTGTAGCTTTTTTAAGTAGAACAAATTTGGGTAATCTGTGACCCAAAGCTTGTTTGAGAGATGCATGAACAGAGTACCTTGCGGTGGGCTGGCACAATGCCCGGGATTTGTTTCCTGCCTTGCACTCTGTGTTGGCTGGGATTGGCTCTAGCAGACCCCCATGACCCTGTAGTTAGGATATAGTGGGTTGGATAATGGATGGATGGATGAATAGATGAATCTGCTATTGATTTTGTCCACCCATGGTTTTTGGTTTGGGTAAGTCTTGATGATGACTTTTGGTGCTATTTCATTTAGGAGATAGACAATGTAACAAGTTACAGTTTCCATAAACATATTGCTGTCATCATTAGAGATGCACCTGAGCATTTTCCAGTCAGTAATGTGCATTGTGTCCTGGCCTCTGATAGGTGTGCCCAACACACAATGTCTCTCATGACTGGAACTTCCCACTTTAACTTTTATTTGTATCTAGGCATTAGAAAGATACTGGCATGCTGTGATTTGCTCAATTGAGGCAGTATCTGTGCTTTATAGTCATCTTTATATGGAATATACCAGACATCCATTGATCTGTCCCCTCCAGTAGAACATTTAATGTGCAGCTAAAAGTTCAACATTACATTTTTGAGACTAGCTTTGTCAAAATTACCAGCCCCGATGAAAACAGCATCCAGGTAGTCATTCTGGTGGCCATTGAGTGTTCTCTTTGGGCAGTGCCAGTGTCTGGTTGAGGTTAACTATGCACAGCCCTGACGATGACTGAAGTAAACTCTTGGGGAAGATAAAATAGTCTGCACTTAATTGTCATGAGTTCCATATTGGTGAGCATTGTTGTTGTTGACCATGAGTCATACACCTCCACCTTTTGATCTGCCAGAATCCTGTCTGTGTTCATACGATAAATGGAGAGTTATTCATCAGGTCGATTCACATGATCCAGTACTAGTCAGCCATGTCTGTTTGAGACAAAAGATGTCTCTAGTGACTGGGCATTTGCTTGTAGAACACAGGGCAGTGGTGGATGGGTGGATTCATGCCCTCAGGCTATTTCGCACTCTGGCACATTTCTCTCAGTGTTTCTTTTCAGTGACTCTGCTGTTGTTGTCACCATTTTTTCAAAGGATTTCACTTGGCCAAGCTGAATCATTTAAAATAAGGTCAGAAAGCTGATGAGTGACCCACGATCCTATGTTTACGAGTGTCTGGTAATCATAATTCATGAAACCCAAAGTAATTGGTGTAAAAAGATAAAAAAAAAAAATACAGTTGCTGACTCAGCACTAGTGTCAACACCAGCTGACCAGCTGTTTTTTTTCCAATTTCTTTATTTACTATTATGAGTAACCTATGCCTTTCAATAGCATCACTTCATTAATAAGGAAAACTATTAGAACATTTAGCTTATATATTTTTAGAATTAACAGATTAGCACTATCATTCTAGATTTGTAATGGGAACCACTGCCTGCACAACCTGAAATTTTAACATGCCCTCTGTAATATAATGCTAAATCAATGCACTTCATCTATTTTTACAGTTTTCTTCAGATGATATCCCTAAATGTCTACAGATTATTGAACTGTGCAAACTTAAAAAGAATATGTAAGGGTTAAGTTGCGATATCATATTAATCAGCCAATTTTTTTCCTACTCCCTCCACAATTCAGACTTGCCTGTGCTAAAAATATTTCCTGTTTAAATTATTAGTAATAAATATGCCTACAGTGTGTTTCACATATGTCATTCAAAATGGTCAATTATTTTTTCTAAAACTTCTTCTTAAACTGTATGTACTTCATTTCCTAATGATTCAGTATTTACAGCACAGATTAGCTAACATCATGCATATCACATAAGAGTACTAATAGGATTTATAATAAAAAACGGATTAAAAAGAGATTTACAAATTTTCTCTAATGAAGAATCTTCTCAGATAAGCATGCCTAAATTAATGTTGAAACCAGTTTTGATGATGCTGAGAAAAAAAATAATCAATCCAAAATATTAAATCCCCAAGTGAAAAAATGCTGTGTTTCATGTTGGAAACTGAAAAAAAATAATGTCAGCATTTCTCTAAACTTTTAAGGTTTAATATTAACTATTGCAGTAGCAAACAAAAAAAGGTAAAAGATGTAAGGCCATGTCTCTGAGGGCCGCTAGTACAGAGTCAGCAAAATACCCTTAGCCTGAGGAGCTAATCTATAGCAGATTGCCTGGCAAGATTTACTGCTGCAGGTAATGCAGCTGTTTGTTCAAAAGAGTTTGGTCTTTTTATATCCTACCGCAAATGCACAAGGAATTGGCCTAAATGTCCAACTGTGTCTAGGGACATATTTCTCACAAAACAGTAAAGCTGTAACTGTTTAGAAGCTGTTTTATCTGGCCGATTTAACTAATTTAATTTTCTTCCAAAGAGTCACTGATATTATTTTGCCACAAGCCTGTGAAAAGATGGCTGTCTTAAGTAAGCTCCTCTGAGATATAGTGATATGATCTTTCACTTGATTCTTTTGCAATTATTAATTACTTACTGTGCCACTTCAGAATCAATAATCAATCCTTAACTGAATTTGGATATGTTGGGAAAGCGCAATACATAAAGTAAGAAGAAGCATAGTAAAACATATAAACTCTACACTGATTGTGTCTTGGCTAAAATCGGCACTCTGGAAAAAATTAACTATTTTACTATCTGTGACTGATCATCCTTATCAGGATTCATAAATTAATGTGCAAAAAGAATGCAAGGTGTTCGATTACATTGTCTTTTATGTGCTATGAAATTATTAGTTTTAACTTACTTTTTATGTTTGGGGTCAATTTGGTATCTACAAACTCGCTTAGCACATTTGTCTAACTAGAATCTGTATGGTGTGATACACTGGCATGGCTGTGCCATATGCATTTTAATTGAAATAAAGTGAATGCTCAGGATTTTGAGAGGGATGTAAGTAGTGTGGCAGAACGGCTCTGTAGGCGAGTGTTTGATTGGGCGATCCAGCATTCACATGTACAAATGCGAGACTTGTCTGTTCCCTTCTTAGTCGGAGTCATGATTACTGCACCTGTGTCTCACAGTGATCTTAAAAGGAAGCTGAAGTATGAGAGCAAGAAAAGCAATAAAAAAACAAAGACAGAGAAAAAAGGAGAGATTGGAAGTTGAAAGGCAAAAAGAAAGTGTAAGGGACGGCCAGCAGTCCACTGTGCTGCCTAAAATCCTCTGTCATAGTGCCTGTGACCAAGAAACAGACCATCACCAATCTTAATGACAACAGGCCAGTTGCACTGACCCCTGCTATGAAGTTATGAAGTGCTTTGAGAAGCTCATCAGGAACCACATCATGTTATTCATTCCTCCCATGCTTGATCCGCACCAGTTTGCCCACAGAGCAAACAGGTCTACGGAGGACGCTGTGGCCACTATTCTCCATGCTGTTCTGTCCCATCTGGAGCAACAGGGGAGCTACGCACGGCTGCTCTTCATAGACTTCAGCTCTGCCTTTAATACCATCTTACCCCACAGACTGGTGAACAATATTAATAAGAAGAATAACAATTAAAACTCTACTTAGCACTTTTACCTGGTTTCCTGAGTGTTTGTCTGTCGGGTTAGAGGAGCAACAGCGACTCCTAGTGTTACAAAAGTAAAAGTAAAGGAAGGAGGCAGAGAGCGAGAGATTAGCACATCAGAGTGTAGGCAGGCAGCCAGAAAGAGAGCCTGGAAGAGGAGAAGAGAACTGAAGAAGGTCGCTCTGCCTGAGCATCTTTGGGTAGTGGAAGTGACCTGTTTCTCAAAAGGAATACTGCCTAAAGCAGAGGAGTGGCAGCGGGAGTCGGAGGAGTGAGACTGCCGGGAGCCTGTGACAGCAGCAGGGACCTGAGCCTGGATTTTAAAGGTTGGCCAGGACTGACAGGAGGACATCTCCTCTGATTGCAGGATCCCATCCGCTGTAAGGAGAGGAGATGTCAGTTTATAGAAAGAAATGCTAAGACCCTGACTCTGTATAGTTTTAATGGATGGTCAAAGTGCTGCCTTGCTTTTAACCTCATATTTAAAAGATTATCTATTGTTTATTTATTGATTTTAACCTCCATTAATTCACCTGTACCTATCATGGATTATTTATTTTGAAGAAAATTTGCACTGCACTTTGAACTCTTTATTGTTTGGTTTTAATAAGAGCACTAAGTACTTGTGCCTACCTCTCACCGATTGTGTTTGTATGTTCCCATTTGCCCAGCTCATCCTCTGTCTACGACTATTGACAATTCCGGGTTCAAGCAACCAAGCACAGTCAAACCAACCCAAACCATCACATATGGCTTTTTCTGATTTGTTATTAAAAGTTAGTAAACATATAAAAAAAACATAATCATGGCTTTTCGAAATCCTATGGAAAGATTTGTATACAAAGTTGTTTTTAAAAAATGAGGAAAATGTAAAATATTTACAAATATCTTTGCTCTCTTTTTTGAGAGGCCCTAATGACATCTTCCCATGCAATTTACAACCTCTAACAATTTTTTCCAAGCTCTTCTACCTAGAAATGAAGAGGTTCTCAAATACTTGTTTTGTGGCAATTTTGGCGGGGATTATAAATCAAATGAAACAGAAGACCTATCGAGTGCCAACTCTAGCAGGGACATATCTTCAGTTACAGAGCAAGTTGAAACATTCCACATCCATCCATTCCATTATCCAACCCACTATATCCTAACTACAGGGTCAAGGGGGTCTGCTGGAGCCAATCCCAGCCAACACAGGGCGCAAGGCAGGAAACAAACCCTGGGCAGGGCGCCACCCCACCGCAAACATTCCACATGTTTTCCAGAATTATATGCTTTGATGACTGACAGTTGAGGTTCAGTTGTCGAGAACATGACAACTTCTGCAGTAAGAGACATGTGGGATAAATAGTTTGAACAACTACCCCCTTCTTTATAATCCTTGTGATGAACAATTAGATCCATTATGCTGGGGCTGTCTTTTCAAAGAATCCAGCAATAAAAATGTGGCAACATGCGATGTTCAGCCTAGCTATCCATGGAATAGGCAAGTTTTCACTGGAAAATCTAGTGCAGCACCTAAAAAGAACAAGGGTGTGAGGGTGGTGTAAGACACAAGAGTTAAAAGGTCACACCTTTCATGTGACAATATTTTCATGTTGTGTAACATGAAGAATAACCAAGAAGGAAGCAGATGGTGTTTGGGATTAAAAGAAAGAACATGTCAGACCTTCCTAGAGTTCTTCAACATAAAAAGGGCAGGGAGATAAACTTTACCAAGTTTGTCCCAAATGGAATAACAAAAAGACCAATGTTACATATATTCAGTTTAAGTAGTATGTTTAATTCATGTGCAGTCAAAGCAAATTACAGGATTGCGTGAATATCCACAAGAATTTTTCAAGTGATCTGTTGTTTTCATTGGCATTACTTCTAAGCAACCCTTGGGTTACAAAGTTGTTCTGTTCCTGGTCATGTTTGTAACCTGATTTTGTATGTACACCAAATCTTGCTAGTCAGTTAAAATGCTGTTGGTAAAATGCATAATTCTTTATTGCTTATCTTACAGAAAAGTGTTTCATACTTCATAATTAAATAGCAGTGAAGTAACAGTACTGTACTTTAAATCACAAAATACAAATAATTTAAACTAAAATGAACTACAGGTATGTACAGCATGTTTAGCAGGAGGGAGTCTTGTTTGTTATCAGAATTAACCAGACAAACTGCTCCACCAACTAAGAACAGCCATGCACCACCACTCAGATGATCGAAAAAGAGCTATCAATCTTTCAAGCATTTTCATGTTCAGGCCAGGTGAAGTTTTAATGTGTTGATTTAGATTAAACTACTCTTGTTGGTGCCTTTCCAATAATTCCTTTAAGTTTTAGCTTTGAACCATACTCCCCCCAGAATCCAATTTTTCTTCAGTCCTCTGGCTTTTGTTCTTGATTAATGGCAAATGCTTTCACTCTTGCTCCTATTAATTTAGTTGCATATGTAATTATATAGTGGCAATAGTAGTGCTACTCCTTTAAATTTGTTCTCAGTTGCTTTTGATGTGGGCAACCTCTCATCATTTTTGTATATATTATAACTTGCTTTGTAAGTCACCTTGAATAAAAACATTTGCTAAATAAATAAATAGCAATATTAATGTTGCCCTTTTTAAGTTTGGCCATCAAGTATCTTAAATTTGTAAACGATATGCAATAATTTCAGTGTAAGTGATAAATCCTGCATCATTGATGCCAATGTAAAAAGTAAAGAGAGATTACACAGAAACAGTAGCACTACTGTGACACTAGGTGCTGCCAGTTTTCAAAACTGAGCAGAAAAGTGCATACGCAAAGTATAAGGCTGCCATGGAATGTGCATGATTTTACAGCAAGTTTAGTTTTTATAAATCTCGAAGTGATCGTGGAAATAGGTGTACGCAACATTTTTGTGTGTACGCACTATTTATACACGAGGCCCCTGGTTATTGAGTTTCACCATGCCAAAGAGCCTGTATGTCTGGTCACTATTCAAGGAGTGGATTTAGAAATGGTCCACTCCTACAAGTAGTTGGGGATCCACATTAATGACATATTGGAATGGTCTCAGAACACAGAGGAACAATATAAGAATGGGCAGAGCTGGCTCTTTTTGCTTAGGAGACTGCGTTCCTTTAATGTGGGAAGTGACATCCTTCACATCTTCTTCAACTCTGTGATGGCCAATGTGATTTTCTCTACTGTGGTATGATGGACTGGTAACATCACTTCAAGGGAGGCCTACTAAATGAACAAGCTAATTAGTAGGGTAAGCTCAGTTATAGGACACACTCTGGAGCCCCTGGAGGTAGTAGTGAAGGGAAAAAATAAAACAAAAATCTTTGACACACTAACACTTAGAACTTTCGGCCAACGAATCATTCAGCAGAATTATGCCAAGAAAAGCTACTGGGGCTACCAACAGCAATACATCTGCATAATGCCTCACTGTGACTGTGACATCCAAGTCAGAACTTTTCTTTCTTTTTCATTTTCTTGTTTTAAGTTATTCTGGTGTGTGTTCAAACCAAAGTGTGAGTATGTATATTTATGTATTTACTTAATTATCTACCTATTATCTAGCAACCCACAGGGAATATCTGCGGGTTGGTGGCAGAATTGGCACTCCAGCCACCATAAAAAACCTCACACTGGATCTTTCTGAAAGAGTGTGGTGCTGAGGTGTCACCCATTGCATGGCTGCACTCGAGTCCTAATCTGGCTCCTGAGTTGGTTTGTCGTGTGGTGGGTGCGAGAATGCACTGTATCAGCACATACTCCTAACCTCTACCTATTTATGCATTTATTTATTTACACAGCTTTTTTAAAAGGCCAATTTTCCCCCCTAGGGATAAATACAGTTCTATCTATTATAACTACAAGCAGCAGGTTCTACCTCTCCAGAGCTGTCTATCTAGCTGCTTATCTGTATTAAAGCTTATTGTGCAGCTGTGTACACTACTATCTAGATTTGGTGACACAATGTCTTTGCTATTAGGCTAAATGCCGATTGTCTCCTCTCCCTCCCAACAGCTTTACTCCATAAGATGACATGGCTGGGATAGATACAGTACTTAGAACACTATAAATTACAGCCAGTCTCTAATCAACCTGTGACTGTCCTTATTGCATGGCTGTGTGTGCTGCCAGTTACATTTGGCAACACCTATCTATGAACAAACAAAATGATTAATAATTCACCTGAAAAGAAAATTATAGTGGGGTTTATGAGCTTGTTCGTCTCTGCATAATTGGCATAATTACCTGACACTGACATAACCCAAGACCACCTTTGCATTGTGAGTGACAACCTGGTGCCCCAGCTGGTGTGGACCCCATTCCCTTATCTGGCAAGGCTAACTTGATAATGGAAGGTCAGGGATGGACTAGCAATAGGGGTGGATTGTGCCTTCTGACTATCCTTGAGGAGCGGGTGCAATCAAGGTGGTGTACTCCCCAGGGATTCAAGGTATGACTGTGGAAGTGTGAAGGAAGACGGGAGGACAACCGTCCCTGAGCAGTCTGGCTGATGTCACTCATGGCGGCTAAGATGGGGGTCAGGAGTAGAGGACCACAGATGCTAGTGTCTCCGCCAGCTGGGTGAGCTGGGAAGACAAAGAGTGAGTTGTGTTGGACTCGTCCAAATCTGGAAAGAACAATGATTCGCTGACTGTGGCATTAGTTTCAGTCTCCTTTAGACTTGTTTTTAATCTCATGGATTTCCATCATTTTATAGATTATTTATTTATTGATTTTTAGAAGCACTGCACTTATTGAGCACTTTTTATTTTGATGGACTATTTTAATAAAAGCACCAAGCACTGTTTCACCTTCCCCTTGCTTTGTGTGGTGTCCTCATTTGCTCAGCTCATCCCACAGAAACATTATCAGCGGTGGAGATGGAGGTTTCCGAGGGGACCCGATAGCATGGGGCCGACTCACGCCATCACAGACGAGTTGAGAGAGCATGCGGAGTGATGAGGTCAATGGAAAGGAGTATGTGGTGCTCTTGATATCTTTTCAAAAGGACGAAAGTCCAAGACTTTAGAGTTCTGGTGCTGTCTGTTTTGCTATATGGTTGGGAGACATGGCCACATCCAGTGACCTGAGACGAAGACAGGACTCCTTCAGTACTGTGTCACTTCAGAAAATTTCTTGGGAACTGCTGGTTTGACTTTGTGTCGAATGAGAGGTTACTGAAAGAGTCCTAAATGAGGCACGTTACCTGTATTGTGAGGGAGAGTCTGTTAAGGCACTATGGCCATGTTGTGCGATTCCCTGAGGGTGATCCAGCTTGCAGGATCCTCATTGCTGAGGATCCGAGCTTCTAGTCGTGGCCAAGGGACACCCACATAATACCTGACTGTGGCAAATAGACAGCCATTTCTGGAGAGTGGGATTGGACTGCGTGTCTGCTTGGGGAGGTTGCCAAACAGGATCCCAAAATGTTTTGTCATGTGGTGTGTGCAGCAACGCGGTGTACCAGTGCATGCTTCCCAATCTGACCTGACCTGATCTCATTATGCTTATGATCATTTTTAAAAATACTAGAAACAGCCAAAAGCTCATCAAATGTTCATTAATTTGTCTAGTTTGGCTCCACAATGAAATCTCAGTGACTTATTAAAAGTAGGCTGATTTTGGGGATCACTTGATAGGCACTTGTGATTTAGACTGATAAACTTTGTAATCTGTCTTGAGGTAATGTTGGTGTGGAAGGTGGAGGAAAGTCATTATCAATTTGGGACAACCATGAATGAGAGTAGAATCTGCCTGAATCTGACGTTTATACATTGATTCAACACACAAGGATAAACAGACAACTTTCCATCATTGGATTAAAAATGTCCATCCAAGAGTAGGGAAAAAGGCTTAATCAAATCCATTCTGTTGATACCTTTAAAGAGAGGAATACATCTGGGGGGTTGTGTGTGGTGAATTAAATTCTTAAAACAAAGAAACAAAGAAAACAATTAAGTGATTTGAAGAACACTGGCTGTGGTAGATTAAGTAGTCCAAAAAACATCTGATCAGATGAAGTATTCTTCAGCTTGAACTGCAATAGCATAAAGCACATAATGTATGTGGTGTACACCAAATGAAATTTAAAGGAACAAATGCCACAATGAAAGGTTCTAGGGACTCTGTTACTGTGTGGTGTGCATTCTCCTGGCATTGATTACAGATAGGCTGATCCTGTTCATCCTATATAGAAACATTTTTGTCTTTATAGTAATGGAATATTCCAGGATGGCATATGTCAATTCACTAAGCATAAGTGGTCAATGAATGGTTTAAAGAGAAAGATTGCAGTGTAAACTATGATGACTCCATTAACCAGCTGTCAAAGCAACTGAACACTTCAGTTCAGGAAATCCTGAAGCAGTAACAGAGGCAGAGTTTTCAACCATCATCTAGCTTTAAGTATGTGATGCGTCAATATCTTAATTCTATAATTTACATAGGTGTTTCCATGATTTTTGTCATCTTCCCCAACATCAAATATAACATGCTGAGTAGATCAACAGTGCATACACTGTTCTCACAAACAAAAATCTTTGAAAAGAAATGTGTTAATCCTTCAGTTCTTCATACTATATACAAACAAAATTGGAGAACATACAATGAAAAGAATATGATGAAGTTTGAAAAGAAAAGATGATGGATAGCCTCTTTAGATTAGATCTAAAGTACCACTCCACTTTAGATTAAGAGCTACCAAGGTGCTTAAGGTATATAGTTACTGGTATGTATCTGGACCTTAACAAGGGCATTTTTATGCAACATTTCAATAAGTGATTAACATTGCACCATAGGAAGCCCAAAAGTGTTGTTATTTTTACCTCAAATTTTTATAACATTATATCTATTTCATTAAACTTCATTTACAGCAAACTGTATGTAATGACTTAGTTAATGCTGGTTTACTTTTCATTCTGTTACATGTTTTAATTTGACTTATGTCTTAAAGATGGTAGTGTTTCCCATTTTTTTATTAATATTAAATTATTGAATACTAATACAAATTAAACACCACCATTTTGAGAAGAATTAAATTGAGCAAAACTTTAACCCACCAATGGCATAAATTAACCCAGCCCTGTTAAAAAATAAGTCAAGCAGATTGAGATCAATTGAGCTACCCAGACAGGGTACACCACCCTTGAACAGTCTCCATGGTGAAGAAAGAGAAGAGGTAAATTGAAAAAAGAAAAATAAGATATTAACTGCAAGGTCAATGCAAATAGGTAACGGCCATCTGTTTTTAAAATGGCTTCTCCACTGATTTGCACCATTTACTGCTGAGACCAGATAACCCATTGATTTGTGCTGTGGAGAGTTCAATTAAGAGTAAAGTTAGTCTGTGAGATCTTTTCCCTGTTTTAATAATATTGTGAACACAGAGTTTATTACTGGGTTCAGGTAGGATGAGAAGATAGCAGTTGATCATTTGCGGGTAGGGTGGAGTCAGCTGCTTACAGAAAGCAAAGAGTAGCTCTGAGGGCAAATAGTTCACACCTGGCGCCTTCTTTCGACACACCAAATCATAAGCTACAGTATGGTGTGCCATTAAGTTCTCCAGATTACCTAGCAGTGCCTGAGGAAGTACAGAGAAAAGCAACTAAACTGATTGAACTATAAGGAAAGATTGGAGAAACTAAATATTTTTAGTTTAAGCAAACAGAGATTAAGAGTGGCTGCTTCTGTGTTGCCTCGGACCACAAGTCCAGCATGCACTGGATCTTCTACAATTTGCATACTAGGAGCACATTGATGTTGAAGATGCAGTCCTCTACCTGCTATACCAGACCCACTCCTTTTAGGATGAACTGGGTGGTTATGAGTGGATTATGTTCTTTGATTTTTCAAGTGAATTCAACACCATCCAGCCTTCCATTCTTAAAGGTAAACTTCAGAGGACGAGTGTGGATTCCACCTTTACCTCCTGGATTCATTATGACCTGACTGGATGACTGCAGTTTGTCAAACTGGAGAACTGTGTCTCCAGGACAGTAGTGAGCAACACTGGGGCCCCACAAGGCACTGATATGGCCCCATTCCTGTTCACATTATACAACAGACTTTAAATATGTCGACTTTACCACATTCAGAAGTGCTCTGATGATACAGTTATTTTAGTGTGCATAAGGAATGGGAAGGAAGTGGAATATAGGGATCTGATTGGAGCTTTCAGGGACTGGAGTAATATGAACTGCTTGGTTCTGAACACAACGAAGACCAAGGAGAGGACTGCGGATTCCCACAGGTCTAAGCTACCCTTTAAGCCTGTTAACTTCTGAGGGGAGGACATTGAGGTGGTGCAGACTTATAAATAAATATCTAGGTGTCCACCTTAATGACAGACTGGATTGAACTATGAACACAACTGTCCTCAAAAGGAAGAGGCAAAGCAAATACTTTTTCCTCAGAAGACTCAGATCATTCAGCCAATGTAGCGAAATGTTGTATTTGTTCTATCAGACAGTTGTTGCCAGTGTGTTCTTTTTTGCTGCTCCCTGTTGGATGGCAGTATAACAGATAAGAACACTAAGAGGCTAGACAAGCTACTGAAGAAGGCTGACTCAGTGCTGGGTAGGATTCATTGGGAATTGTGGTGGAAAGGTGTATTAGGAAGAAGATAGAGGCCATTCTTGACAAGAGCAGTCACCCTCTTCACCAACATTTTTTTGGGTCAGAGAAATAAACGTAGCAGTCATCTTCTCTTAATGTGCTGCACAACGGAATACTTTAGAAGAAAAATAGTATTTTTTACTATTTATTCACTTGTGTTTGTTCTCCTTGTTTTTATTTTTTAACAAGTTTTACTGATGTGTTTGAACTACTTCACACTCTCTGTCTATCTATCTATCTATCTATATTATCTTGCCCAAACCCTATACACACATATATATTGGGGTGGGACTCGATTAAAAAAATTAATCTAATTAATTAGAGGCTGTGTAATTAATTAATCTTGATTAATCGAATGTAATCACACATGAAAATTAGCCCCAAATCGCAAATGTTTTTTTTTAATTTAAAAGGGTTTTAGTGGGCGACAGAATCAAATAATAGACATGGACATGAATATTGTAAACTCAATCTCTTTTAATTTCTGAAAAAAAATGCATTTAAACTGCATTTCAATTCAAAACAGAAACAAAAATATGATCCCTGGCTAAAATTGGGCAGACTTAAAAATAAAGTGGTATTTTAAGTACTTTAAGTACATTTTCAAAATGGTATTGTCTTTAAATAATAATAACAAAAATTTCAACATAAAGTGCAGTTTTTCTTCTTAAAAAAATAAGTCAGAAACATAAAAGGTAATTTGACCAGCTTCACCTTTAAACTCTGAGTATCCTTAGCCAAAATTATTTTGTACATTAGGCTAAAACAGTGTGATCATTGAACATTTTGTAATTAGATGTAATTAGAATTACTAACGGTCACGGAAGTCCAATGATCCCCAGTAAGAGCCACAAAGTCCGCTTTCTGTAATGCATCGAATTTTGCTTGCTTTTCAGTGTCATAAAGCTGTTGAATTTTATTTGAAATAGTCTTTCGGCACGGCAGTTGGAAAGTTGGATCTCCTGACGCTAACTGTAGCACATTTTCAAACCCCCTATCTTCCACCACTGTTAGTGGTCTACAGTCCAAAGCAATCTATTTTGCGAGAGAATTTGTAAGTTTGACCGATGTTGACTTACTAATTTTGGTCCTGAAGCCAGTCATTTCATGAGGTTTGGGCTGCCAACACCTTTTGTTGGTACTCGAACTCGTACTGCTAGTGCTAACAGCATACACAGTTTCTGTGCTCGCTGTAACATGTTTTGCATTTAGATGGTACCGTAAGGTTGAAGTGCCTCGGTGGTATGCAAACTCATTTTTGCACTGTTTGCACAAAACCACGTTTTTATCAAGGCTTCCGTCGGGTAGTCTTTTGAAATGAAATTTGCCTCCGATCAGTCCTAGCAACGCGCTTTCTTCCAACTCTTACATTTTTGTAGCTCTGATGTGTGCATCAATGTAATCGATGTACAAGGAAATCATGCATTGACAAAAGTTACCCTTTGCTTGGAATGCAAAGTGTGATTAAATGCGTTATTTTTTTTAACGCGTTATGGAGTACATGCATCGAAGCTTCTCAGCTGTGCTTGTGCTAAGAAAAGGAAACATTTTAAAAATAACGTAACATGATTGTCAATGTAATAGTTTTGTGACCGTTATGAGTGTTGCTGTCATCAAGGATTTGATTATCATTATTTCTTTCAATCAGGTTCGTATTTGGAGGATGTGTTGTGTTCAAGTTATATTCCGTGTTTGTCAACCGTTGTAAAGATAACAGGTTTCATTCATCGAAGTGTTCACCACCCAAATCGGTACTTGTGAATGTAAAATGTTCAACAGGCATTCCCGGTATTAAGTTGTGGAAATTGCCTGCAAATATTTA
This sequence comes from Polypterus bichir lapradei, assembly GCA_026402145.1. NCBI lineage: Eukaryota > Metazoa > Chordata > Cladistia > Polypteriformes > Polypteridae > Polypterus > Polypterus bichir. The sequence continues at coordinate 57,058,482 of JANRMT010062808.1, read as the reverse complement.
GTGGTAGCGTGTGTATGAACTTAATTTAATCTTTTCCAGTCCTGCAAAGTCAGTTGACGTGAGCCGCTCGTAATACATGCATCGAAGCTTCTCAGCTGTGCTCGTGCGATCTTGCGATGTCCACGGCTTTATTTAATGTTAGCTAAGACCCGGCACTTAAAAGTTTCTTGCTACAGCAATTTTAACTACGTTACAAAGTGATCCAAAGTCTCATTTATACCTCGTGTCTTCTCATTAAACTTGTATGGTAACTCGCGAATACCATATTAGTCGTAGGCATGACAAACGGCAACGGGAGTGTGTCTATAAACTTAATTTAAACTTACGGTTCACACTGTGCTTTGTTTCCGCAGTAGCTGCACTTATGAATATGCTTGTATGCATCACTCGCTTCCTAATCTTTCGCTGCCTTCTAAATTGTGAAATGCCGTTTTTTGTTCAGCGCTCTTTGGAGCTCTGCCTTGTTCTCTACGTACTTACGTAGGAGGTGTGATGACCCGACACGCAACTCCGCCTCCCACGGCCATCAAGCTCAGTCCATTACAGTATATGGACAAAAATATGTTTCAGTTATGACCATTACGCGTAGAATTTCTAAATGAAACCTGCTAACTTTTGTAAGTAAGCTGTAATGAATGAGCCTGCCAAATTTCAGCCTTCTACCTACACGGGAAGTTGGAGAATTAGTGATGAGTGAGTCAGTCAGTGAGTGAGTGAGTCAGTCAGTCAGTGAGGGCTTTGCCTTTTATTAGTATAGATGTTCATATATGTAATCTCTTTTCGCTTTTACCGTTTCATTGATATCGCATTGAATTTTGATTCCGTGTTTGGAATGACATTGTGACAATGCAATGTATAACCCTTATATATGCCAATGAGTGAATATCATTTCTTTCTCTCTACAAGAAATGTGTCTGACAATAGCATTCACACAAATGGAAAAGTGATTGAACTGTGTGCGTGCTTGAAATTTTCTCTCGTGGGATTTCACTTTCACCAAACAACAAATCTTTTAATTCTCACGGATACGCTTCTTCACTGGGAAGAAACACTACTTTTTTTCCCTGATGGCAACACAAATTATATGATCTAAAACTCTCTTACTTAAAGTTTAAATCCGAACAATATATTGGATCTCTTTTCGCTGTTCCGTCATTTCACCGAGTAATAATTTGTTTGCGGCAGTGTGATCTTTACTATCCTTTTGTTTGAAACTTTTGAATTTTCATACTTTGATTATCTCTAACCTGCTCTGCATGTGTACCACGCCAACATTTTTGAATTCTTTACGACATTCTACTTTGTCATCTGCTCTTTTTTTTATTTCCGGCCCCAGGTGTGGTTAAATCTCTTGGCACAAAGACTCGTCTTGCGGGACGTGAAAGTGTCTCTTCCAACCTTCCAAGATTTTTTTTTATAATTGAGAGACATGGGAATGCAGATGCTTCAGAATAAATACTTCTCTATGTTTAGAAAGTGTTTCTTCACACAGGGAACCATAGACACGTAGAAGAAATTCTTAAGTAACATGGTAGACCGTAGTACCTTAGAGACATTTAAAACTCAACTTAATATAATTTTGGATAAATTAGGTGAATAGGATTGATGAGCTTGTTGAGGTGAATGGTCTGTTCTGGTCAATATTACTTTAATATTCTTAATTGCATCAATATCTTTGTTTCCAATTAATTAAAATTAGTGACTGGATAGGGTAAAAACTTCAACCTACTGTAGCCCTTTATAGACTAAAATGAGTAGTCAAGAAATGAATATGGAGTGTCAAATTCTAGATCTGGAGTGCCCAGTGGTTGTAACTTCTAAAATTGATAGTTTTTACTTTATTTGAAATCTCAGCTTTGCAAGACACAGTTAGATATACAAAATTACAATTTATGTTTCAGTTCCAACAGATATTTGGCAATGACCCTGGTTCATAAAATGTTATATACAGACATTTATTATGCTAAGTAGGAGATCAGAATGAGATACACCTCTCACAAAATCATCTGATTTTTTAAATTCTGTATTAACATGCAGACTTGACATATAGGCTTAATTCTGATGCTCACTGTTAAAAATTTGGCAAGAACACTTCTAGTTCCTCCTGGCATGAAATATTAGTTTGTATTTGTTCTATTTTTTTTTACATCACACCAGGTTTCTATTTTCAATGCTGAGGTATAATTGTGTTAATTCTGTAAAACTTCTTGTGATGGACCTTGCTACTAATAGCAGTGAAATAAAGATTACTGTTTAACATACTGTTGATTAATTCTACATTCACAGTCTGAGCACAGATTCAGAAGATCCATCCATCTGTCTTTTTAGTTTTCCTGCAAAAACAGAGCCTATCTAGGCAGCACTGGCTGCAAGGCAAGAACCATCTCTAGATGGAGCACCATCTCAATTGTGTCTGGTATGCTTTTGAGCCAACTAGTAACCTAATTTGCATGTCTTTGTAATGTAAAAAGAGAATCAAAGTATCCATAGAAAATTCTATGCAGACTTGGCAGTAACTTGCAAACTATACATAGAAAGTTACGACATTCAATCTCAAGGATGTCTCTGTCTCTACAAACTGGCAGTGCCACCATGCCAACACAAAACAAATTGCAGTAATTCAGACTAAAATGAGTATACTTACCCTAGGTGCAGTTAGGATTTAATTCTTTAGACTGTAATCCACATTGCTAAGAAGTAGCCTTCTCCTAATATTTTAAAATAAAACAATAAATATATATATAAATATCATCAAAATATATGATCTATTAAAATATTTTTAAATCATGTTTTTAAAGTTACTGTTCCTAACTTAGAGCTTTCCTATATAAGCCAATCAACCTAAGCAAACAAAAAATCTATACATTTTTGCCCCCAAAATAAAACCCAGCCTTAATTTTTTTTATTTTTAAATAAACAACCAGCAAGTTACTATGCCTGCAACAGAGCTTATGCACAGATGCCAAAAGAGGCATTATGCATGGCTGAGCATGTAAAGGTAGGAGACAATGTTTTCTGCATCCTGGCAATGCACACACAGATGGAGTCATTTATGCATAATGATGCAAACCCTAAGATAAAGAGCATCAAGTAGAATTAAAGACCACAAAAAACAGTGGAAGTGGTGTGAAAAGGAACCCTGCACAACCTAAAAATATTACATCAAAAGAGGCTCCCTTTCTCTCTGCTAATACATACGTAACTGTTGAATAGCTTTATTTGAAAACATACTGCATACTGTACACTTGGATAATGATGTCCATGCATTCATTTAACATGTGGCTGAATGTCAATCAATTCTACATGGACTGGTAACACATAGTATTTCAATACAGCCCATGAAGAGGCATTTTCTTCCAATTCAAGCTTTACTTGGCCAGATACGCATGTCAGATACCCTCATCACACCTAAAAATGCAAATACATGTTTGTGAATACATTTGTGCAAAGACAATAAGTCAAGAAGCTGCCTTCAGGACCATCAAAGAAATAAGGCATTGTCATATACATTATCTTTCATTACTGTGTCCACAAATTCTTGGTTTCAGTAGTATATAGGCTTTCCATCAAGGTGTGAGATAAATTTTTCAGTATACTCATTCCCTTTAAAATGTGAGATCAATAACAATCATTAATGTAAGTATTATGAGTGACATTTCTTTCGTGTACGGAGAATGACATGCCCCCACTCAAATAACGTCTGGTAGTTTCATGAGCATCTCAACCAACTAATGGATATGTCATGGCCTGAACAGTCACTAAATCAGAAATCTATAAAGCATTTATGATAGAAGTTTGCTTTTTACTATTATGGTACCCCCAGGGTTGCTCCCTTGGCTCAAATTTTTTTTTCTTGTTTATTTAGTATTTTTATTGTTATTTAAATACAGATTTTCATTTTGTGTTATTTCTGTTTTTAGGTTTTGCTTGTTCTGTGTTTTATTTATTTAATATTATGTTGTTAATTAATTATTGTGTAAATTTGCATTATGCTTACATTGTATGTATTAGCTTTCATTGTCAACTGCCTTGTCTTCTGAATGTAGAGACAAAGGCCACCTGATTAAGCAGCTGGGAGACTGCCCCAGCAGGTATAAATTAGGGAGCTTCACCATTTCAGGTTTTAAATCCAGATATTTATTTAATTATTCTTCTTTGGATATCCTGGTTTTGACCCCTGTTTTAAATATAACCTTCTGCTATTAGTTGGCTGATTTTTGGATTTGTTTGGCAAAGCGTTTTTCAGTTTCATTTGTGAATTACCTATAGTGCTACAGTATTGCTATAATAAATATTTAAAATATTTAGAGAACTTTATTTTTTAGGTTTTTAGCTTTCTTCCCCTCTTTCATTTCGACATTTCAAATACTTAGAAATTTTGAAGTCTGCCTTTTGGGTTGCCAGTTAATGGTGGAATATCTCGCCCTCTCTCAGTTAATGACATGCCGCTGCACAGTCCTCTCAGTTTGATGGGACTCGGTTACATCTTCATATAAACTATTAAAAATGATTGCAATTGTTAAGATGCATTAGATTAGCTCTCATTATTGTAAGTGATATTCGCTTCAAGCATATGAAAAGATCAAGAAATTCCTAAATAGAAAGTAATTACAGCAAGATGTATACTGTAGTAGAATGATATCCAAAGCACAGTTGTTTCTCTGTAAGTCATGTGGGGATCTACCATCAAGGTGACCTGGGTGTTCACCTTGGATCCTTGGTTACCAAGAAGCCATGGCATATGCGAGAAAAAAGAAATACCAGCATATTTATTGTTTCAACAGCTCCTTATGCTCTTCCACGCAACACACATCTGCAGTTACTCGAACATTATGTAGCCCCCCTTGAGATAATGTACAAGTAACATTGAGCTCATCTCTTTAAGGGAGAAAGATGTAATGTATGAGTGACGGAGCACTTAAATCTCTGAGGGGGCCACATTCTGGATCATATTCACAGACTGTAAATCTATGCATGTGACACCCTGCAGCCTGTGGGGTTCTTAATCTGGTCTTGCTCTAGCTAACTTCCCAATGATGTAAATAAAAAAGAAGAGTTAATACTTGTCATTCATTATGCACACAGATTTCCCTTTCCTTCAGAAAGCATTTGATAAAGTACCACATAAGAGAATGTGTAACAAACTAAAAGAAGTGGTATAGTGTGTAGATGGGTGTAGATTTGGCTCAGACACAGGAAGCAGAAGGTTATGGTGCAAGTAACCTAATCAGAATCATGATGTTAAGGGTGGTTTACCTCAAAGGTCAGTGCTAGGAACGCTGCTGTTTTTAATATATATAAATGATTTGGATAGGAACATAAGTAACAGGCTGCTTACGTTTGCCGATGATACCAAGATGGGTGGATTATCAGATTATCTAGAATCTATTGAATTATTACAGAGGGTCTTAGACAGCATAAGGCTTAGGCAGGTTTGAGACAAATTTAATTTAATGTAAGTAAATGTAAAGCATTATATGTAGGAAGAAAAATGCTGGGTTTGAATATACAGTGGGAGGTCTGAAAACAGAAAGTATACCTTACCAGACGAATTTGGAAGTCATAGTGGACTCATTACTATTGTCTTAAAGACAGTGTTCAGAAGCCATTAAGAAGTCTAACAGAATATTAGATTATATAGCGCCCTGATGTGTGGAGTACAAGTCCAAGGAGGTTATTCTCAAGCTTTATAATGCACTGGTGTGACCTCATCTGAAGTACTGTGTGCAAGTTTGGTCTTCATGCTACAAACATGACATAGCAGCACTAGAAAAAGTCCAGAGAAGAGCAACTAGGCTGATTCCAAGACTATAAGGGATGAATTATGAGGAAAGATTAAAAGAGCTGAGCCTATTCAGTTTAAGCAAAAGAAGATTAAGAGAAGATATAACTGAATTTTTTAAAATTATGAAGGGAATCATGCAGTGGATTGAGACTTGTCACTTTAAAATGAGTTCAACAAGAACATAGGGACACAATCAGAAACTTGTTAAGGGTAAATTTTGCACAAACATTAGAAAGTTTTCTTTACACAGAGAATCATATTACCAATAGTGATGAGAGAACCCCAATGAATTTACCTTGCCTCGAGTTTGCCAAAATCATGGAAATGTTTGCAAACTTTTACAAACTCTGCAAATGTATTGAATTCAAAGGGGAAGGAGAAACTGAAATAGTTCTGAGTGAATTATAATGGTGCAATGATCTTTTAAGTGTCCATGAGGACATCTGCTAATTTAGCTGGGCTGGTTATTGTAGGCACAAAATGTGATCTGTGCACCACTGCACTACTGTGGCAAAAAACACAGACAGAATGAATACCACAAACAAAATACAACAAATGACCGCAAACTAGAAATCAGTAAAAAAAAAATTATAGATCATTGTGTTCCAGTCTTGGGGCACACTGATGGCTTCCCTCCAAACTTGAAATAAATAATTATTTATAGCTTGTTTTTTTTTGCTTATGTAAATAGTTATAAACGAAGGCAGGCACTTACCTTTATGGCGGATGAGGAGTTGCAGCTGCAAAAAGATGGAAGAATCTGGAAAACTGGTGGCTTTTCAGCCAAGTGAAGTGTGCCTCATGTTATATTAGGGTGGCAGCCAGTGTAATGAGGAAGGTTGTGGGAGCACAAGAATTTATTTAAAAGAAAGCAATAAGAGCTGAAGTCACAGGAAACAAGGAATATAAAAGGGGTGCTTACCAGAAGAAGGGTGAAGCGAAGGAACAATATGTCTGGTTTTGGACATGTGCATGTATGGGATGGGACTCATTAAAGACAGGAATTTGCCAGCTTTGCTGGACTGATTATTGTGCCCACATATTTGATCTCAGCTACGTGGCAACAGTTCTAACCACTGTGCCATCATACCGCAAACGAAGCAATTAAAATATAACAAATGGCCACAAACTATCAATACATAAATAAAATATAAATCATTGCACTCACAAACTTCCAATTTTTGAGGACACATTCACCATGCCACAAAGCAGCAGCAGAGGACTGGCTAGTTCCATTGTTTGAAGTCATGATTCCGGGCACAGCTGTAACTTCTTTTTTGCTTCTCATTTTGTTTCCCATATGCTTTGTACTTTCTTTTTAAATCTAGAAGAAGTATCTTATAATAGTAACAAATATTTTGCTTTTATTATTTCACAGTGTGTCCTGTGTTTTCCAATGAGGGGAAGGGGAATAGGAGGGCTCATTTAAGGTTTGTTTTTAGTTCTGGGTAGCACATGGCTAATTTGCATGCATAATTAGCCATGCAGTGCATGCCACACACACACACACACACAGTGATCAGTGTTAATTATCTGACTAGAACAGAAAATTTCATTATATGCAGATGATATGATACTGCATATATCAGACCCAGAAAATTCTGTGCCTGCAGTCTTAACAATACTCACAGAATTTCAAAAGATCTCTGGTCTCAGAATTAATCTGAATAAAAGTGTACTCTTTCCAGTGAATTCTCAAGCATATAATATTAGATTAGATACCCTACCTTTTATCATTGCAGAAGAGTTTAAATACCTAGGGGTAAACATCACAAATAAACATAAAGCTCTTTATCAACAAAATTTTGCTGTCTGCATGGAAAAAATTAAGCAAGACTTGCATAGATGGTCAACCCTTCATCTGACACTAGCTGGAAGAATTAACACTGTTAAGATGAATATTCTTCCTAAGCTCCTTTTTTATTTCAAAACATTCCAATATACATTAATAAATCATTCTTTAAGCAATTAGATTCAACAATAACCTCATTTATTTGGAATTCAAAACATCCATGCATCCAAAGAGTGACCCTACAAAGACAAAAGGCAGAAGGCGACATGCCTCTACCTAACTTCCAGTTTTAATACTGGGCAGCAAATATACAGGCGATAAGAACCTGGACACAAATAGAAGAACATACATAGACTTGGTCCGCAATAGAAGAAAAATCCTGCAGTACTTCTTTGTATTCTCTGCTCTGTGCTCCAATAAACACACGTTATCGGCAATATACTAATAACCCAATTGTGCTTCACTCACTTAGAATATGGAACCAATGTAGAAAGCATTTTAAGATGGAGAAGCTTCTATCTGTGGCACCTCTGCAAGAGAACCACCTCTTTCAACCTTCGCGAACATATGCAGTTTTTAATATCTGGAAAAAATTGGAATTAACTTGCTTAGAGATCTTTATATAGACAACGTCTTTGCATCCTATGAGCAATTACATTCCAAATTTAACATTTCAGCTACACATTTCTTTCGCTATGTTCAAATCAGGAACTTTGTTAAACAGAACCTACCCCATTGTCCTCATGTTGCACCCTCATCCATGCTGGAAAAAATATTGCTCAATCTCAAGGACTTAGACACCATCTCTGCAATATATAAAAACATTTTACAATCCCTCTCTTTCTAAGATCCAAGAGAACACTGGGAAAAAAGATCTCTCAATTAATATATCAGAAAAGGAGTGGAAAGTAGCAATACAGAGAATTCACTGGAGCTTCATATGTGCAAAGCATACATTATACAACTCAAAATTATTATCAAGCACATCTGTCTTGTCTAAAACTCTCCAAAATGTTTCTAGGGCATGATCCAACCTGCGAACGCTGCAACCAAGCCTCACTGGGTCACATGTTCGGCCTGCACCAAATTAACATTATTCTGGACCAAAATGTTTAATTACCTTTCAGACAGCCTTGGTCTCACAATCCCTCCTAACCCATTAACAGCTGTGTTTGGGGTTCTTCCAGATGGGTTTAAAGTGGAGAAAGACAAACAAATTGTGATTGCATTCACTACACTTTTGGCATGCAGACTTATTCTGCTAAATTGGAAGAACTCAAACTCTCCTCTTTTAAGTCCGTGGGAAACCGATGTGTTATACTATTTGAAATTGGAAAAAATCAAATAATCAGTTAGAGGATCCGTACAGACTTTTTTCAAAACATGGCAGGATCTAATTAGTAATATTTTAAAATAAGCTCTTAAAGCACAGAGGAAGCACTTATTTCCGTATTTCTTTGTCTTCTGCATTAATCTCTATTGGCTTATCAAATGTATTAATTTAGGTATGTTTACAAGCCTTAAATTTCACGCCGTTTGCCTTGCTCTCTCTCTCAGGGGTGGTGATCGATTTGTCCTTAACTCAATTTTTCTTTTTGTAAAAACTTGATTGATTTGTATGGATTGCAATAAAATTAATGAAACTTTTAAAAAAAAAAATGTTAATTATCTGGTGGCATTACTCGTAATACTGTAAGTATTTTTTTTTACTTTAAACGCATGCAGGATGGAAATCTGGCTGTGTTTCTTACTCTTTGTGACTAGTTTTACTTTTTTAAATTCACAGATGAACTACATAGAACAATTGAAGAGCTGTGGGGAATAAAATGACTGCAAGTGGAAGAGACTAGTGCAGTTAGAGACTGAGAAAGATATCACACAACATTGTCAAGTGCATTGGAGGAAGGTGCAGGAGGGGGGGTGTTTAGCACATCTCAGTAGCTTGTGACCCAGCTATGGCCGTGACTGCAGCGATTTTACATGAGGCATGCATGAAAGTTCTATGCATGACTGCTGCAGATCTGTGATGTCACGCTGGCCTCGCAAACCATCAAAGGCCCTTGGAAAAATAATTTTCCAATTTGCAGTATGGTCAACACTAGTGACGAAACAGTGTAGTAGACAGAAGGATTTTAAAACTAGACTTAATGTTATTTTGGAAGAATTAGGTGGATAGAGACTTTCAAATCTAGACTTTAATATTATTTTGCAAGAATTAAGTGGATAGAATAGAATAAGACTGATGAGCTTTTTTGGGCTGAATGACCTATTATCTTCTAGAATTACCTATTTTCAGCTATATTGTTCTAATGTTTTTATACCCAAATTAATCCATCAGTCAATTGTACCACCGCCCTGGGAGAACAACTAAGTCCAGAGCCGCTGTACGATCAGAATACCGCTAGGGAAAAGCAGTTCCTTATTGAAATCTTTTGGGGTTACATGACCAACACTCGTCCTCACTACACTCCCCAGATCAGCATATGATAAAAGCATTAAAGCAATGAAAAGAGAAAAAAAAGAAAAAGGTATATTTACATATTAGCAGACAATTTAAACATAATCCCCCAAACTAAAAGTACATAACAAAAATCGAAGACAAACCTTCACAGATTAGGGTGCGAGGTGTTCTCGCCAGAGGTAACCCGTTTCCTCCAAATCATCCCAAATTGGATCATTGTCCTTACAGTTCATGAGCATGGAGAAATGCTGGAAGCCCAAAAAGTCAATCGATCCGTTGAAACCACAAAAGAGTTTGTCTTCAGAGACACATCTCCCTTGTATCCCCGAGTAAAATAAAACCTTCTGAAAGCAGGTGGCTCGCAGGTGAATTCTTGGCACTAACACGCTGCTTCTCCTTGTTTCGCCGGTCAATGTCTCTCTCTCTCTCCCTTTCTTTCCAGGTTAAATCATCTTCAGCCAGCTGTCCTGTCCACGCTGTGTCTTCCCCTTAAAGGTGTAGTTCCCCATTTACTGTGACCCTTAGCAACCCATTTCCTGTACACCCTAAGGAGACGCAAAGTAACAAAAGGGAAAATAGTACATGTGGTACCTACTTTACAACAAAACATCTAAATACCCAGTAAAAGACGGAACAGTATTCATAAAGACTATCTCAGTAGAGCACAAGCTCTATATAATACATATTGTGAGAAATCTCATATCATATCTTGAGGACACCAACAAAGATCCTCTACAACACTTCTAAGGAATACAGTGTGAAAGAAACTAGGCTGCATATTTCATTGCGCATTTCTTGAACCAGCAGCTAAGTAGTTTTTTAATTACGGACACTGTGTCTTTTTACTTAAAATGAATATATATTGATCTGTATTTTCCTATTTGTTATATTACACACTATATTTCCATGCAACACTTTTTCTCTGCCATTAAATATATTTGATTTATTATCAAGCTATTCCTAAGTCCAAAAGTAAATATAACATATGGTTTCCATATTTTTTAATGGTATAGTAGTGCTTTACAATGTCCATAACAGTATGTCTGATGTGCGTGGAATTAATTTTTCCACATTACACATAGTACTAAGTCTGTTGAACTTGTCCAACAGGTGGTTTGAGTTGATACATAATTATGTTCCCATTCTCTGGCTCCAAGAAGCCCTCTGCAACTGCACTTAGTCTTAGTTTTAATCCGCTACTAGTCCACAGCTCTGGGGCACACTGCAACAGCATTAAACCCCAAAGTTAGTCTTGTTAACTTAAATATGTACTGAGACCAGATCAGCATGGGATCATCCCCAGCTCAGAGCACATTGTAACTGATGCACTTTGACTTACTGAAAAGAATCCTCACAGCACATTGTACATAAATGTCTAGTTATACAGTACAGGCCAAAAGTTTGGACACACCTCCTCATTCAATGTGTTTTCTTTATTTTCATGACTGAAGGCATCAAAACTATGAATGAACACATGTGGAGTTATGTACTTAACAAAAAAAGGTGAAATAACTGAAAACATGTTTTATATTCTAGTTTCTTCAAAATAGCCACCCTTTGCTCTGATTACTGCTTTGCACACTCTTGGCATTCTCTCGATGAGCTTCAACAGGTAGTCACCTGAAATGGTTTTCACTTCACAGGTGTGCCTTATCAGGGTTATTTAGTGGAATTTCTTGCTTTATCAATGGGGATGGGACCAGCAGTTGTGTTGTGCAGAAGTCAGGTTAGTTGGACGATCATTTATTTTTCAACAGGACAATGACCCCAAACACACCTCCAGGCTGTGTAAGGGCTATTTGACCAAGAAGGAGAGTGATGGAGTGCTGTAAATGGTCATGAAAATAAAGAAAACACATTGAATGAGGAGGTGTGTCCAAACTTTTAGGCCTGTACTGTACATAAAAGCTAAACATTTGCTTCATGCGCCAACTCAAATTCCAAAACTGACTCCTGCCTATGTGATTTAACAAATTATGTTATTTTAACAAAATGATGCTTTATATAGTAAGTTAAGGTAAGAATATACAATTGTTTAAAATTAAAAAGATAAAAATTTTAAATAGGTGTCCGTGAAGAGGGATAATGTCAAAATGTGTTTAGAATTTATTCTTGTACTTCATTTGTTTTATTTTGAATTGCTATTGCCTTTGTATATCTATAGATTATTAATTAGTCTAGGATTTTACATGCTCTATTATTGCCTTAAAATATGCACAGCACTTTCTCCCAAACATGCCTCTATGTCAATTTTTTACTATAGGAAAATCGATATACATCTTTTGTAAGCACTGTATCTTGAAAGCAGTGATGTGCACAGAATGATGAATGAACTTTGCCAAGTATTGTGCACAGAAAACAAAAAATAATCCACATTGATTATGGTTAGATGCAAACTGGAGTTCACAATATAGAGGTCAGGACTTAATACTGCATGCAGGTTTCCTTATTTACTTTCTGAAATTTAAAGCAAAGGCCATTGCATATTGTCTAAATATGGCATGCTATGTGGGGATTATTTTTAGTTTGTATTGTACTTTTTAATATATGCTGTATTATTTAGGAAATGTTCCTCATTCATCCTTGCTTACATTTTTCATTCATTTTGAATTCTTGATCTATATAGTATTTACATTCACCAGATGGTTATGTTTTGCTTTCTTTATGTTAATGCTGCTGTCTTATAGCTCCACTTTCTTGAATCTAAATGCTGATGTTCTCTATGTTGTTCCTGTCAGCAATTTAAAACAAACAATCAGATTGACTCCTTTTTATAAATTGAAAGGCAAATATTTTTTTGGGTTGAGCAAAAGGATTCTCAGATTCTGCCCTGGATGCTACATGAAAACAATCAGAGACACTTGTCACAGTGCATGGGGTTTGCTAAACTTTAGTTTCCAAAAAAATCACAAAGTTGTAATCAGATTTACATTAAAAACAGATTGCTAGGTCTATTCTTAATTTTATAACAAAGTTAACTTTTTAAAAAAAATCTTTTATTGAATTTATTAAAAACGCTTTACATAGAGAGTGGGGAGCCAATTTAACCATTACCAATGTGTGCTATTCACCTGGATGATGCAACATCAGTCATTTTCCGCCAGTACACTCGCCACACATAAGCTAGTAGGTGGTTAAGGAGTGAGAGATAGTTAACCAATTAGAAACAGGGGATGATTAGGTGTCATAGAGGGCAATTTAGCTTTGACATCGGGATACACCCTACTCTTTACAAAGGATGCCTTGGGATCTTGAATGACCACAGAAAGTCAGGACCTAAATATTACATCTGATCTGAAGGATGTCACAATTTTTTCAGCATAGTGTCCCCATCACTGCACTGCAGCATTGGGATCCATACACAGAATACAGGGTAAGTGTCCCCTATATGTCTCTCCAAGACCTCTTCCAGCAGCCACCCAAGCTTTTCCTAAATGGTGTCCTACCCAATTACTGGCCGGGCCCGATCAATCTTGGCTTCAGGGGAATGGCATGTTCTAAAATGCTTAGCAGCCACATACCTATGCTATGCCTATGAAACCCAAATCCTTAAAACGGCGGTGCCCATTAAAAATAATCTTGCAAACTGGCACCATTATTAACATCACTGTCATAGTGGTAAAATTATAAACAATGATAAAACAAATATGGAAAGTTATTTCCATGCCCCCGAAATAGTAAATATTCTTTATTTTTTCCCATTATCCAATGATGTGGATGTAATGTCAATTGGTGACTCTAAAATGGCCCATATGAGTGGGTGACCATTTTTCTTTTACACCCATGACACTGAACTGTGTTAAAAAGTATACATTAGGCTGATATCATATTTAATTACTTTTTCATCTATGTCAGTATTAGTTTCTAATAATAACTTGAATGTAGAGGTTGCCAGGGACAGAATGAAGTCCCTCAGAATGTCTTCTTGACCAAAAAACCAATTAAGCAAAATCTTTCATATGCCAATGTAGGGCTGTGGAGTGGAGTGTTCTCTATGTGTTCTGCTTGTCTAGGAAAGGCATTTGGCAGGAACATAGGCATGATAGTTAGGTGTCAATGACTAAAGAGAAAGTGAGACCAGAGGTAGCAACATCTCCTGGCTGCTAGAAGATGTAATTCTCAGAAAATATGGGATCATGCTGCCCCTTTAACAGAACAAGTAGGTGGTGACTTTCCATGGAGACCTGGCCTTTTAAAAGAAATGGAAGTTTAAGAGTCATTAGAGAAAGTTATAACATGGTGTAAGCAGAAATAAAGTAGAAACACCTCTAACCTGGAATGACACTTAAAGCTGCCTTACAACCAGAAGCTAAATGAGATTGGAGTTTTGCTTAAAGTTCGCAGTGAAGGCTAGACTATGTGCTGACTGAAGTGAGAAAGCAGGCAACAAGCAAAGCAGAACTGGGAAATTAAAAACTAAAAATCAAAACAATGCACAGTGTTAAAATTCAGATGTTAAAATGAAACCAAAAGTACCAAAACCATAATGCTGACAGGAAACGCTTGTTGAAAAAGCAGGCAAAAATTTCATTTGATTTACTCTGTTAATCCCCAAGGAGAGATGGTCATTTCACAAGACCTTTTGGGAATTGGAACGCAAGTTAGGCCATTATACAGTAACCCTGGAGCAATTTTCAGGTTAAGGGCCTTGTTTTTTAGTTATAACAGTCAAATCAATCCATCACAGACAATAAGTTAAAGAAATGATTGTATAAGTAAATTTAGTCAACTTTTAAAGATGTCATTTTCAACTCTGCTGCTGGCAGTCTGCTTTCAGCTTTGTATTATTTGTGACAATTTACCTTTGTGTATATTTGTTTTTACAGAATACCTTTGCTTTTTCACCTTGAGGATTTGAGACTTGAGTCTCTTTTTTTAGTCAGCAATATGCTAAAGTTGAAAATGTTCAGCTTTTTAATTCTTCCCCATATCTCACATTTTACCCTACAAAATAAATGTTTAGTATAAAATGCTTTGATTTATCTGTATTACTTTTCAGTTGATGCTTTACAATCTGGGCGAAAGAGGTTTAGACAAAGGACTCATTGCACATTAAAAATGTCATTATTTTTATGTTACTTGTATATATTTTAACCAGCACACAGTCCTGTTTCCTATTTATATTTAAATTGTGGACCTTTATGTCCTTAGCAACTTTCTCCAGCTGCCTTATCCTTAACCACCTGGCATTTAGACATCACTACTTCTGTCTTAATAATTTATGCCCTGAAATGGTGACCCTATTATACATGCAAGATGTTCAGCTACTGCATAAGTTCAAAAATGATTCATTTTAATTCATATTTATTTGTTAGGAATTTTAAAACTTTGAATTTCAGCTTTAAAGGATGACCTTGGATTTTCCACTGTCAGATAAAAAAAAAAACTTGTAAGGATTCTTCCATCAGCTGTCTCCAGGTAATGCTAAAGCAAGATTTCTATTTGGTTTAAGTTTCAGTGATGGTATTGTTCAGAAGCCTTTTGAAAATCAGTAACAGGAAATGTATTAAAGAGATCATATTATCGAAAGTGCTATTGATTTTATTCACAAAGTGTTTTTTTTCCTTTTCTTTCAGCATGTCCTTGACATATTGTGTGCAGTTTGTATATTATAAGACTCATAATAAGGCAATGATAATCTTTCTTTATGCATTATAAGCCCTGCAGTATGAAGTTGAATGTAACATGCAGGTCACTATGAATATTAATGCACCAAAGAAAACATTGTCACTTTGAACTATTCACTCAATTATATGTTACTGAGAATTACAAATCTATACTGTATACATTCTGCAGTGTGGTACAAAATGAAAAAGGATCTGTTTTGCTCAATTTTATATACTTCTAAAGGAAAACAAAAATGTCGAGATTGTTCTTTTTTATTTTTCTTAAATAATTACTTCAAATAATGAAGTTTACAGGGAGCTATAAGTTTAGGCTCTACAGTTTTTTTAGTACTTATAAGGAATTTTTGGTCTGCTTTCATCTGCTTATTCCACTCCAGGGTGCTGGGGAACCAGACAGCACTGGGTTCAAGACAAGGGATAACCTTTGCTAAATGAAATCTTATGGTGTCAGAGTAATCCTTAAAACTGGTTATATGGAAGGAGTAAGCTCATATATGTATACCTGAAGTCTTCATTCATCCATCCATCCATTATCCAACCCACTATATCCTAACTACAGGGTCACGGGGGTCTGCTGGATCCAATCCCAGCCAACACAGGGTGCAAGGCAGGAAACAAACCCCAGGCAGGGCACACACACACACTAGGTACAATTTAGAATCGCCAATGCACCTAACGTGCATGTCTTTGGACTGTGGGAGGAAACCAGAGAACCCAGAGGAAACCCACGCAAACACGGGGAGAACATGCAAACTCCATGCAGGGAGGACCCAAGAAGTGAACCCAGGTCTCCTAACTGCGAGGCAGTAGCGCTACCCACTGCGTCACTATGCTGAGTCTTCATTCAATAATGGAAATTTTGCTGTGTGGGAATTGCATCGATGCATTACAGCATAGTCATACACCTACCTTCACAGGATCAAAAGACAGGTACTAAATAATGCAAAATCTATATCTGGAAGAATGTGGAAGAAAAATCAGAGTATCCAGAGAAACACCCACAGAGCCATCATTAAGCATTACCAACAATTGTTTCACCCAAAAGCATCACTATGGCATTTAACATAATGTAAATTGTGTAAATCATCACCATAGGTTTAACAGCTATACCCCAGATTTACCCAAGCTAGTCGGTAGTTCCTCAAATACTTTTCCTTCATTTGCCATGGTCCTGGGTATCTTTTGGGGTAAGACCACTTTTTAAATATCATCTAACACCACCTTAAATCTACAAGTTTTCCATGGCCTCCCTCTAGGCCTCATTTTCTACACCTCCATCTTGGCATATTTTGAACCTGTCATCCTCTGCCTTTCACATTTTTGGCCTTCTCATCATCTCTTCTTCTTAACTTAATAGTCCTCTTACTTTTACTCCTTGAACAATTACACATCTGATTATTCTTATTGTTTATAAAGCTTTCAATGCCAGAGAGACTCCTTCAGAAGTCGACTCACAGAATTTCTGCCATGCACCTCTCACTTTGACTATCACTACTGCCCCCGCGCCCTTGTCTACGCCCAATATGTCATCTAAGTAGCAGAACTTAACAGTACCTACTTTCTCCAAAATGACTCAATTGCAGATTTCTAAATTTAATCTTACTACATCAGCATTCTGCTCCCCGCTCACCAGTGTTCGCCAAAATGCACTAAAAAGTATTTAGATACTGAATACTAAATATACAGTCCTAATGTTTTCAGTTTTATATTCTGATTGCATACTCAAATACAATACTTATTCTGAGTACTTTCAGGAATTGATATATAGGCTACTTCATAAAAATGGTATAACAAGTTAAACATATTTAAATTAAATTGTGACTTGAAAATGCACTTCAACCTCACATGAATGTTTTACTGTTCATGAAAAACAAGGGAAAACAACTTTTTCAGGAAACTTTTATTAATAAAAGTTGAATATTTGAAAAAAATTCTTCAGAATTCTTATCAAACGATAATATAATTAAAAAACAAAGTCAGGTTATGAGTTTTTCACATGAAATACTTGTGCTTAACTAACCGTCCAACTAAATTTACGAACAAGCATAGCTCACCTAAAAACCCCAAAAAAACAGCCATAATCAGAGGTGTGTTGCAAACCATTTTGTATCTACAGCACTGCTGTTTCCAGCACAAGAGAGGGAGCAAGAGTGAGATCAAGAAAGCACTAGGCTTACTAACAGAAAACATTTAGAACCCATCTTCCAGTGCTTGAAAATTTAATTAATCAGTTAGACACAGAACACAAGCAGTGAATGAACAAGATGAGAGGCAAACAATACTCAGACACTGAGTGCTGGAGACAGACTGAGGATCTGTGAAATACTAGGAGGCTACAGTTGGGTATGCCTACACATCATTCATGTTCATGTGCATTCAGTTTATTGCTTAGCATATGTCAAATACAAGTTTTTTTGTTAAACTTTCTGGATTTTTTAAAATATTTTTGGTCTTTAGTTGATTGCATCCGCAGTTAAGGAGAGCTGAGCGTACGTGATGTTTTTTTAGGAGATATAGTTTATGGGTAGTCAGTATTAAATATCATAAAGTAACTGTATTCTAGATTATATTTTTAGAAATGTACCACAAAACTGAATCCAGAATATTCACTTTTGCATTCTAAATACATAACACGAGTACGTATACTCTGTTACAGCCCAATCTTGCCTCTCACACACTTTCTACAAGCAAAGGTCTCACTTGCCACCTGAAAACTATCCTCCAAACAACATCTTTTACGCACCCACTTCCCAACAAACAGTTACACTGAGCTTCTCATAATACCTTTAATACACACACTGCATGGCATGCACCTCTTCCACCCTTCTTGCACCTTTGACTAAAACCATGACAATATTATGCACTGTATAAGGTGTTATTGCCAGGAGGAACAACCAAAATATAATTAGTTCACCCTTGCAGCAAGTGCTGCCATGACAGAGTCTAACTTCCTCTAAACATTTATTTTAAATAGGTGGGTACAGCAGAGTGTTTGGAAATGGATTGAGAAATTAAAAGCACAAAGATTGGGAAAGGGTGCCCATCCATTTCCACTACTGATAATAGCACTGAGCATATCCATAACATTATTCTGATGAACTGAAGAGGATTTTGGCTCCTGGTATACCTTAAGTGGGCGGAGTGGTGGCTCTGAGTCTAGGCATCTGCACTGGCAATCAGAAGGCTGCCGGTTCGAATGCCATTAATGCCAAAAGAGACTCTGCTCTGTTGGGCCATTGAGCAAGGCCCTTAACCTATAATTTCTCCATCCTGGATATGATGTTAATCTGCGTCCATCCCTGCATGTAGGCCCTCCAACCTGCAGGGAAAAACCTGGGGGTTAGTGACAGAATTGGCACTCCAGCCACCATAAAAAACCTCACACTGTTTCACTCCATCTGAACTAGTGTGTTGCTGAGGTGTCACCTGTTGCATGGCTGCACTTGGGTCCTAATCTGGATCCTGAGTTGGTTTGTCGTGTGGCAATGTGCTGTATCAGCGCGTGCTCCTAACCTCCTATATCTTAAGCATGCTGGTTTCTCTTTTAGTCCTTCTAATGTATAGTTTCATAAAATAAAATGAAATCCCATCTCTCACCCTCAATATCCTGCTGCAGACAGGACACATTATTGACTTAACCAGCTAACTTACTGTAGCTTGAGTAGTGAAAATTGTTTAGATCAGCAATCGAGGTGCTAATAGTGCACTTTTAAAATGGTGCTGCTGCAGAAATTTGCTATCCTTGGCAATTGGTACTCAGTTTTTGATACTACGGTGGCCCCAAAGGGCAAGTCACAAAAATGTAAAGGTGTGACACGCACAATTAAACAAGGTGACATGCACACTTAAGATGACTTGCACATTCAAACGAGGTGACATGTAAAATTATATGTGGTGCCGCACAACTAAAAAAGGTGACGCACACATTAAAACGAGGTGATGCACAAAATTAAATGTGGTGGCACGCAGAATTAGACATGATGCGCTCACAATCAGAGGGGTGATGACAAGTAAAAATGCACAGAAAGGGTTAGGTTCCTTGGCAAAACTAAAGGAAAGCACTGATTGGTGGCAAGGTTTGTCTGTCAGTCCACAGAGGAAGTTTCGGGTTATGTGTGTGCTGAGTGAAGGAAAATTAATATAGCCTTCTTTTTTCAATTAAATTGTTGGTGATCACAGTTCTCAGTGTAGATACATAATGGTTTTCATTAGCAGGCGGACATCAATTTGTTTTTTTCACATCCAAAAGTTATTAAAAAAAAAACCTGACTCCAAAGTAAACTGGAGTGCTCTCCTTTCTTTCTTTTTTTGCCTGCAGTGCAGTGCTTAATAGTTTGTTCCAGTTTATTTAGTTTCTACATACCATTTTATTTTAATAACAATCACTAAAGGAATTTATTTGTAATCTAACGTGGTGCTCTGTGGTGATTTTACATTTGATCGGGTGCTGTGTCAGTGGAGAGGTATAGCAGCAAAAGAGACAAAATAATCAACCCTCACTTTCATGATTTATATGTTCTCTCTTCTTCTTCTTTCGGCTGCTCCCGTTAGGGGTCGCAGCAGCGGATCATCTTCTTCCATATCTTTCTGTCCTCTGTATCTTGTTCTGGTACACCCATCACCTGCATGTCCTCTCTCACCACATCCATAAACCTTCTCTTAGGCCTTCCTCTTTTTTTCTTGCATGGCAGCTCTATCCTTAGCATCCTTCTCCCAATATACTCAGCATCTCTCCTCTGCACATGTCCAAACCAGCGCAATCTTGCCTCTCTGACTTTGTCTCCCAAGCATCCAACTTGAGCTGACCCTCTAATGTACTCATTTCTAATCCTATCCATCCTTGTCACACTCAATGCATATCTTAGGATCTTTAACTCTGCCACCTCCAGCTCTGTCTCCTGCTTTCTGGCCAGTGCCACCATCTCCAACCCATGTAACATAGCTGGTCTCACTACCGTCCTGTAGACCTTCCCTTTCACTCTTGCTGATATCCGTCTGTCACAAATCACTCCTGACACTCTTCTCCACCCATTCCATCCTGCTTGCACTCTCTTTTTCACCTCTCTTCCACTGTCCCCATTACTCTGTACTGTTGATCCAAAGTATTTAAACTCGCCAACTCTACTCCTTGCATCCTCACCATTCCACTGACCTCCCTCTCATTTACACACATGTATTCTGTCTTGTTCTTACTGACCTCCATTCTTCTCCTCTCTAGAGCATATCTACACCTCTCCAGGGTCTCATCAACCTGCTCCCTAATATCACAACAGATCACAATGTCATCAGCAAACATCATAGTCCACAGGGACTCCTGTCTAATCTCGTCTGTCAACCTGTCCATCACCAATGCAAATAAGAAAGGGCTCAGAGCAAATCCTTGATGTAATCCCACCTCCACCTTGAATGCATCTGTCACTCCCAGTGCAGACTTCACCACGGTCATACTTCCCTTGTACATATCCTGTACAACTCTTACATATTTCTCTGCCACTCCCGACTTCCTCATACAATACCACAAATCCTCTTGAGGTTCCCTGTCATTTGCTTTCTCCAGGTCCACAAAGACGCAGTGCAACTCCTTCTGGCCTTCTCTATACTTCTCCATCAACACCCTCAGAGCAAACATTGCATCTGTGGTGCTCTTTCTTGGCATGAAACCATACTGCTGCTCCATTAAACAATCTGGTTAAAAACTCCACTGCCATCTCTCCTAAACACCTCCATGCTTCCACAGGTGTGTCATCTGGATAAACAGCTTTTCCATTCTTCATCCTCTTCATAGCTGTCCTTACTTCCTCCTTGGCAATCCAATGCACTTCCTGATTCACTATCTCCACATCATCCAACCTCTTCTCTGTCTTGTTCTCTTCATTCATCAGCCTCTCAGAGTACTCTTTCCATCTGCTTAACACACCCTCCTCGCTTGTGAGTACGTTTCCATCTTTATCCTTTATCACCCTAACCTCCTATTTACACCTTTCCAGTTCCTGAAACCGAACCCTAGCCATTGCTCTCACAGCCACATTATGGACAGGTGACACCCTAGTGATTCATATGACTAAACTAAAAAAACACTTTCAGAAGCCTGGTATTGGTAATTGAGATGGGTGTTGTGACCATGCACCTTAACAGACTTACATAATGAACACTGCTTTAATATGATTTTGCATTGATATCTGACAAATACTCCAAGAAATAAAAAAAGATTAAAAAAAAAATCAATAAAATTGCTTGTGAAATATCTCAGTTGTTATAAAAGGTTTAAAATATATTGCAATTAGACTTGACTGTAAACTGATTGCCTTATTTTTGTTTCATCTTAAGTACAAATCATTTCATTATGAACCATGTATGAAAAATAATAAGTTTTATTTTCATTATTTGCCATATCTCACTCTCCAAACAAGGCTGACAAATGGTTTCAATTAATATTTCATTTTAAATAGAGTACCTCATTACTTTCATCCACATAAAGTATTCTACAATTATATTGTCATATTTAATCTTTCATGCTGTGATTTTTTTTTTGCATAATTTGTGGAACTGCTTGTTTCTGTCATGACAGGATACAAATGACATCAAAAGGATTGGTCTCAAAATGTACTTTCTGTTTAAAAAGCTCATTTAAAATTTCAAATGACTACCATCTCCTTTATATTGGTTCAAGGCAGTTCTACAGATTCTACAGCAGTGAACCTACATGCCATTAATTTTCTGAAATGTTTTTTGGATCACAAATCTGGGAGCATCAGGCACTATGGAAGAACTCTCTGGATGGCTGTAACACGAGTCCAACCCATGATGATTAACACTAAGACTGGGCCAATGTAGAGTCAACAATTACTTAAATATGCACAACACTGGATGATAAATGACAAATATCTGGAACAAAACATGGGAAATCAAAAGTAAAAAGTTCTAAATTTCCACTAACTATGACAGGAATTGACCTTGCCGCTGTGAGGCAGTACAACTAAACAGTACCTCACTGGGTCAGCTAGCAGCAAAAAACTGTGAGACAAAAAGGAGAAACATATTGTGTTAGTGGGCAGAGCCTTTGTTACAAAAATACACTTTTCCTAATATTTCAGGAAAAGAGATGCTAAATAATATTTTTTGTAAAATATTCTGTAATTTTCTGTGATATGTATATTTTTTTTAAATTCTCAAATAAGATGTTCTAATATTGAAATAATTGAAGGCACTGCCAGCTTAAAGGGTTATCAAAATACGATTTTAGCAATTCATTAAAAGTGTAATTATTACAATTTGTACATACATTTCTGACTGTTATAATTTTATCAAAGGAGCTTTATTAATAAAAATGTTTTGTGTATATTAAAGTATTTATCAAAGAAGTAAACTACTCACTTAATATTAAGAAGAAAAACCAATGTGTCATTTACTTGTAAAAATCTGTTCCTCAGAATGAAGGATGTAGCAAGCTGTAAGCAGAGCTTTGTTTCTTTTATCTGGGTCTTTTAAGAATAGAGATCTTTTATAGTATCAGAGAACTTTTGCAAGGGATCGATTTTTTTCCCTTTAAGCTGTCTTCCCTTTCTGGGCTTAACTTTGTAGCCTGTTTACTGTGTATCACTTGAGTGCTATGTAGCTATGTCAGCAACTCTGTTTTTAGTTATAAAGCTTTTCCTCTCTTCAGCACCCAGTCAGCATATCAACTAATAAATCTAGGGAATGACAAACTGCAATGATTGAACTGAACATCTTTGTATCACTCTATATCACAATATATTTTTGAGTCCATGCTGAGCTTCCTGTTATTAGATTTTTCCTGGCTTTAAGTGTCTGCTTTCATCAGTGAAATATAAAATACTATGCAATGAAGATACTGAAACAATTAGGAAAATAAATATAATACCAAGGAAGTCTGAAATATCACGTCTCAAGAGAACAGCTTTACAGAAGCCAAGTGCCTTAGTGTTTGTCTTAATTAATTATCTTTATTAGGTGAATGCAATTTGTATGGTTTAATATACACTGGGTGTCCAAATTTCAGTTTTTGTTGATATAAATCTAAATTAAAGACAAAAGATCCCTGACCATTTTTCAACTTTAATAAGTTCTTATAAACAATGATATTTAAATGAAAATCAAAGATATTCTTTTTAGTAAATAGTCATCACAGTATACAGTGCCATAAAATACACCACTTTGCAGAGATCTATTTTCATTTTGACATTAAAGAGTCTTTTTCTGTTGCTCAGTGTCACAAAAGTCAAACATAATCCAGTTCATAATCTTGGGGGTGGCAGAAACCTATCCCTTAGGCATTATGCACAAGATATAAAGCAGTCTGGGATAGGAGGCGTTTTGACATTACTTTCAAACAATACCTTGGTATAAAACCAACACAGGGCATCACCCAAAAAATAAAGCATGTATTGTCAAGCATGGTGGTGGCAACATTAGGTTATGGGACTCTTCTTTGTTTCATCTTGGTATGACTATTGCAACTCATTATACATAGGAGTTATGTATGAATTAAATTACCGTACATTACTACAAAATCCTCAATCTGCATTTATAATATGAACTCAGATAATTGCAGATTAGAATGACGAATCAGACAAGGGTGCCAATTATTTTTGCGATTGCCATAGAACCATTGGCTATTCCTCTCTGGAAGCAATCATTGATAAAGTCCTTCCTCTTATGGTGTCCTTTAACAGAAGGTAACTCTTTATGCTGATGATATGGTGCATTATACCTCAGTGGCACATTCATCTCTAGCATCAGTATTAAACCTGTCAGGAGAATTTCAAAAGATTTCTGGAGATTTCAGAATTAAATTGAATTTAAGTGTTCCTTTTCGTAATGTGTTCTCTGGAATATCTGGCTAGGTACAATACTGTTTCACAGATGGTATCAGAACAATTTAAATATTTAGGGGTAATCACTAGTCAAACACAAAGAAGTCTTTGAACACATCAAACCTTATTTTACCTGGGACAATTACTATTGTCAAAATGGATATTGAAAGCTTCTATATCCTTTTCGGAGCATCCATATTTACAACCACAAGTCCTCCTTTAATTATATTCAGCAATAACATCATTTAGCTGAAATTTAAAAATTGGCCATGCATTCAAAAAATAAAGTGGCATTGTACTATAACTGGGCTGCAAATATTTCTACAATAAAATATCGGAAACTAGCAAAAGCTAATAGAGAAGTTGAGTCTGCTAGTATACAGCACTTTCTTAGTTCCATTCCTTTCTTATCTCCAGCACCATTCTGCTGAGCAGTGCCCAGCACCATTAAAGACAAGTGATGCAACCGCAAAGCCTACAGCATTGTGGAGGAACGCTCATTTCCTTTCCATGGTCTCTTTGTCCCACTTCTATCTGGCAGACAGTATTGTAGCATCAAAATCAGTTCTCTCAAGTATTGCAACAGCTTCTAGCCCTTTGTTCTGCCCTCTTACCCTTACATCCTCACAGTTTTTTTTAAATGTAGAAAATGTGTTACTACTGTTGTTTTTATTAGTTGTGGTTATTATTTATTACTGTCTATTTCAAATCATTACTCTCCATTCTTTACTTGTTATTTATTTCCTCGTATAGTATAGTATAGTATAGTATAGTATAGTATAGTATAGTATAGGTTTATTTGTCTTGCATTTGTCCTGTGTTTATGTACACATTGCACTGTGGTCCTGGGAAACACTATTTCATGTCACTGATAGATAGATAGATAGATAGATAGATAGATAGATAGATAGATAGATAGATACTTTATTAAACCCAAGGGGAAATTCACATGCTCCAGCAGCAACATACTGATAAAAAACAATATTAAATTAAAGAGTGATAAAAATGCAGGTACAGTGGGAGCCACGTCAAACAGCCGCCTGGAGCATGACAGGTCCATGACAGGACCATGACAGGACCATGCACGATCCGTGCACGGAATGTGATCCCCCACGATGACGCAGTTAATGATGCCCCACCCCATAAACGCCCCCATGCGCTTTCTAAAAAGATGGTTGCAATGCTGTATAATCCCGCCAGATGGAGCATTGACTGCTTCAGTTAACTGCAGTGTCCAGGAAGCCCTATACCGTATCTTTAATATACTGTACAGGCAGTTCTTGTATTGTCAACATACTGTAGTTTCATAAATAGATGACGTGGTAAAAAAAACAACAACAAACCGATTAATAAAACAGATTTGTTAAATCACTCAATACACAACCCATGATGATACGGAAGCGTATTAGGGCCACGGTGAAAAAAAAATACGGACACAGTGAAGAAAAAAAATCAAAATGTCGAGATTAAAGTCGACATGTTGACTTTATTCTCGACATTTCCACTTTATTCTCGCCATTTATGTCGAGATTAAAGTCGACATTTCCACTTTATTCTAGTAGTTTATTTTGTCAGTAGAATGTCGCAAACTAAACTTCATCTTAAAATGAATGTTTAATTTACTAGATTTTCTCAAACCCCCCGTAATAAATTAATGTAGCACATTAAATGCTTTTTATTAAGTGTTCCCCGACCCAGTTTTTAATCTCTATGCGCTTCTTAAACTGACTTCCTCTTGCACACAGACAGCAGACAGCGATCGCCGCACATTGACTTCATGATATTCCTGCTTTATGAACATTTAGAATACTAACATACAGTGCATGATATCTTCTTCACGATGAAATGCATTAAAGCATGTATTAAACACGGGTGGCGGGGGGCACGGTGGCGTGGCTGTAGTGCTGCTCCCTTGCATTACAGGGTCCCCAGGTGTATGTTCAGTGTAGTGAACTTTATGACAGGTGTGACGAGGCTCCAAAAAACTGGATATATGAATGGGTATCACACTGGTTTAACTGGAATATCGTGTAAATGTTGGCTTCGTGATGTGGTGGACGGAGACACGAACACAGAATTCAATGGATGTTCTTCTGAGCGGGCTTTCTTTATTGCATGCGCGCTGTCTCTATCTGACGTACTAAACCCCCACTTCCTAGCCTTGCTTTTTCTTTCTGCACATAACCAATCACCACACGATAAACGTCTTTGTGAAATTAAAACAAGTTATAAACTTAGACCTCAGAGTTTTCAGAACTTAAAATGTATTAAAGCATGTGGGGGCACGGTGGCGTGGTGGTTGCGCTGCTGCTTCGCAGCAAGGGGGTCCCGCGTGTTACCTGCCTTGAGTTTGCATGTTTTTTTCTGGTGGGTCTACTCGGCGTGCTTCAGTTTCCTTTCAAAGACATGTAGGTTGTGGGGTTTTGTTATGTATTATTGACCCTGCTACTTTATGTGTTCCACGTATTCACCCTGCGATGTGTTGGCACCTCATTCAGGATTTACTCCTGCCTCACACAAGATGCTTGCTGGGATGGGCGCAACCCTGAATGGATGGCATAATTAAACATGTATAATGAAGATTTTTTTTTAATTTCTGAAAACTCCATCCCAGCAAGCACCGTCCCCCCACATGCTTTAATAATTTAAAGTTCTGAAAACACCGAGGTCTAAGTTTATAACTTGTTTTAATTTCACAAAGACGTGTATCTTGTGGTGATTGGTTATGTGCAGAAAGAAAAAGCAAGGGTAGGAACTGGAGGTTTAGTACGTCAGATAGAGACAGCACGCATGCAATAAAGAAAGCCCGCTCAGAAGAACATCCATTGAATTCTGCGTTCGTGTCTCCGACCACCACATCACGAGCCCAATATTTACACAATATTTAAGTTAAACCTGTGCGATACCCATTCATGTATCCAGTTTTTTGGAGCCTCGTCACACCTGCCATAAAGTTCACTACACAACATACAACTGGGGACCCCTTAATGCAAGGGAGCAGCTCTATAGCCACGCCACCGTGCCCCCCGCCAACCATGTTTAATAATGCTTTAATGCATTTCATCGTGAAGAAGATATCAAGTATTTCTCTTAGTATTCTGAATGTTCTTAGAGCAGGATTATCATGAAGTCGATGTGCGGCGATCGCTGTCTGCGCCTCTCAGTGCAAGAGGAAGTCAGTTTAAGAAGCGCATAGAGATTAACAACTGGGTCGAGGAACACTTAATATAAAGCATTTAATGTGCTACATTAATTAATGACGGGGTTTGAGAAAATCTAGTAAATTAAACATTCATTTTAAGATGAAGTTTAGTTTGCGACATTCTACTGACAAAATAAACTATTAGAATAAAGTGGAAATGTCGACTTTAATCTCGACGTAAATGTCGAGAATAAAGTGGAAATGTCGAGAAAACTAGTTAGTAAAATATTTTTTAAGACATCCTTAATAATCCTTAAAGACAAACGCCCTCTGCCAGACATCTGCCAGATGAAAAAGATGACGTCGCATAGACGTCTCCGCGATGTGTGTGTGCTATCTGGGTTAACAATCCTTAAAGACACGGTACGTCTGTAATTTATCTATACCGATCATTGTAGGTACGGAATACAAATGCAGGCTATGTACAGTATTTTACATTACGGTGTATTTTACCTAGTTCCATTTAATATACTGATAAATTATATTTTGCTGCAAAGCGTCTTTTTGATTAAAAGAGGAGTGACATTGTGAGTTTGTGACACTGACAGTAAGCTGTAATGTTAACTCCAGACTTGGTAAACAGACCATTAAGTTATCTAAAGTTATATCTGACCGCTGCTGGTGCTGCCAGTGATTTTAAAAACGGCCAATTAAAAACTAAACTGGGAAATAATCTGTAAACTACCCCAAACAAATTTTATAAAAATAAATAAATAAATAAATAAAGTCACAACTTACCGCGAATAGTGCATTAACACTAGAATTACCAGAGCCTACGAAAAAACTCTTAGATCCGTCCCACCTTAAATCGCTTCTTAAAACC